>CM050419.1:34616775-34724275 GCA_027564155.1 Gymnocypris eckloni scoliostomus
GTAAAGAGGAAAATAGGAGTTTGACAGGAGGAGAGGGAGGCGGGAGGGAGAGTTAAAGAAAAGAAGGCAAAACAAAAGCTGCACCTGGTGTCCACAACACACACACACTCACAGGCACCACGCATGCCACACACACACTCACTCACACACACGCACACACACACACACACACACACATACACGCACGCGCACACACACACACACACAAGTACACACACACACACACACACTCACACACACACACACACACACACACACACACACACACACACACACACACACACACACACACACACACACACACACACACAGACACACACACACACACACACACACACACACACACACACTCAGCTACAGGTCGAAGCCTCACGCTTGCTGACGTCTGAGCATCCGTCTGCACATGTTCAGTCCTCTCATCTCTGACCCTGAGCTCATTAACTACATCCAGTCTGACCCTCAAACCCATCCAGACCATTCAGATCTCAAGTGCATTCACTGGAACAGGATTTACTGGGGCTTTAGATCTTTAGAAGGTTAATCAAATAAAAAAGGAGGACATTTTACACAAAAAAAACTATTTCTCATTTTTATATTTAGTTCAATGTGTTACTCGCCATCTCTTTGCAACTGAAATGTACCATTTCTGAGTGAAAATTGTTTTTAAGAAGTAAATCCTACACCGATGTTTTTTTCAGTGAATATTAGTAAATAAGTGATTAATTAGCAATTGAAGACGATTGGATTGTAAAGGCACATTTGAGATGGACTTAATAGATAAATTGTTAAAAATAAATTGTATTAAATACAAAATACCATCAAGTGTCCTGATATTATTATTATTAATTAACTACTGACACTGAACACGATTAGAGAAAGGGATTTAGTGATTTAAACTTTTCTCGAATAGTTTCAATATTAGAATGACAAAACCTTAACAAAAAAAATACCATGGTATTCTTCAAAAACACTGAAATATTTAAACCTCTTAAACGATCCGTGCACCAAGATCTTGATTCAGGGTTATTGTGCACAAAATCAGTTTATGAATCACTATTTTTTCTTTGTTTTATTATAAAAAACAATCTAAACATTTCTAAATGCATTGACTTGAGAAGCAAAATAGCATCAAATATGAATTTATGTCAAAAATAAATTGGCAGATATTTCCACTTGTTTTCAGCATGAATCGGACTTCATTTATTTATTTCTGTGGTGGATGTAGTTTGATGAATGCCAGACAGCTTGTTTTTGTTTGAGAAGGACTTCACACACACACACACACACACACACACACACACACACACACACACACACACACACAGACACACACACACACACACACACACACACACACACACACACACACACAGACACAGACACACACACACACACACACACACACACACACACACACACACACACACTAAGTGAAGGATTCAGTTATTGACATCCTGATGACTGTAATATTGGAAACGGCTTGTGTGTGTCATGACTAAAGTCTCGGTCCTTCGGTTCATCTCCTCTCTGAATCGCTGCCCTTCTGACCTCTGTGGGGTTAACTAATCAATCAGTCCCTCAGCGGCTGCTCTGATTGGCTCCTTCCGCTTGATTTTAGAAACACAGAGATAGGAGCCTGTTGAAATGTTAATGTCTCTGGTCTGATATATCACGAGAGAAAAACACTCCAGTCCAGATCTACACGACGCCGTCAGCTACCTGGACTAAATCTTCACAGTATATTCCTCACTTATGGGCATTAATATCAGAGTTATGTAGCATTTGAATACCATCAATCAATACATCAAACAGTACCACGGTAAATATCAAAGTGCTACCAGCTGATACCTGTCAGGGTAACTCAAATTACTACAACTAAACCTGAAAGAACAAATAACGAAAGAACCTTGTTTAAAAATTAAACAAAAACTGAAATAAAAATAAAGTTCAATAGAAATATTAAAGAAAAACTAATAAAATGACAAAAGCATAACAACATTTCTAAAACTTAAACTAAAAACTGAAATAAACAAAGTTTGATAGAAATATTAAAAACTAATAAAATGACTAAAACAAAAATAAAAGTTCAATAGAAATATTAAAGAAAAATTTATAAAATTACAAAAGCATAACAACATTTCTAAAACTGAAAAACTAAACACTGAAATAAACAAAGTTTGATAGAAATATTAAAAACTAATAAAATGACTAAAACAAAAATAAAAGTTCAATAGAAATAAAGAAAAATTTATAAAATGACAAAAACACAACAAAATTACTAGAACAAAATAAAAGTTCAATAGAAATATTAAAGAAAAACTAATAAAATGACAAAAGCACAACAACATTTCTAAAACTTAAACTAAAAACTGAAATAAACCAAGTTTGATAGAAATATTAAAAACTAATAAAATGACAAAAGCATAACAAAATTACTAAAACAAAAACTGAAATAAAAATAAATGTAATACTTCTAATAAAATGGTAATAAAAATGACAAGATTTTTAACTAAGAATAAAAAAGGTTAAATATATGTATAACAAAATTACTAAAACTAGAATTCAAATAAAAATGTAAAATATAAAAAATAAATGTTAGTTCAAAATATTAATAAATATACAAATAATAATAAAATGACTTTAAGAAAGGTTTGACACCTAATCCTAACACAAATGTCCCATAATAGTACTATGTTTTTAAATTCATTTACAGCGTATTCTTTTATGAGTATGAGGTAAATTCATTGATGCACTAATTATTCAGTACTATAGTAAATATCAAACGTATCATGCTTTCGATACAATCATCTCTCTCCCGTGCACAACAAGCATTGTGTCAAGCTCCGTTAGATCTTCCCTAATTATGGGGCCCTTAAAGACTAAACGTCTCTAGCCAGACTCCTCCAGGGCCCCCGAGGGCCTCCACAAAGAGCTGTTCGGGGTCATCGAGCACAAGCTGCCCAGCGCTACATCTTCACTAGGGCTACTAGTGACTGTAGGATGTCCAGCGGATCTTCAGACCACACAGCAGGTCAAAGTGGAAGAGAGGAGGGACAATGACCGCACACACACCTCCATCAGACGCAACAGACAAACGGTTGTTTTAAGGCTAATCGGCCGGATCCGCCGCCGGCTTGATGACAAGACGACAGTTAGCGTTGCTTTAACAGAGCTAATGTGGAACTTCCTGCTTTCAGCGTGACTCAACAGCTGCTCTGCGGATGTGTGTGTGTGTGTGTGTGTGTGTGTGTGTGTGTGTGTGTGTGAGAGAGAGACTGTGTGTGTGTGTGTGTGTGTGTGTGTGTGTGTGTGAGAGAGAGAGAGAGAGACTGTGTGTGTGTGTGTGTGTGTGTGTGTGTGTGTGTGAGAGAGAGAGAGACTGTGTGTGTGTGTGTGTGTGTGTGTGTGTGTGTGTGTGTGTGTGTGTGTGTGTGTGTGTGTGAGAAAGACATACGGTACTTGTTGGCATGTTTTTGTAGATGTACTATAAACACGATATAGTACTTTTAATCAACAAGGATGCATTCAATTGATCAAAAGTGACAGCAAAGATTTATATTTCAAATAAATGCTGTTCTTTTGAACTTTCTATTATTAAAGAATTAAAACTGAAGACTGGAGTAATGATGCTGAAAAATGCAGCATTGCATCACAGGAATAAATTATATTCACATAGAAAGCTGTTGTTTTGAATTGTAACACTATTTCACAATTTTTGATATAGTTTTGATCAAATAAACGCAGCCTTGGTGAACAGAAGAGACTTCTTTCTAAAACATTACATAATCCTATCAAGTTTTGAGCAGCGGTGTATAATATAAAATACTCAAAAATAATAATGTTCTCATCTGATGCCATCACTTTGTAAATGTCTAAATAAAAGACGAATAAAACACTAAACAGTGGTTAAATGTGTTTTATCCTTACATACGGAGGACTAGACACTAGATCCCAGTCCAGAGCTGTGAGTTTGAAAGCAGAAAAGCAGACCGCACACACACACACACACACACACACACACACACACACACACACACACACACACACACACACACACACACACACACACACACACACACACACACACACACACACACACACACACACACACACACACACACAGTCTCTCTCTCTCACACACACACACACACACACTCTCTCTCTCTCTCTCTCACACACACACACACACACACACACACACACACACACAGTCTCTCTCTCTCACACACACACACACACACACACACAGTCTCTCTCACACACACACACACACACACACACACACACACACACACACACACACACACACACACACACACACACACACAGGCTGTGCTGTCAGTGTGACGGTGTGCAGTGCTTCTCTGTGTGTGTCTGTCAGAACTCATCTGTACATACAGCAGACCTGCAGACACACGTCAGTAATGAGATGCTTTCTCCTGGACTGCAGTGTGAACGAGATAAAACTGGGTTCAGGTTGATCAAGAGTCTCCAATGGAAAGCCAGAAGCTCACGCATTCATTTTAGAGCTCGGTTAGTATGACAACAAGCTCTATTAAATCCCCTGAGCAACAGCAGATCTAATCGTTAACCTTCTCATTCCTAATGGTTTCATCCATTGATCTGTCCATCCATCCATGCAGAAAACTAAAGCAGTTAAACGAGAGTTCAAGCGGGTTCGTTTAATGTAGTCAAACTCCATCTCTCTCCTCCAGCTCCTGCCACGTGGAACCAGTGAGGTCACGTTATTCCTCATCAAGGATTTTTACTAATATACGTTTATAGATATTACACGCTCAAAGAGCAGTTTCCAGCTGATGAAATATGTTAGAGCGGAGCAGAAAAACTTTCCATGATGTTATTCATTTCCATGACTGACCTTCTTCAGATTCTCAAATCACTATTGTACATTTCCCTGATTATTTCAGATTTTCCATGACCTTAAAGACATGAATCACCTCTATTATATAAACCAAAACAATATAACTGCTATTAAATTAATGCGCATTCAAAATAACCACAATCATGTTATTAAGTAAAAAAATTCAGCAAATTTTTTTTTAATTACATTTTATTGTTAACTTTTTATATATAATATAAACATTGTATTGTTATTAATATTTTTATATATAACAATATATATTTTTTATTTCAACAAAAAGAAAAAATAAATATATTTGTATTAACTATATTATATTATATTTAGATGCACTATATAATTGATATATATCATTAATGAACATATATTCATTAATATATAATTTAAATGCACAAAACGTTAATTTAAACGTGACAACAGCACATTTGTATATTTTAAAACCATTAACCAATTTTATACGGGCATGATGTACTCAATTTGATAACATAAAAAGATGAGTAAATCAAAAAAGTACTGTGGAAGTACCTCTGTAAAGTGTATCTCTGATAAATACAACAGCAATAAAATGATTTTACCATGATATTTGCAAAGCACCTTAAACTACTTCCAAGAATACCATGGTAAATGGCTTTATATGGGATGTATTAAGAGGTTTGTAACAACAAGTTCTCCATAGAGCCTTTAATCCACACATTAATGTACCATGGTAATACTATGTTGAGCATGTATCATGGTGCAAACACAAAAGCCTCATATCTACAGCCCTGGAGTGGAGTATAAACACAGCTTTGGATGCAAACATAACATAGCACAATCCAGCAGAACCAAAACAAAGACCTGAAGCCATGAAAACACAGAGAGATGAAGCTCACCTCCTCTCTATGACGGTCTTATTCCAAACAACGGCTACGGCTTGCTCTCTCTTCATATGCGAGGCATGTGTCTCCAACTCTCGCTCAGTCCGAGTCCTTCCCACCGCCAGCGAGGCACAGATGGACTCCAGATGGGTGATGGGATTTAGAACAGCTTCTACGCCTCCCTCTCGCTCTGCTGATGTCATCGCCCGGGCCACGCCCACTGCGTGGCTCCTGGCCAATCAGGCGCTGCTCTATTCAACGCATTAAACTAGAGCAGACTCATTAACATAACTAACTGCTCTGGCACTCAAAGGCTAAACAAAGTGCATGCCAACCGAAGGAGGGGAAGTTACCCATAACACCTCATGCTGTGTGTGCCGTTACTTTAGGCTCATCTATTCAACTTCTTGAGCTGTTTGCATCCAAAAACATACACTGTTATTGCTCTTATGAGCCTTAAATTGATATCTCAAGTAACTTTGTTCCAGATGTTTCTAGCTGAATTAGAAGAAATAAAATACATGCAAAAAGTCCTCAATTGTAAGTAAGTCAATATTGTACATGTAAGACATTAGAATTACTAATTAATCTGTCTGTATTACACATTATGATGTATATTTTTATTGTGATTTTATATTATAGAAATACTATTATAGTTTTGATTAATACATTTTTATTTCTATGTTTTCATTTTAAGTTTAGTTAAAAGGAGAGTCAGTTCAGTCATTTATACGCATATTTATACTAATTTTATTTGAGTTATTTTAGTACATCACGTTAAACACAATTAAAATGAGCTGAAATTAAACGTTTTTTATATTTGATTTAAGTTGTTTATTTTATTTCACTAGGCAAGGCAAGTTTATTTATATAGCATATTTCATACACAGTGGTAATTCAAAGTGCTTTACATAAAAGGAAGTGAAATAGACATAAAAAATTATAATCAAACAATATTTTTTTTTTTTTACGATAGAATAATTTTTATTCAAAAAATATTTTAAAAATATTTCACTAACAAATTTTTTTTTATTTTTTTTATTTTTAGTTTACTATAATAGTAACCCTGACTCACAATTGTTCAATTTTAATAACAATAATAATAATAAATATGTATAACATTTATCTGTTGCAATTTTATTTATTTATATTTATCTGTTTGTTTTCTGGGACAGAAATTGTGGTTTCCCAAACAAAGGAGAAAAAATGTGGAAAAATCTTCCAAATGATTCCAAACATTAATAATAAACACTTCATCCGCATGTCAGATCATTTTCTTTTCACCCGGGGCGAGGGAGGCGAAGTTGGACTAAAATCCGACATGTAATAAGAAACATTATCTACAATATGGTGTCATGTGGTACTCTATCTCCCTCTCCGTCTCCATCTAGACAAATAAACAGAGCCCTGAGCAGCGGCCAATCTCTCGCCCCGTCCAAGAAGAACGCCTCGTGACCTCCCGCTCACAGATTTCTCAAGCTTTTGGCATCACAAGCGAGAGCCAAACCCGATACGAGCAGAAATAACAAGAATTCATCATGTGTAGTGAAAGATGATTTATAATCCAGCCTGATTAATTGGTCAATACTGAGATTATCGTTCTGTTATCAGCGCTCATCATTCAGCCTAGCGTCAGCTCCTAAATCAAACGATAATTGGTGAATTTGGAGATTTAAAAATAATAAAACATAATATCAAAATTTTTGACAATTTCTTATTTCGATCATCTTTAGGTTTCAAAAATGATTAATCGAGTACTCGGGAGGGGGGGGGCATGGCCGTTATAGAGATAATGAATATCTGAAGACTGTTATGAATACGAATGTTAAAAATAAAAATATGACATGAAAACATGATTAGATGTTAGATTATGATTATAATGCAGCAATGTTGAAAAAAGAAGCATCTAAAAAAGAGCTGCCTGAGGTGAAGCTGACTGTATGCCAATAAACTGAAACCCGTTCTATGACCCTAAGGATGGAATTTACTATAGATTTCACATCCTATACAGTTTTCATTATAATGCTATGTTTATGAACTTTAAGGTACGCGCTATAGCGAGAGAGAGAGAGAGAGAGAGAGAGAGAGAGAGAGAGAGAGAGAGAGAGAGAGAGAGAGAGAGAGAGAGAGAGAGAGAGAGAGAGAGAGAGAGAGAGAGCGATAGAGAGCGAGAGAGTGAGAGAGAGAGAGAGAGAGAGCAGAGAGAGAGAGGAGAGAGAGAGAGAGAGCGATAGAGAGGAGAAAGAGAGAGAGACAGAGAGAGAGAGAGAGAGAGAGAGAGAGAGAGAGAGAGAGAGAGAGAGAGAGAGCGAGAGAGAGAGAGAGAGAGAGAGAGAGAATGATAGAGAGAGAGAAAGTGAGAGAGAGAGAGAACGAGAGAGCGAGAGAGCGAGAGAGAGAGAGAGAGACACAGAGAGAGAGAAAGCGAGAGAGAGAGAGAGAGAGAGAGAGAGAGAGAGAGAGAGAGAGAGAGAGAGAGAGAGAGAGTGAGAGAGAGAGAGAGAGAAAGTGTGAGAGAGAGAGAGAGAGAGAGAGAGAGAGAGAGAGAGAGAGAGAGAGAGAGAGAGAGCTCCTGTCGTAATGCACTTTCAACAGCACGCTAAAAACGGGCAAGGACAGAATTCTATAAAGTTCTCATTATAATTCTTATTTCATTCATGTTTATGGCAGATTTGTGCTATATTTTCATCTACATTATCAAGTTATTCCTAAAATTGCCTGTGTGTTTTCAAAGCCATACGACATACTGTTGAACAAATATGACGAAAAACATCACTGCTGCATTATTATAGGATCAGTATTTAAAAAGAAACATCTAAAAGCAACATGACCGTCTCAAATAACAATATCGGGCATTGCATTTGAGCATGAAACTAAACACTGGTAATAGGCAGCGCATTCAGCGGCATGTAAATACATGTTAATATCCCAAAGAATCATCTATTCGATTATTCAGATATGTACCCAAACATCACTACTTGACTTCAAATCCAAGCTTTTCTCTCTTCTCACATCACGTCTTTACTTCCCATCTTACATGCTATCAAAAATCAGGAGTGATGTAAAACCTGTTGATTGTGTGCAAACAGTGATCTGTTTAGGGAGCGTGTTTGGGCTGCTATTCAGGTTAATGAGCGTTAACACCAGCTCCCTTCATTTGCATGTAAATACTCATCTATAAAGCTCGGCTTAAACAAAAAAACACTTTCTGCTCCGAAATGCATCTGAAAGGAGTGTGTGGCCATTACACCACATATGGAGACGCCACACAAAGTCTGTTTCGAATGAAAGACCCTGGGAAGGACAGAAGAGCTCTATAGTGTGCTGCCTACCTGCAGAGTATTTTACGACTAAAAAAACAACACAAACGAGTATGCTGCCTTCTATAATGCCTTATTTTAGCCTGATTCTAAAGTAAATTATACTTCACGGAAAAGCCAATCCCAGACAAACGAGTAAAAAAACTTCAGCTAACAGGGAATGTGATCAGAACTTTAGCTTACGTTCTCTCAACGTTATGATCAAACATTCTTACAGTAACATTAATACAGTAGGCAACATTTGAAGTGGATCAAAAAGATTCATCAAAGTTGTCCTATAAGACAGGATTTTGGTTTTAGGACAACTTTAATGGCGGTTTTGATCCACTTCAAATGTTGACTAGAATACTCATTCAAACTAATAATGTTCTCAATACGTTAACACAGAAACATTATTTATGGAACGTTTTTCTGAACCCTTTTACTTGGACGTTCATCTAACATTTCTTAAATGTTACTATTGTTTCAGAGAACATTCAAAAGTAACGTTTTCATAATGTATCCAAAATGATCAAATGGAATGTTCATTTAACAGTTTTGAAACATTTAAACACTGGACATTCTGTACCTTTCCAGAACATTCCGAAATAATGTTTAACACATTTTGTTAGCAAGGTTAACACAAAACAGCTTCTAATTAAAATGAGCTGTTTGACCCAATATTTGTGTGCAGTGTGAATTTTTGTGATTATTAAGAGTATTGTGTTAACATGCTAAACTAATAACCAACTTTGGCACCAAAGCATCATGGATTGATTCGTTTCATGGTTTTATTTTGGTGAAAATTGTTCTTTAAACACGTGATAAAGAGTACAGGAGGCTGTTTCTATCTAAATCGTTACAATCCTTCACTTCCATCTGCAAGACGTTTCCTCCATCTGTGGACGTAACGCAGCAGGGCGACAGATGTGAACACACTTGCCCTGAACTCTCACACACACACACACACACACACACACTGCGCGGACTGCTGTTCCAAATCCACATCCAATCTCCTCCACAGCAAAATCTCTTTCCAAGCACTTCTCTGCGTCAGTCAGTCTCTCTCTCTCTGTGTTTGTAGTGGCATTCCTGCTCGGCTCTCGGCTCCAGTGTGTCTGGCCGCGCTGCACGCCTGGGAGCCATTAGTTTAAGTAAAGCCTGACACACACACACACTCGACTCCTCTTACAACACATACAGACCGAGTGTGTTTGTATGTAAGTGAGGAGATGTGTGTGAAAAAGGTGTGTGTGTGTTTAAAATTGCCCAAATTGTCCCCAAACGTGAGATAAATCTCACTAAACCTCCCTTTGGGGTCATCCAAAAAAGTATTATATATAATTATATATATACACACACACATGTATGTATATACTTGTTTTTTTTCCATATAAATTAGTCTTAAAAAAACCTTGCCTTTGTTAGAACAAGGTTAAAATCAATAATAACGGTTGTGTGTGTGTGTGTGTGTGTGTGTGTGTGTGTGTGTGTGTGTGTGTGTGTGTGTGTGTGTGTGTGTGTGTGTGTGTGTGTGTGTGTGTGTGTGTGTGTGTGTGTGTGTGTGTGTGTGTGTGTGTGTGTGTGTGTGTGTGTGAATTATATCATTTCTGCACCATCAGTGTGCCAAATGAAAAAACAAAACAATAATAATGATTAGCTTAAAATGCCACATTTAATAAAAAATGTCACAACAATATAAGCATGCAAATGGTTGAAATATAGTGTATGTACTGTTTGAATTACTATTATTAAATAAATGGTAGTATGCATGCATGTGAATGGTATCAGTTGGTGTTATTCTGCTAGTTTTTCCTTCTGAAACACAGACAAACAGATCCTGCGGTCTGAGAAGCATCACACTACTGGCAAGTGCAGCTAAGTTAGTAGTTAGTTACTCCCAACACTTCAGCGTCTGTCCGAGCGCGAGCATCAGCACAATTTATGAGAGGTGGGTCACACGCTCTCTTGGCCACATCACCCTAAAGTTTCCACTTTGAGAGCCAAGAAGAGAGTCCACACATGCAGTTTAATGTTAGACAGACCACCGAATGACCAGTAAACACTGATCCATTCTCATTACCTGAATCATCGTCACATTTGCATGTATTTGACTTTAATAAATGTGTCTTTCAGAACCATTTAACAAACGTGGTTTGATGCCAATAAATAATGTGCAAAAAATATTATGCGAAACATTACGTAACAATAAATGTTTAAATAACATAATGTAACAGTCACCTGACCTCCAAAAGCTACATGTTTAATGTGGAAATCTTAGAAATATGATGTATATATTATTTCTACAAATGTCAGAGAACAGCGGGTCATGTATCAGCTCTCTTCTGATCCGACTGCATTCCTTACAAAAGTTTCTCTGAGAATCGCTTTTCAAAGTGACAAGAAAATGAGGATGAGGAATGTACTGCCTCGTTTTACAAGAGAAGAACTGATGTGAAGTACATGTGTGTGAGGACAGACGGAGAAACACACACCGCTCCATACCGAAGAGGTCAAATCCCAAACCAGGTCTGCTGTAAACAACCTCCAGACTATATTAAGACTTCTGATATCATCACTGATCGTCAACACAATTACATGACACGCACTGGCCAATGTGAATATCACTGCATTCAATACAAAATAGCAAAGCATTTTCACAAAAGGATGTTCAGTAGACTTTGAAATCATAAAACAATGACTATTGAGGCAGTTTATCAACATTAAATTAATTTAAATGCATTAGAAACTGTTGTGTCTTCATTAGTTATTTTTAATAATTGATATTTTGTTATCTAGTGCAGGGACGTTCACACATTTGTAAGTGTGATTTACTTCTCTAAACCGTGTCTGAGGCGTTGCGTAATGAACGAAGGACGTAGGCAGTGACCTTGAGCCTGATTTGGAGGTATATGTGGTATATATATATATATATATATATATATACCAAGTTGTGCTTTTGGAATAAGATATTTCATCCGAGTGGGATGAAAGCATGGATGAGATAACGCGGCTGTAACAAGGATATTTTCTTGACAAAGACACAAAGAGCTCTGTGTCAAGCGGGATTCATGCCGAACAAAATCTTAGACACAAGACGAGAAAGAGACGCAAAGAAAGAGACAGTGTTCGCATACTGCATACTGCATACTGCATAGTGCTCAGAGTCCTGATGATAACAAATATGAATACAAATAAAATGTGAAACTGTATAGTGCACCATTTAATGCAACACTATTAAACCGCATGCATGTGTATATATATGTAAATAGTATAGCAGTAGACAAAACAGCTTAGAAACAGGAAAAAAGCATGTTTTTGTGGTTGTTTGGAGCTGGTCTATATCTCTTGTTCTCTTACACCACACCTGTGTTTTTTCTGAATTCTCAGTCCATTTTTGGCCTCAAGGCAAGAGAGCAGCTGTGTTATTGGCACAATCACACACACACACACACACTTAGAGTCACACACACCTGTGTTTGCAGGTGGTTCAGCTGGAGTATGTCTAGAGAACACCTGGAGAGAGAGAGAGATAGAGAGCAAGCACCCATGGGGCTTTTTACGCTGTAAACCAAGGACTTAATTATAGTTGTGCCGATAAGAAGAGAAAGGGGATCTCACGTGTGTGTGTGTGTGTGTGTGTGCGTGTGTGTGTGTGTGTCTCTGTCTCTGTGTGTGTGTGTGTGTGTGTGTGTGTGTGTGTGTGTGTGTGTGCGTGTGTGTGTGTGTGTGTCTCTGTGTGTGTGTGTGTGTGTGTGTGTCTCTGTGTGTGTGTGTGTGTGTGTGTGTGTGTGTGTGTGTGTGTGAAAGCATGCCTTTCCTGAGGTTGGATTGCAGGATCTGTTCTGGCTTGTCAAGACCACCGTTTCCCACAATCCCCTTTGGCATGTCTGGCAGTGCTGGAATGCTTGACTCATTTAGGTGAATCGGTTCTTTTAAACTGTTCGTTACAATGAATCAATTCAAAATATGATTCAGTTACTTAACATTATCACACAAAACCTGGGCCTGTATTCACAAAACAATTTATCTTACCACTAAGTGTTCTCCTAAATAGCAGTAGAAGCTTTTAGCAAAGAGTTTTCTCTTAAAAGCTGCTGAGACAAACTTGTACTGAGGAATAGAGAGAAGTCTTAAGCTCAGAGTAAGGGGCGGGGCTTACCTCGATGTTATGGGTGATGTCAGCATGCTTATTAACTATGCGCACAGTGATTGGCTGATAGGTGAGTGGTCTCTGTTAGAGATTTATTCATGGCAATATTGTAGAGTGCAATATTATGTTGCCATATTCAAATAAAAGTTACAAAATAAAAATGGTAATTGCTACATTCAAATAAAGATTTTAAAATGCAGGCTAAGTGTCACTACTTAAACAAGTATATATTCAGCTAACTGTCAGCCTCTTACACGTGTGCTTCTCATAATTAGTGAATATGCATATAAACAGGCTTTTAATTAACGGAGTAGAATAATCCCGGCTGATAGTAAGACATGCTAACGTAAAAGAAACCCAAACTGGACTCAAGCACATCTGTTACTTCTTCTTCAGCTCGTTAATGAGAACGAGGAGTTGAGATAACCTCCAAAACCAAAGGTGATACCTTAATTAAAGCTCATTATCGTCAAATATTTCTAAAATCGTTATATTCGAGGCAGATTGCCGGCAACAGCCACTTTAGTTTAGTTTGAGACTTAGGACTCTTCTTCAGTACTCCTGACCTTTCACAGATTTAGGAGCTAGTTTAGTGTTAAAACACTTTGTGAAATACTTTTACAACAAAAATAGACGAGTCCTAAATTTAGAACTGACACTAAAAAACTTATTTTTAAGATTTTCTCCTAAATTGGCGAGTTATGAGCTGCTTTTAGCCTGAAGATGTTTAGTGAATACGGGCCCTGATGATTTAATATAATTATGCTGCCTATCTTCTAAGTTGTTATCAGATGTAAATAATACCATAATAGCATAATATTGTATTTGATCAGATCACTTATTAGATTTCAATTAAGTCAGGATTCTGCCTTTGTAGGAAACAAAGCAGCAGTGAATTAGTTTTTTATTATTATATATTTAGTTTTTATTTTAAATTTAGTTAAGGTTTTAATAATGTTGTTGTGTTTTGTGATTTTTATTAGTTTTATCTTTTCAAAATAAAATATTCTGATGAATTGTATTTTTAGTTATTTTATTATCAAGTTAAACTAAAAGGAAAAGAGAAATGAAATAAAATTTCAGTTTCCAGTTTTTATTATAATTAAACATAATTAAACATTTGATTATTTTTAATATTACTAGTTTAACTGTTTAATTAATTTACATTTTTAGTTTTAATTCTATTGTTCGTTTATGATATTTACCCACAAAATCAGACCGAATCAATCCGAATTCAATTTTTCAAAGTTGTTTGTGAAAAGTTCAATGAAAAGAACCGACTCACGACTGATTCATTCCCTCACATGGGACAGAAACGCTGCGTTCACATGCTGTAATCACACGCATATTTAAAGTATTTCATGGGAAAGATATCATTACAGCCCTCTGGACTCCCAAAAGAAGACAGAAATAAAGCGTCTCATTCACTGTCCCATTCATTCAGAAGCACTACTGCCAGATACAGGAGAAATATAATGGATCATTGAAATGTGACAGAGACATCCGGTTTAATGCGGCAGTATGGCCTGAGGCATGAGAACACACACGCACACACACACACACACACACACACACACACACACACACACACACACACACACACACACAGAGAGACACACACACACACACACACTCACACACACACACACACAGAGAGACAGACACACACAGACACACAGAGACACACACACACACACACACACACAGACACACACACACACACACACACACAGAGACACACACACACACACAGAGACACACACACACACACAGAGACACACACACACACACACACACACACACACACACACACACACACACACACACACACACACACACACACACACACACACACACACACACACACACACACACACACACACACACACAGGTCTCGATGTCAGCGCTCTGGAGAGTTCTCACAGACTGGACTGAAGGCGATTTTTATCCCCTCTTTTTTTATAATAGTAAAACAGCTGGATTTCCCATCAGCCTGAGAGAGAAATAAAGGACCGGACAGAGAGACAGGAAAAGAAACAAGTAGTGGAATGTCACCGCTGGATTTATTTTCATTTTTAAATCGCACATATCTGAGAATCTTTTTCTATTATAGTTTTTTATTAATATTTTAAATCAGTTTTTATATTTATATTTTCCATTTTAAATGTAAAGTTTTAGTAGTTTTGTAATTTTTTGTATTTTTAATAATTGTAGTTTTTTATATTTTATTTTGTTTATTTTAAGTAATGGAAATGTTCTTATGGTTTTAATTTTAGTTTCAGTTTTAGTAAATTATGTTAAACATGAATGTGATGCAATATTTAAAAAAAAATAATAAAATACATTTGTAAGTATGCATCATGGTACTGTTTGTTTTATAACATTTAATTTATGTTTATGTAAATTAAAGTGATTTTTTTTGGATGTCCATTACCATTTGACAAATAAATTGTTTTTGTTGTTGTTTATTGTATTAAAGATAAATGTGTTCGATTGTCACGAAAACTATCTTAATGATCCTAAAAATAGTTCTTTACACAAACTATAACCTCTTGTTTGTTCCGGTTTATTTTGGAGGTCAAATAACACCTGGATATTGATCAAGAGATTCAACCACACAACAATGTCTCTATAGCTTCTTGAATCTGATTCTGAGACTATACAGAAAGTTCTTCCTGAACTCCACAGAAACGAGGGTGGAGGAGGTGGAGGGCTCGTTCTCAAGCGGTGTGGATGGGGGGGATCCTAAAAAGCTTTAATGGCATGATAAGCCCCTTTCACAAGCTCTTAAACGCTCCTCCCTCTGACAGACTCCTCAATGACTGGCGTCTTTGTCCCTCTTTAAACTCCCACCGCTGCAGAAAGTTCAGAGCAGGATCAGCCGTCCCGAAATAATCCCGCCACTCCAAACTCCTGTTGCTTTGTTATCTCAACAGCCGGATCAGCTGATACCCATCAGCCCTGCGAGCAATCGCAGATCCATTCAGAAGACAACAAAAGCCATCGCTGCTCCAGGAATCTGCTGTTGAAACACGCTCAGCCAAAGACGATCTTACTGGCATCATTCGCTCACCATCGTGTTTTTCATGCAACAAGAAGCTTGCTGTTTCTATGTAATTGACTAGCACTTTCTAAGTGAAAATGGTTTCAAAGTAAATCATATACCAATTTTTTTCAGTCTATTAGGTAATGAGAGATGTCAAACTCCAAAAACAACCAAAAGAAGTCCAAAAGCAATATTTCAAGTCTTCAGAAGTAATGCGATAGTTTTGTGTAAGCAATCTAAAATTTAAGGTCAATTTAATTTGTTATAACAAATCTTGCATGCACCCGAGGTCTCAAATCTCTCACGTTCAAACACGGTGCTTTGAGATGCATTAATGTTTAAATTCAGTGACGTCCGGTGCTGAAGGGAGGCTAAAAACTGGAAACGGATCAATTGTTCCCAATCAATGGGGATTCTGAACGGGTGTTTGATGCTTGAAATAAGGTCTGTGGTGAACACAAGATCAAGATATCTTCGTTTTATTCTACCACATATACATCAGTAAAGGCCCGTACACACCGGGACGAATATCGGCGCGTTATTCGCCAGCGTTTTTTGTGTTCACACCCAAGCGATTTTCGCTGACGATGAGCCGAGTGAACATGCAAATTCATTCCCTGACATTAGATGGCGCTTAATGTAAAACAGAAATACCCGAACACAAGGTGGCGCTGCGCAACTTTACGCTTCTGACACTCGCTTGTCACTCAGAAGAAGAGAGCAAGCACGCTTGTCAAAATCATACAAAGAAAACATGGATATTTCAAGCACCAGCAGCTCCAGCGATGAAGAAATTATTGTTCTGTTGAATGAGGAAAGACGCCGGCAGTGTAGACGCTACTTGGCGATATCTTCTTCGTCGTTACGTATGTGTGCTCGGCAAGACTGTTTTGTGTTTGAGCGCCCCAAGTTGTGTTTACTGTAACTTCAGCAGCTCCAGACACGTGAGCAAAAGCGCCAATCTCATTGGTCGGATAGTTTTTGACGCGCCACAAACCAAAAAACGAACCCGAGGCGTTTAAAAAAAAATGACGCTTTTACGCGTGGCGTTTTTCACGTCAGTGTGCACACTCACATTGGCGCCCTTTGTTTAGTCACAAGGCGTTAAACGTCGGTGAATATCGCACGCGAAATTCGTCCTGGTGTGTACGTGCCTTAATGTGTGTTTGACAAGTAAGTTTTACTTGTCTTGACAAAGGTGGTTGCAAACAAGTGGCCAAATGGGACCACAGAGTTTATCGCAGACATTAAATATAATAATGTTGAGCAGGTAAACTTGCTTTTACAGCCTCATCATGTCTATAATTGAGCTCTAAAATGGTTTTAAATAAAGACATAAAAAGAAATCGTTTGTTTAGTCTATGTTTGGTTTTTGACTTCTGCCGATTGTGTTTAGTCTTCTTTGAAGTTGTGTTCATTTGTGAAGATTCTTGATCTTGATGAACAAAATGTGTGAGAATCAACAAAACCAACTAAAGAAAATCAACTCTTGTTGGTCACAGAGCTTTTTTCTGCAATAATCCGATGGAAAAGCCAATGGAAAAATCCTGTTGGGTTTTGGTCGAGGGAACAAAGGTGGAACATATGTCATCCTAAAGTGCTCTGTTGGGTTTCACGTGTCTCGTAACCAATCGTAATGAACAAGATTGAATATGCACACGTCTAAATGAGATTCGAGAGCAAGAGGGCAATTTACATTTTGTGCAAAAGCACTTTGGAGCAACATGTGGTTGAGTAAATAATGAGGTATGTCAAATCAAAGACAGTTATCAGCACATCAGGTTAATATTCATGATGGAATTATATAAAGAAATCTGGATTCTTCTTAACAGGATCAGAGACCTGACTCCAGGCGGTTCGGTCCCATAATAATCCATATCTCCAGCTAAAATTTTACTCACTTTCACAGCCTCACTGTGTTTATAGTCACACTCTTGCAAGCTATGCTAACTCAAACTTTCAGTCAAAATGTGTTTAAGTAAAAACTGAAATCATGCAACCGTGGTGTTGTTTGTTTACATTCTACGTTCAGATTTCAGTCTTCAAAATTCAGTAAAGTTGTGTTCATTTGTGGAGAGTCAACAAAGACCGACTAAATATCAACTTTTGTTGGTCACAGAGCTTTATTTTCTAAATAATAATCCAATCGAAAACCAATGAACAAATCCTGTTGGGTTTTCCCTCAAAGCAACCAAATATATCATCTTGGCTCTCACGTGTCTCATAACCAATCATAATGTGTCAAGATTGAATATGCACAAGTCTAAATGAGATTCGAGAGCAAATTCTGTGCAAAAGGACTTTGGAGCAACATGTGGTCGAGTAAATAAAGAGACTTTCCATCTTTAGGAGAACTGAAGTGAATCAAAACAAAGACCGTTGTCAACACATCAGGTTAATATAATCGTGATGGAAGCATATAAAGAAATCTGGATTCTTCTAAACGGGGTCAGAGGCCCGACTCCAGGCGGTCCGGTCCCGCAATAATCCGTATCTCCAGCAGAAACGGTCGTTCGTTGGTGGTGAGAGAACTATTCGCTGTGGAGCCTCGACATCTGGATTCAATCTTACACAGCCTGTCTGCGCAGCGGTGGGCGACGAGAAACATCTGGAGGAGCTGATGTCAATTACTGCGTTGTGTTTCCCTTCCGAGATAATCCATCCAACACACACAAGAGCATACACGCTCGCGCACAAACGGCTAAGAACGGGGTCAATGACATCCACATACACGCACTAAGAGTCCTATTTAACTTTATCAGAGCATGTTTGACATCTTCAGAGCTCGTTTTAACACTACAGCACTGAACAGATGAGTAGAATGCAAGCTTGTGCATGTTAAGTCTGATAAACTAGC
Organism: Gymnocypris eckloni scoliostomus; assembly: GCA_027564155.1. NCBI lineage: Eukaryota > Metazoa > Chordata > Actinopteri > Cypriniformes > Cyprinidae > Gymnocypris > Gymnocypris eckloni. The sequence goes on from CM050419.1 coordinate 34,635,867, forward strand.
ATTTGCCAACCACAGACCCCATCTAGTGTGCATCGAGCGTTCCGTTTTATTACGGCTGGGACTCAAAGGGTTTAGTTAATTGCTAATTGGACGCAGCTCTTAGCAGTTTGAGAGGAGAACCGTGGAGCCGAACCGGGCCAAGTTTGCCTCGTTTAAACACTACCAGCTGCTAAAACCGAAGCGGAGACCCGTGCTTCATGCACTCTCTCTTTCTGACGTGCACAAACTCTCCCACGCGACCCGAGCGCCGCCGTGATGCCAGCGCTGGAGACCCCGGCAGAAAGAGCCAAGAGCAATTAAAGCACTAATTCAAACCTGAAGGGCCCTTTTGTCCTGTGTTTCCTTTCTTCAAGTCAGGGGATCGGAATCTAACCGCCCCACACACACACACACACACACACACACACACACACACACACACACACACACACACACACACACACACACACACACACACACACACACACACACACACACACACACACACACACACACACACACACACACACACACACACACAACTTCCCGTCTTTCAAGAGCTCCGGCCAAAGCTGAAGGGAAAAATTACACCAAAGTCCTAAAGCTTCACGTTTCCAACTGGATCTGCATCAGAAACTGGCTCACTAAAGAGGGAAGTGCATGAGCAGGATGCTGGACAAAACAATAAATGTGTTGTTTGTTAGTCAATTGTATTATCATGGCAATACTGTGTTTTTAAAATAATACTTACAAAACAATGCCATGGTTGTCCATGATTAGGTTTTTTTGTACCATTTAGCATCAGCATGTTTTTCCCCAGATATTTACCATAATATTACCATGGCACATTGGAAAACCATTTAAATATCATGCAACATTAGTTTGAGAACCATACAATTACCATTTAATACCGTAACTGTACCATGGCACCACCTACCAATGTCGTTAGTGCTAACAAAATTAAAACAATTACAAATATTTTTTGTTGACTGAAATAAAGCATAAATAATTTTGAATATAAATATTAGTTAAAAAACACTTAAACCAAAATTTGAAATATTGCTTTGGCAATTAACTGAAATTAAAAAAAGTTAAAGTACTAAAATTACATCAAAATAAATTAAAGCTAAATATAAATATTTAATAAATAAATGACTAAAGCACTTAATACAATAGCTAATACTACTTAAACTAAAATCTAAATAAAATCTAAATAAATACTATAATAGTACACAAACTACTAAAATAACAGCGATCTGCAGTAATAATACTCTAAAGTTATATGCCATAGTATTTACATGTTTTGTAATGTGATATTCACTGTCATGACTAGTCAAAACTCAAAACCTCATCATCTACAGTCCATCACGCCCTCATGTGGTCAAACCGATCATCACATGATCTTCAGCATCATCAGCTACTAGATCAACACATTAGTTATTCAGGCCAAAGAAACAAACCCCAGGGACAAAACAATGCCCCGCGTTATTCTCCAGCACGAGGGACCCCGACAGCACTACTGTGGCACCGGGACGTTTCATTGTAAACACACACACACAGACGCACACACACACACACAGAGACACACACGCATGCACGCACGCACGCACACGCACACGCACGCATGCACGCACACACGCACACGCACACACACACAGACGCACACACACACAGACGCACACACACACGCACACACACACACACACACACACTCACACACACGCACACACGCACACACAGACGCACACACACACAGACGCACACACACACGCACGCACACACACACACACACACGCACACGGGCCGGGCCTCCTGTAGATCAGTCCACCGAGCAGCACTGAAGTCCAGATGGTGTGAAACTTTGCCGAAGGGATTAACGCCAAATCCTCCAGTGAGACACAAGAGAGGGTCCGTCTCCGACCCTCAAAACAGATTAGAGCCGGTTTACCACGCTATACAGACATGGTATTAGCATGAAAATATACTTTGATACTGTATGGGAACCACTGGCACTATTTTACACGATGCCTCAGGGCACTTCACAGAATGACATGATCATTATTAAAATGTCCAAACAAACAACAAAACATAGAAGTACCACCTGCTAAAAAACAACAACAATAGAAGCCCAATAGAAACCATCACAGAAATTCCAATGGTTTCCATTAAAATACCATTATAAACCATTAGCTTTTTCCAGTAAAACCATTACAAAATGTATTTTCTAGTGTGTTTTGGGCATTTTTTCAATAGGATTTAACATCCCACCAATATTATCCATCACATACCAGTAGACACCATTATAGTTTCCATTAAAACCAATTAAATTCCCATTATATCCATTAAATCCTATTCTAGATTAAATTCTATTGTATTTTGGGCAGGGTTCTATTGTTTTTTCAGCAGGGCATAGTCTAAAAACCATGGTAAATCCACCCTTACAAAAAAGCCCAGTGGTTATGATATCAATAATCCATGGGTTTATGTGTTAGCCTACTTCAAGGTACTTTGAATGATATACTATTTGTTTGTTCTGCACTCTTACAATGGTACCAAGTAGTGTCGGGAAACTTACTTTGGAAATGTAATAGGTTACGATTACCCTATTTAAATGTAATAAGTGTAGCTATTTAAATTACTTAATTAAAGACATTTAAGGCAGGCAGGGTTAACCTAACAGTAGAAACCCTTCATCACTTGAATTAAGATGATAAAAATGTAATTTTAAAGCACAGCCATCACAAAATCAGACTTCAGCACCTGCTTTTACTTTGAGATTGTTCTGATGCAAACAGATTTAAAATCGTAACAATAGTTTAAGAGCTATGATACTGCTTTTGAAATCAAATCTTTGCGTAGCTATCATATTTTAGAGTAGTTGGCAAATGGATAGAAGTAGGCAAAAGTCACCACACAGAGACAGTAAACAACAATTTACCATGCATGGTAATGGTAGCTAAAATACCAGTTAACGCCTCACAAATTGCTTCATTGATTGTCTAATGGAGGTTCCACATTAATGTGTTATGCTAATGTGTCATTTTAAATGTGATTTGAAGCGTTCTGGAGTTCAAACACGTCTCTCAGAGTAACAGAAGAACGCTCGTGAGTCGTGTCACTGGAAACCGCTGTTGCGCATGCGCAGACTGACTAGTAACAACTTACCGTCGATACAGCACACTAGCGAAGAAGAACGCGTATCGTACCTACAGTAATTACAAGAACTGCTGCAATTACGCGTTTTGCCCTCGAAAATTCGCCGTCCACCACAAAACGTGTTATTCTCACTGCTCTGTCGGTCTTTTTAGAGTGGCATGCCGCGATATGTGTCACTGTAAGATGAGAAATGCTAACAAAAAGCTGCAAACACACAATCCCGTCGCATTATGCACTTACATTGAAACGGAATCCCGACCATTGTGATCCTCCTCGCTGTGTGTTTGTGCGTCTTCACGAGCAGATCCACGGACTTCAGTGTGTGTGTGTGTGTGTGTGTGTGTGTGTCTGAACACACTGACAGCATCTCTGAGATGTTCATTCTACTGGAGGTGGAGCTACAGAGACCAAAGCACTGTGGTGATACCACAGTACAGTCATGAATCATGATAAGATGGTACTCTGTTTATCTTGGTACTGAATGAGTACAGTGTCATACACATACAGTGCACCCGGAAAGTATGCAAGGCGCTTCACTTTTACAGCCTTAATCCAAAATGGATTGAATTCATTATTTTCCTCAAAATTCTACAAACAAAACTCCATGACAATGTGAAAGAAGTTTGTTTGACATCTTTATTTAAAAACTATTACAAATACATGCATACAAATTTCTTAAAAATATTAAATTATATATATATTTTTAAATTGATCAAATTAATTACATTTTTTTTTTTTTTTTTAAAATCACATGTAAGTATTCCCAGCCTTTGCCATGACTCTCAAAACTGATCTCAGGTGCATCCTGTTTCCACTGATCATGTTTCTACAACTTGATTGGAGTCCACCTGTGGACAGTTCAGTTGATTGGACATGATTTGGAAAGCCTCACACCTAAGGTCCCACAGTTACAGATCTGAGAAACATTTCTGCAGCATTGAAGGTCCCAATGAGCACATTGACCTCCATCATCCGTAAATGGAAGAAGTCTGGAACCAGCAGGACTCTTCTTAGAGCATGCTAAACAAAGATTGAACTCTTTGACCTGAATGGCAAGGATCGTGTCTGGAGGAAACCAGGCACCGCTCATCACTTGACCAATACCATCCCTACAGTGAAGCATGGTGGTGGCAGCACCATTCTGTGGGGATTTTTTTCAGTCGCAAGAACTTGGAGACTAGTCAGCCTTGAGGGAAAGATGAGTGCAGCAATGTACAGAGACATGCTTGATGAAAACCTGCTCTGGACCTCAGACTGGGGCAACGGTTTATCTTCTAACAGGACAACAACCCTATGAACACAGCCAAGATAACAAAGGAGTGTCTACGGGACAACTGTGTGAATGTCCACGAGTGGCCCAGCCAGAGCCCTGTCTTGAACCCGACTGAACATCTCTGGAGAGATCTGGAAATGTCTGTGCACCGACGCTCCCCATCCAACCTGATGGAGCTTGAGAGGTCCCGCAAAGAAGAATGGGAGAAACTGCCCAAAAATAGGTGTGCCAATCTTGTAGCATCATACTCAAAAAGACCCGAGGCTGTAATTGGTGCTAAAGGTTACTTCAACAAAGTATTGAGCAATACTTATTTACTGTGTGTGTGTACATGGTGGCATGTCACCGTATTCTAATTTGTTGAGATAGTAAATTGGTGTTTTATTTTTATTAAATGTGAGCCAAAATCATCACAATTAAAAGAACCAAAGACTTAAACTACTTCAGTCTATGTGCACTGAATTTATTTAATACACGAGTTTCACAATTTGAGTTCAATTACTGAAATAAATGAACTTTCCCACGACATTCTAATTTATTGAGATGCACCGGTATATATGTATAAAAGTTCTACCCACTGACCCACCATGTGTATCTATATGTATGAATAAATGTATATATTATTTTCTTTTTAAAGGAACAACCTCTTATATTAACGTTGTTGTCGTTTGTTTTGATTGCTTTGCAGTGTAAAAAAATCACAGGGTTACAAATTGTGGGGTTCCTGAAGTGGCTGGTTATCATTGGTTATCGAAAACATTGACAGAATGAATCTGAATAAAGTCTTTAGGGTGTAAATAGTTTTTCATCCCTGTCTGTGTTGATGTCGTGTCCGTTCAGGTCCTCATATGTTGGTGGTGTCTCTAAAGAGGATGAGTCTCTCCCTCCTCCCGCTGCCTCCCACATGAACACATGCCGCTCGTTCTTTCCCAGTCCCCTCACGAGTCGCCACCTGCTCCGGAGTGTGCGGCACAGCTGCTGACCGACAACAACAAATGAACACCCGCCGTCCATCCTGCGCCTCCTCCTCACTGATGCACGTGGAAGAGATGCTGCTCCTCGTACCTGCTGAAGTGTCATCGCCATAGAGGCAGAATATAAAAGCAAGAGTCATTTATAGTACAGCAATATGCTCTTAAAAACAACATTTGCCAAAATAAGTTTGTTAGTAGTTTTGATGAATATTTGATTTTTTTTTTTTTTTTTTTTAAAGGTTTAGTAATTTTATTTTAATTTTTTTTCATATGTCTATGTAGGTTTTTTTGTTTATTTGTTTTATTACTTTGTTAAACAAAAAAATATGAAATTTAGAAATGATGCATTGGCGAATATACATACACATACACATATATATATATATATATATACTTTTATTTTAGCTAATATTAAGTTTATTACAATTTTTTGTTTTAATTTATTTTAATAAACACAGTTTTACTATAGCAATTTGTAAACAACAAAAACAAATTAAATGGTACATTATACAGTTATAATACAGTATAGTATATTTAACATATTTATTTATTTAATTGTATTAATTTGTTTTATAAAATTGTTATTTATTTATTGGTTAAATATTTATTTATTAGATTTATTGAATGATAATAACTCTGTTGTAATGCTAGAATAATAGATGCTGAGCTTGAGGACAGTCAGTATTGTGTTTGTTTGTGGATCATGTTAATGTGATTCTTTAAACCTGTGTGAATTTAAGAAGAATTGACCACCAAAAATCACCAAAATACAAGCTGATAAGTGATGTTAGTTAAGAGAAAAGACTCAAACGGAGACGTTGCTGCAGACAGACGAAGTAATAAGTGTGCGGCCTATGAATACATCATATGTGTCACTCAGCAGGCCTTTGTGATGATAATTTGTAACGGGCAAATGAAACCGCGTGTGTTACGTCAACAAAGACAGAAATGCGTTAGTCCGAATGGCAGAAGTCAGCCTGCTGATGTGACTCGTGCCAGCGGCGTGTGTGTGTGTGTGTGTGTGTGTGTGTGTTTGACAGCTGGGCTTGTGTCTCTGAGAGTGCGTGTCTTTGTCACTGGACTATTTAGTGCATTAGCAGGTCTTTCACAATGCAACAGCTTGAGAATGACTGAGCGACACACACACACACACACACACACACACACACACACACACACACACACACACACACACACACACACACACACACACACACACACACACACACACACACATGCATACGTCTGCCCCTCAGCTCTTGTTCTCCTGCTGTTCTGCTCCTGTGCTTGTGATTGTGTACCTGCTGTTCTCCTGAGATCCACGCAAAAGGCCGGGGTCAGAAAGGTTAGCAGGCAGATGCCTAGTTAACCCTCCAGGGTAAAGACATACACACACACACACACACACACACACACACCACTTCAGGACAGTAAGATTATATGTGAGCAGATGGACACCAGTGCCGGCTTATCATCTGCAGACATACAGCACAAATACATACATTTATATTTAATCTTTTTTTTTTTTGTCAGGAAAACACACAAAGACTGTTTGTGATGGGCTGCTTGTAAATGGCGATAATATAGAAAATAAATGTGTGGTTAAAGTTTTAAATTTCACTGTGCAAACACGAGCGTTATTTATATACTAATATGCCTTTAATCGCTTTTATCTTTGTGTTTTCATTTTTCATTTTAATTTGTAAAATTTTTAGAACATTTGCTTTTTATTAGTTTTTTATAATCATAAAAGTTATTTTTAGTTTAGCATTAGTTTTGGTTTTCATTTATTTCATTTTAATCAATTTATTAATGCTTCAACTTAAACTTTTTTCAGTTAGTTCCCATGGACAATTGCTAAATTTAGTTTACATTAAGTTTTCATCTAATATTTATATATTATTATCTACTATTTATATTTAATATATTATTTTTTATCATATTTACTTCTACTGCATTATTAATATTAGTCAATGATAATTGTAAAATTATTTACTAATGCATTTTAGCACAAAATTTAAATTTGTTCTGAACTAACATACCGTAGAATAATGCTGAAACTGTGCCTATACTGTGTGTGTGTATATATACATAACATGCATATATTCACAGCATCAATAAAATAAACACATCTACAATTTAACACACACGCACGTACGCACACACACACACACACACACACACACACACACACACACACACACACACACGCACACAACAAATCAAAGGTACAGAGACAGACATACACAGATCTGAGACTCCAGACAAACATAAGGATTATGAGAGCAGATGGTATAATGGTAAAAAACGCCCAAACCAAAATATGCAAATATTCATATAATGCACACACGCACACACACACACACACACACACACACACACACACACACACATATATAACCATACTGTATCAGTTTGGAAAAAATGTGTACACTAACAAAACCAAATTGAATGTTCAGAAAAATATTGGAAAATCAAGTAAATATGGCAAATGATAATTATGGCATACTATAGTACACTATGTATCAAAATACCAGCACAACACTTTCATAAGGGTCTCTTTGTTTATTTAAATAATATAATATAATAAAAACAAACACACAATACAAAAATATATAGACCACTAAAATTAACTGGAAAATTGTCTAACCAACAAGAACAGATGCAGACAATTTGCCTTCAAACTCACTACATTTTAATTAATTCCGATTCCTTTTATACATAGGCCTATTTTTCATTATTGGCTTTGGTGAGTAAATAAAATGGCAGGTAACTTTGGCAAGAACAGGCTGATCCGGGAATGTTTTTTCATCTGATGAAGATTAATAAGTGAATCAAATCAGCGACTCTCTCAAGGGACTGGCCCCTACTGATGGACATGCTTGTATTTCTCCTCCTCTGATCTTGCAAATGAAAGAAGAAAAACCTAAAACTTCAAAAGAAATGAGGCAAAATACAATTTTATGGTCTAAGACAGTGACGCAATTTACACAGAGTCGTTACGAGTCCCGTAGCATTAATTCGCTCCTAAATGAATAATTGTTTTTGAACGAATCGTTTTTGACTCGCTCATGAAGACTTGTCTCGTTCCTCAGTGATTCAGTGTTGTCGAAGAATCAATTGAATGAATGATTCAAAATTCACGTATAATTCATTCCCTTGTCGCCATCTGATATAACAGCAGAAAGAGTCGCTGTAAATAGTTTTGTTTGTTTATGTTTCAGTGTTGTGGAACGAATCGATCGAGTCAATATTCACTTATTACACTGTCACTTGTCGCCATCTACTGGTGCAATTATGTAACTGCAGAAAGAACCACTGTACAACCCCCACTAATAATACTCTGCAACAAACACAGAGTGATACAAACAGTACAAATTATATTTCCTCGTCTTTTACTGTTGCCAATATTATTTTTTAAAGATAAAACACTTTAAAATGTGACAAATTAAATTGCTGAACTTTGTCACGTCATCTATTTATACATCTGTGTACAATACAGATTGTGTCAGAGCATATTTACAGTGTTAAACAGAAACATCATGTTTCAAAAATCTAAACTAAACAAAATCCCGTCCTGCTGCTTTAAAAAGAGGACAACAGCAAACATATTAATTGTTGAATATGTAAATATTTGACTTTGTCAATATCTGCATAGGAGGGTCTATTCAGGATTCAGCACAAACCATGCTCTTGTTTTAGTTCCTCACTAGTATTAAGAGGATATTAGTTTTATTATGTTCAATAAACATGACTGATTATGTGATTATGATTATGTGTTCTCTTGTATCAGAGCGTATGAGGAATGATTTCACCACTAGAGAGAGACAAAGTCAAAGCTATTGTGAGCAGATTGTGTGAAGCAACAATTAACAAAGCACTGAGATTCTTCATTACAGATGTATCAGATGGAAACAGACTTTAAAAAAAGAAAATAAAAAATGTGAGAATTTGGATTCATAGGATTTTAGGAATTATAATGAGAATATTCAGTTTATAGGTTTTTCCTGTGCCCTCAGTATTACTTTCTATTTTGTTGGTCTTATGTAAAACTAAATATCAGTATATTTTGCACAAATATTAGTAAGTGTTATCAATGCATGTGATGAATTATGGGATGTTTTATGAGGTTAGCTGGTTTGTCTCTCTCTAAAACATTCATCCTTGAAAATGAATCTTAAGTAGACATTATCACGTTAGAGTTTAAAATACTGCCGCGCAGGAGTGAGCGATCTGAGAAATTCATCTGTTTTTGAATGAAAAGACTCAGACGGATAAAGTGTTGACTAGCAGAAGAAAGTTCAGCACTCGTGTCTGTGTAGTTGATTGTGAGCCGGTCTGTGAGGAGCATGATGTCTGGATCAGCGTTTGCTGAGGAACATCCAAACATGTAAAGAGACTAATTAGAGTCTCTCTTTGGTAATTAGGTTGAATAGCTTCACACTGTGCCGTCAGTGCAAACGTGAGATTCTTTCACTACATCAGCAGCCGTCTGAAAATGACTTTCAGATGAAGAGCTTCAGCTGTCTGTGTTTGAGTTCTGGAGATACAAATATTACCCTTACCAAAAGATAGAAATGTACTATAAATAAAGGTTATGTCAAAATAACACAGTTATGGCATCATAGAGAAAGACCATAGTACTTTGTCATGTGAATGGTACACCAAAGATGTGCTATGAAGTGCTTTGTTTTATGTGGTTTTAAATAATTACATGAATACTATTGATTAAATAAAATAATAATACATTTATATTTATTGTTTATTTATTATTTTATTCATGTTTATTATTTTAATAAAGTCAAAAGCAATAAAACATTTATATGACAGTCATGTTTTACTTAGTTTTTATTCTGAATGATAGTCTACCAAAAACTGATCATAGAGAATTCTTACTTACAAATTTACATTTATGTATAAAAGATTTACCATGAATAATGAATAAATAAACAATGTTGTGAATGCAAAAATTAATCACCAATCACCAATGACTTGTACATATGGGTACCGTTATTTCATACACTTCAAAACTGCTGGAAATACCATTTTTAAGTACATGAATTATGTTTCTATCTTTGTAGCCACCATTTTGTAAGTGCCTTGTTCTCTTCTAAAGAAGGGGTGCCAGTACTTTTGTTCATATAATGAATGTACAAGTCATTGGAGATGAGTTTGTGGCTCATTTAAAGTCACACCAGAGGTGTTCAGCTGCTTTCTGCAGACCAGTCAAGTTCTTCCACACTGACTGAATCATCATTTCTCTTTGATTCTTGTCTTATACACAGAGACACTGTCATGTTAGAATAGAAAAGAGTCCAAACTGTTGCTATACAATTAGATTCCCTACAATATCATTATATGCTTAAACATTAAGATTTGTACTCATGGAAATTACTAAAGTAGTCAAACCTTCATTAGAAGGGGGTGCCAATACTTTTGGAAATATAGTGTTTAAATTACATATTTGAAAAATCAGTAAAACAATCCAAATTGAAACCACAAAATGGAACAAATCAAATACTCCAAAATGACAACAATTTATTTGATCAGAACTGCTAAGCTATTAGCAAAAATATGATAAAATTGTCATATCAAATCATAAACACAAAGATCCAAATAATGCAGAGATCCGCCTTCTTTACTGTGAAACACTAAAACAATACAAACATACTCTCAGAACCAAAAAAGCACAATACACCCAAAACATGATCATGACATGGCAATCCAAAATGGAGAAATATGGGAAAGTCATTTACAAACATTATTTAATAAAGTACAAACAGACACAAACTGTAAGCAAAATCAACCAATTAGAAAAACTAGAATTAACCATCAAAGATAACCAAAACGCATTAGATTTCCCAAAAACTGATGAATAACTTGAAGAAAAAATAAAAAAGCTCCAACTCTAAAAAGCATTAGGACCTGATGAGATATTAAATGAAATGATAAAACACATAAGCAGCAAATTCCAATTAGCCGTTCTAAAACTATTCAATGTGGTTCTGAGCGTAGGTTACTTCCCCGACATCTGGAATCAAGGCTTGACAACACCCATCTTTAAAAACTGAGATATTGCTTTGGCACTACAAATGTATAGTTTTTGTCATGCCAATAAAGCACACTTAAATGTAATTGAAATTGAGTGTGGTAGAGAGAGGAGTAGAGAGAGAGAGAGAGTGGCAGAGAGAGGTAGACAGAGAGGTAGAGAGAGAGTGTGGTAGAGAGAGATCGAGAGAGAGTGTAGTAGAGAGAGATAGAGAGAGAGGTAGTAGAGAGAGGAGTAGAGAGAGAGAGAGTGGCAGAGAGTGGTAGAGATTCTTAACGGCGATCCTCGTCCCCTCTCTGCAGCACATCTACCTCAAACGCTGCAGAAGCAGAGCTGCTAAAATCCTCAAAGATTCAACTCACCCCGGTAACCATCTTTTCTGTTTACTGCCATGTGGCAGGCGCTACAGGAGCTTGATGGCAAAGACAGAGAGACTGAGGAGGAGCTTCTTCCCTCAGGCCATCAGGCTCCTTAACACAAACTCTGTTCCATAAACTTTCACAAGACTCATTATTATCTGTAAAAAAATAACAAAAACATTCATATTCTCATCATCCATTCGTGCATACCCAGTACAACCTGTTGCACATCCCTCTCATCCCTCCTGTTTATACTAATATTTATTAAGTCCCATATACTGTTTTTGCACATCCTATTTGTTTTGCACATCTTACTGTTTTACTGTTTTGTTTCTTTATTCTATTGCACATTTTACTTTTATTTATTTTTTACCTATATATATATATATATATATATATACTGTGTGTGGTGTTACTTTATATAATGTAATTTTTTTTGTTAGTTTTTTTCACTGTCCACTGAGCGGACCTGATTTGACCTACATTTCACTTTTGATTATACCCTGTATAATTTGTCATGTGACAAATAAAGAAACCTTGAACCACGAGAGAGATCGAGAGAGACATATAGAGAGAGAGAGAGAGAGTGTGAGAAGAGAGAGAGAGACAGAGAGAGACAGAGTGGCAGAGAGAGAGGTAGAGAGAGTGTAGAGAGAGAGAGTGGTAGAGAGAGGTAGACAGAGAGGTAGAGAGGAGAGAGAGAGAGAGAGAGAAATTAGACATGTGGTAGACAAATAGAGAGAGAAGAGAGAGAGTGTGAGAGGAGAGAGAGAGAGAGAGAGAGTGGTGAGAGAGAGAGAGAGAGAGAGTGGTAGAGAGAGGAGTAGATCAGAGAGAGAGAGAGAGTGGTAGAGAGGAGAGAGAGAGAGAGAGAGAGAGAGAGAGTAGAGAGAGAGAGAGATAGAGAGAGAGAGAGTGGTAGAGAGAGGAGAGAGAGAGAGAGAGTGGTAGAGAGAGTGAGAGTAGAGAGTGTGGAGAGAGAGAGTAGAGAGAGAGAGAGTGTAGAGAGAGAGAGAGAGAGAGAGAGAGAGAGAGAGAGAGAGAGAGAGAGTGGTAGAGAGAGGAGTAGAGAGAGAGAGAGTGGTAGAGAGAGGAGTAGAGAGAGAGAGTGGTAGAGAGAGGAGTAGAGAGAGAGAGAGTGGTAGAGAGAGAGAGAGAGAGTGGTAGAGGAGTAGAGAGAGTGTGGAGAGGAGTGAGAGAGAGAGAGTGTGGTAGAGAGAGGAGTAGAGAGAGAGAGAGTGGTAGAGAGAGGAGTAGAAAGAGAGAGAGTGGTAGAGAGAGAGAGAGTGGTAGAGAGAGGTAGACAGAGAGGTAGAGGGGTTTGGTTGTGAGGAGGAGGGGATAAGTTGAGTTGGGACTCCGCTCCGCTGGTATCCCAGGAATGTGTTGATCATGGCGGCCGCAGTGAAGCCCGTGAAGAGCGGACTGCTGGAGCTCCGCGTTACCGTTCACCACTGGATCCGTGTGCTCGTCACTCTCAGCGAGGACTCGTTCACCGTGAGCCCGGGACACCGCCGACGAGCCCGCGGCCGGTGGGGCTGTTAACGGCGATCCGGCGAACCTCAGCGCCTCGTCGGTACCGGACACCATCACGAACGTCAAGCGAACCGTCAGAGTCACCAAACAAGAAGTTGGAGGACTCGGAATAAGTATTAAAGGTACGAGAATATATTCGGTTATTAAACTGTTCTTTGCTGTCTTAAACTTATTCTTCGTGAAACAGTAACTTTGAAACAGTTTGATCCGTCTGTTCAGTTATGAGAATAACTATCTATCTATCTATCTATCTATCTATCTATCTATCTATCTATCTATCTATCTATCTATCTATCTATCTATCTATCTATCTATCTATCTATATCTATCTATCTATCTATCTATCTATCTATCTATCTATCTATCTTTAATGCTATTCTTTAAGATTCTCATGGTAAAATTGTGGTGTCAGATGGTAATACTGTAAATACTGCAAATAATACCATGGTTTTGTATTGGTTTTACAAGAATACTATGGTATAATGTCCAATATATATATATATATAAAAGGAAAAAAAACTATGATACTATTACTATGGCACTTTTGGTATTTTTTGCAATCTCATACCATCAGTGTACCACGAAAATACTATAGCACATTAATCTCAGTACCATGGTATTATCATCTGGCAATTTACTGTACTACTCTTACGAAAATTAAAATTTTTATTACAAATAAATGCAAAAAAAAAAATGGTAACCACAAATTAACCATGGTTTGGCTACTCTAACTATAGTTTAACCATGGTATTTGTAGTAAAACTGAGGGTAATCAATAAGCCAAAAACATGATTACTACACTTTTACTACAATATATTTTTATAAGGGTCTGGTGTAGCTCTGCAGTAAGATACAGAGTCTACAGTACGAGTTTATAATTGTCAAAACTTTGACAGTTGTCAAATGAAGTGACAAATCAACGAAGGCCTTGGAGAAACATCATTACCTTTGACCATATCAGTTGTGATGATTTATTAATAATAATTTGCATGGATGTGGCGAGTGGTTGGTTTGGTTCTGAGATTTACGGTTCGTGAATCACGCCACGCGTATGTGTGTGTTGTCGGGGGAGGAGGGTGTTTGCACCCTAATGTCGACAGCTGACCGAAGAATTACCCATCATGCTCTGCCTGTCACTGGCTTCAGATGAAAGCTGTGGAAGGAGAGCAGAGAAGAGTATGGTGCTGTTTATTTTAGGGAGCCGGAGTGGGACGACCTTGCCTTGAGTCCGAAGTGCTGTTGTACATCTATATTTACTGTGGTGCGAGTCTTTGGGCCTGAACACTTTTGGAAACCCCTTGAAAACACACATGAGAACTTAGCAGCGCCTCTTTTCTACTAAGAACACTGTGCTTGGGTTTGTGTTGTTTTAATTTGCTGCTAGACAGAAATGAAGTGACTAGAATTTGTTGATTTTATTGTGGATATTTTGTCAAGTATGCATTGTATTCTCAGCATTGCCACAAGGGACACTTTGGCCTAAATTATCAGAGTTTCAATTTCTAGAGATTTGAGGAGTAAAAATAAAGACCAACAAAGGAAAATATCTAAATAAGACATAAATCAACACCCGTAACCAAATTCTAGTTATTAAATTTCTTTAACGGCTCCCTGCAGCTTTCTGCCAAAAGAAAAGCTTGATGCTTTAACGCAGGGTTAATATAGTTAACTAAACTAAAACAAAAACATTCATTTAAATACCATTAACGCTAATTGAAGTTAAATAAAATATGCAAAAACGTAAACTTTTTTTCAGCTAGTTGCCAATGCAACACTTTATTTATTTTAATTTGATATACAAAAAACAAAACTAAAACTGAAATAAATATGGTCTTTTTATTTCAGTTTTAGTTTTTTTTAGACATAAAACTATTAAAAATAGAACAAAAACATAACAAATTACGTAAAAAACTAAACAAATTGAATTCAAAATATTAATACAAACTATAAAACAATAATAGTATCTAATTCATGCTAAAATAACACTGGTTTAACACTTGAAAATGAAGATTTTAAGACATAAATATTAATATTGTAATGTTATTGTTATACTGGCCCCCCAACACTGCTCATTTTGCTTCTCTCTTGTGTCTGACACACTCAATTGAGGTCTTGGAGTCTTTACTAATGAGCTGCTGATCTGAATCAGGTGTGTTTGATTAAGGTGACATGGAAAGCATGCAGTGTTGAGGGGCTCCAGGAACGTGGTTGGGAACCACTGGTTTAAGACACACATTTTGGTTCAACATTACACTATAATGTAAATTGTAATAATATTAGTGCTCAAATGGAAGCATTTCCTCCAGTCACCTCAGACCTTTGAACACTGTATTTGCAGAAGAATGATGCAATCAGCAGCAGGTCGTTGTTTTTAGCATTAGTGTGTTTGCGCAGGACGTCCTGGCAGCGACTGCAGAGGGAAATGATTGATAACTTGCTGGATCTCAAGCACAGAGCCCAGAGGTTGCCAACAGTATCTGGCAGGAGCCGAGCTCACAGCCGCATGCGGGTCCCATGTGTCTTCAAAGGTCAAAAGGTCACTAGAATAGAGGGTAATGAAACAAGACCGCTTCTGATACACGCTGATGATGATGATGATGAGGAAGAAGCTGTGGGACCACACAGTCTGTGAAGCGCCTTTAGAGCCATTTTAAACCTGGAACCACTTATAAATGTTTTATGGTTTATTCTCAAGGTGGTCATTTCACATGCCCTTGATTTTCTAGATGTGTGTTTAAAGTGTAAGAGCCTTTGAGACCAGTGATACCAGCTGTCTGATTCTCATCGGACATTTCATTCAGATGCTCGTCTCCTCCAAGAGAACGCCACAGACCGAACATCATTCACTAAAGATATATGTGCGTCGGTCTGTAATATTTGGAGCACACCCCAGCTCAAGGATGAAGGCGATGCACTTTTGATTGGTATTAGAGCGCTGGCCATAAATCACATCAAAGAGCACATCAGTAGTCAAGATTTAGAGCTGGGTTTGATGCAGTTGCTGTGTATTTAGCAATGCACACTCATTACTTTTCAACTAGCTTCAATTCAAGCTTTTGTATGTAATGAATTGTGTGAATAGTTAATGGAATTATGTTTGAACAGCACAGTAACACACTAATATATATATATATAAATAAAGAATGATTCTAGAATAATTGGCTTGGTTTTGTTTTAAAATCTGACAAAAATACATTAACAAAGTAAATCTGATCACTTACTCTGAAGACTTCTGATTTTGTTTAATATTTTTACTTTGTAGTACTGCTCTTACTACTATTTTTAATAATAATAATAGTTGTTGTTTTATTATTTGTGTTATTATTATGATTATATATAAAATTATGCAGTCTTACAAAAAAGTACAGCAAACATGGGGTTCTTTAATAACATTATAAATAGCAATTTTTATCAAAAAGAGTGCATCTGCATAGAAAACAAAAATAATATGGGAAAGTTAAGATGTTTTTTTTGTTGAAAAGTATACTTTAACCAACTCAGACCTCTTTCAGTAACCGTAGATGATTTTAAAAACTCTTTACAGTTTTCATAGGTCACTTTTCCACTCTTTTCACTATAAAATAATGTTATGTTTTACTGTGATTAATATTAAATAAAACATATTAAACAAAATACTAAATATATTGCAATAATATTTTCTAGAGTAAAATATAAACAACTAGTGTTTAATACAAATATTTTATTTTTTACAGCTGTAAAATTACAATAGTAATATTTACATCTGAATGTCTTCCTTTTTTAAATGTTAAACCATCAACCATTTATTTTGGCAGTTTTCCGACAAATAAATAAATGAAAGGTTCGGCACTGTGTTCATTTACATGCATACAACTCACGAAACAGTGTTTCAGCGTCGTTTGATTAACCAAGCCACTCTGAGACGCCGAAACATTATATTGTGAGTGCAAACCCAGCAGCGCACACAGTATATTTATTCAAATACAGTAAATCTTCACAATTTGATTATTGCATTAAACCAACCATATCACAATATCGGTTTCGATATATCGTGCAACCACAAATTTGACACTTATACCCCGGTTTCACAGACAAGGCTTAAGCCTATAAATGTAACTCTGAGCTGTTTAAACTGAAATAAACTTGCACTGAATGATCTTAAAATGCCTTTGTTTTGTCTCAAGATGGACACCAGTAATGTCTATGGCACGTTTATAAAAATGACTTAAATGTCCTAATTGAACTATGACCTAATCCTGGCTTAGTCTAAGCTCTGTCTGTGCAACCAGGCCATAGTATTGTATAGTCCAACAGACCGGCATTGATTGGAGGGAATAGTTAGAAGGGAACTGGTATCTGCGACCTAGGCACATTAGAAATACGTGCCTCTATATACATTTCTGCGAAACTGAAAAAAAAAACGTACCTATATGTACGTATCACTGCAGTTTGCTGTTGAAATGAACACTATAGACAGTAAAACTCTGACAACTTTTATTCCTTTTCAAACAAAGTATGATTTAATTACAGGTACAGAGTTGTGATTAATAAAGGCTAATGTTTACTTGCAAAATATTATGTTATGACTTAAAAAATACATCCTGCACAATTTGAAAACTGATACTTTTGAATGTCGTCATCACATATACAGCTTCATATGCATTCGTTTTCTAATTCAGTAGATTTGTGTGGTAGCTCACGTGAATGATACAGTGTTGCACTTAATTGATGAAGAGCTCCAGTACGAATCCTGTGAAACTGGTTCGACAAAAAGCTCAAATCCACATAAGGAAGTTAAAATAGCACGGCTGCATCATCGTTTTTATATCACTTTTGCATTTGTTAACACTATTGGGTAGGTTTAGGGTTGGGTTTGGTGTAGGGGGTATATTATTTTCCATCTCGATAGAACATGAAACTTTAGCGACACTCCTCGGATATTTGAATTCTGAACCGCCACAATATGGTACACGGTCCATATCTCATTTTGTCTGTTTTTGTTTCTTTGTGTTGTATCTCTTATATCAATTCCAGTACCCCATTCCATTGAGCCAGCTGTATTATATGTGGTAACAATTTCTTATATTGGGTTTGAGTTTGATTCATTTTTATTTGTTGTTATTGAGCTTCGTTAGTCACAATACTGCATTGGGTTTCATCAATGTTATTGTGTATTTGTATGTGTATGTGTATTTGTTATTGTGTTATCGTTCAATGATTCAATATATACTAATGGTTTGCTCCTCCTTATTGAGACACTTACAGTTATAATGAACACAATCTAGTGGCAAAAGTGAACCCCTTTTTATGTAGCTTATTGTCTAAAAATGAAGGCGAGACAGTTACATAGTAATAAAAACACTGCAATACGTGCCGGTAGCAACGTAATACAAATATGCCACTGTCACATATTGAATGTGTGTTTAAGCGCCACTCTCTGGACATTTCACTTTGAAACTGCAGTAAGGTACATAATTACAGTGTTGCAGAAATGTATATAGAGGCATGTATTTTCACGAGCCTGGGTTGGGTATCCTCAGTTATTATTAAAATATTTAACATTAACAATTCTATGCAGATAGTGATCATTTGCAGACCAGTTTTTACATGAAGCATTTCATTCAAATTATTAATAATACAATCAGGCTACATTGATCTTTAAATATGATCTTCGTCTTTTCCAGAAAGGATCTTTCTGTCCTCCATGTTCTCTTTAGATTCAATGGCCATTTTGAGTTTCTGCCAAAACGCTCGAGTATCTTCTCCAGGTTTGGGGCGCTGTAGATACGTCCGCTTCTTCACCAGCTTCCGCATTCGGTAATACGCCGAAAGCTGGTGCATAGGAATATCCTCGAGAAAAACTAAAACCAAAACATCTTTCTGTTCATCAAAGAGTCTGAAGCTGGCCACCTGGATCTCATGCGAACACCAAACGCTCTTCAGGTAGTTGTGCGTGATCAGGCAGATGGTTTTGCGGCTGTTGTATATTGCGTCAATGATGTTGTCGATAATGGTCTTTCCTGGCTGGAAGTCTCGGTGATGAAGGCACAATCTCAAACCGTGTTGATCCTCAAGTTTGGGCACAAGTTCTTCCAGAACCCAAGGCTCCTCTTGAACATTGTACGAAATGAATGCGTCATATTGGAAATCCAGAAGATTTGAAGTTTTCTTCCTCTTTTTGTCATTGAGGAAAGCCAAAAAGAGGTAGTACGCATAGACCACTTCCCATTTTAGGAAGTGGTAGATAAATGAAATGACTAGAGTGAGAATGACAATGGAAGAGCTGTAGACAAAGCAGATGAAGTCGTAATTCACATTGCAGGATTCAGTGTTGAAGGCCGCCAGACTCTTTCCGCTTAAAGAAAGGGGATAGCGACATTCGTACCTGTTCAGGTAAAACACCTGCGTTTTATTGTTCTTGGCAGCCCAGTCGATGAACCAAGCGTTACTACAGTCGCACGTGAAACTGTTGTTTTGCAAGTCAAGCACTTTGAGTTGAGAAAGCGATTGGATGATGGTTTTGTTTATAAATTGAAGGTCATTCATACTGGCCCGTATGATCGCCAAACTGGAGAGATTTGCATCGACTAAGAAGTCCAAAGACTTAAGGTGAGTCCGACCCAATGTAATCTTATGTAGGCGTGATATTGGCTGGAAAAGCTTGGACGTCAAGGCATTTCTGTTTGCAAAATCATTACTTGCCAAATCCAAGAAAGTAAGCTTGGGAGTGCAACTAAATGTGTCCACGTGTAAATTCTTAACATTAAGGTTCCCAGCAAAAAGCTCTTGCAAGTTTTTGAGACCTTTCAGGAAGTTCGAAGGGATGTTGTTTATGCCTCGACGTTGACTGTTAATCTTCAAAACTCTCAGTTCAGTTAACAAGATGAATGGTGGACTTTGTAGCTCCTCTTGAGTCTCGTATGAGATGTAATTGCAAGTCAGATCTACACTCTGTAGGTTAGGCGTGCCAGCGAACATTGCATGCTTTGCTAGAGTTCTTTCTGTGATTTTGTTAGATGCAAGATGCAACTCTGCTAAATTTATCAGTCCTGCAAAAGCACATGGATAGATGTCTAATATTTGACTATCTGAGAGGTGCAAGGTCCGAAGGGAATCAAAAGCTTTAAAAGAGTAATTTTGGATGGCACTCAACTTATTGTTATTCAAATTCCAGGTATTGTAAGTTTTTGGGGCCATATTTAAAGGTATCACTGACCGTTAAGATACGATTGCTGCTCAAAATGAGCTGTTCAAGATTTCCTAAATCTTTAAATACGCATGCATTGATTGTCACAATTTGGTTCTTGTGCAAAAAGAGTTGCCTTAACTGCGTCAGATTCGCAAAATCTGAGCAGTCAAGATTTCCAATGCTGTTGAGATGAAGATCGAGAACCTGTAAGTTGGGGAGAACCTGAAGAGTGTTGTTCAGTTGCATCAGATGGTTCTTTTGTATTCGTAACTCCGTCAAGTTGGCTAGATGTTTGAAGGACAACTTATAGATTCTCGATACTCTGTTGTTTCTCAGGTGCAACTCATTCAAAAGTGCACATGGTCTAAACATGCGATCGGTAAGTACTGAAAGTTGGTTGTTCTCCAAGTGGAGACCTCTCAGACTGGGAGAACATGCCTTCTGTAAAAGCGTCTCCACCTTGAACCCCTTCATACCATCCAGTGCCATCCAGGTCACAGAAGGGAAATTCTGCATTATATAACCTAGTTGGTTCTCCTTAATGTGATTCCTACTGAGGTTGAGAGTCTTAACTGTGTTCAGGAACGCCTTGTCTAGAATAAACCAATTGGAAGTATCGGCGTGGAAACAGGTTGACAAGTCCAAGTACTCAAGGCCAGGAAAGATGTGTTCTGCAATCTTGAACACTGTCAAGGGATTCATCGACAGATCCAGCTTTTTCAAACCAATGAATGCCGATGGGATGTCGCTTGAGTTGAAAACTCTGAAGCCATTATCTCCCAAGTAAAGTTCCTCCAGATGAGGTACTTGAAGAAGAGGATGGAGTTTGGAAATGTGCTTCAACTTGTTATTGGTTAAGTTTACGAGCCTCAAATTCGAAAGTGTCGCAAGCGACTGGTTTTCAATCGTCTCAATGTAATTCGAGTCGAGTCTTAAATAAGTCAGATTTGCAAGACCGTTGAGCAGTTTTGCGGTCACCGTTTTGATTTTATTGTGGGACAGGTTGAGCTCTTCCAGGCTTGTTAGGTCACTCAATGCATTGGCGTGTATTTCATATATCCTATTGTGAGATATGTTTAAAAGGACCAGATTTGAAAGTCTGATGAAATCCCCTTCGACGATCTGATGGATGGCATTGTAGGAAATATCCAGATTGACAGTGTTGTGGGGTAACGGTGAAGGTGTTTTCCTGTAACCCATTCTGTTGCACAGCACCTTCAGATGGCCAGAGTATTCATAGGGGAAATAAATGGTGCAGTTACCTAAAGAAAATCCATCGGTCAGGTTTGTGAGGACACAACAGTTCAAAAGGAAGAGAAACGCAGAACTTTGCCTCATTTTGACGTTTTTTCCCTTTCCTTGCAGTGTGAAATGTAAGTGTGCAATGAGTTCGAAGGGAGGTAATGAGGCGTGTACAAGACCTTAAAATAGACTTCTTTATTTCTCAATCTTGATTGGTTGTCTCAAACAGTGCCTTGATCTTCCCCTGTAAGACACATTTTTTGTTTAAAAACACCATTCTTTAATATTTTGATATGTCCACTTGTCTAATATCTTGTAATTTTCAAAAGCTTATTATAGAGTCATATATAAGTCTGAAAATTATGCATGAAAGTCAACAAAAAGATCAATTTGTTACCATACCTGATAATTATACAGGGTTTCTGCGGGTCTTAAAAAGTCTTTATTCGCCTTTCCATAAACTAAGGCCCTACAAAATTATTAATCAGAGCAGAACGTATTAAATTAATAAAGTCATGGAATTAAATGTTGCATGTTATTTTATATCTTGTTTTCTAATACAAATACAAAATATTTTCTAATACAAATTTCTAAACATCCTTTAATAAAAAACATTTACTTGAGATCCAAAATGAAGATATTATGAAGTCTTATTTTCTGAGAAATAATACAAAACAACATGTTCCTTAAATGTTCTTAACTTTGTCTTAAAAAGGTCTTAAAGTTCTAAATGTAACTTCATTGAACATGCAGAAAACTTGTAGTGTTTTATGTTTAATTTGCAATTAAAACAAATTAATTTGGATATATTTAAAAAAAATTTGAAACTGCAATTTGATCAATTGTAAACATTTGTTTAATTATCTGATAATTTAAGTATCTCACTGAAATATTAGTTTTTGTGCAATTCGATTGGCATACCAGTTCTTAAGAGCACTTAGTTTGATCTAGTTAATCAGTATTACGAATATAAACAAGACCCTTACCTTGTTTGTCTATATTTCTCAGTAGCAGCAAGACATGCTTCCCAGTATACCAGAGATCTACAACAGTTTTAAAGGAAGAGGCTCTTTGAGTAGTTCCCTCTTGAGTAGTTTTAATGCAGAACTCTAAAGGATGTGATGTCACTGCTCTACTATCAGCATGTTTGCAGGCTTCCTCGTGATTTCAACACCACAGATTGTTCTTCTTTGTCATTACATGATTTAAAAATAATTGAGAGTAAAAACATAGAAGAGAAATGTATCGACAAATCACAACTTATCAAAAACATCTATTAAATTGCACATTGCAATGTTTTTTCATTATATGTGTCACAGTCTGTCTCCCTCTGCCTTTTGTTTCCCTGCCCATATTTGGTTTTCCTGTCCTAGTTTCCTGTCATCATTAGTTGATTAGTCTCTGTTTGTGTCTTGATTTCGTCTCAGGTGTTTCCAGTTATGTCTCCCTTCATATAGTCTGTTCTGCCCCATGTTTCCTGTGGATTATTGTTAATGTCAACGTCATTGAGTGTGTGTACCTGTTATCTCCGTGTTCTGTTTAATTAAATGTTTAAAAGAAGTTCTTCGTCTCTGTGTTTCCTGGCTCTTCCGTGCAACCCCTGACGTTAATCGTGACAATATGATGGTCAATTTAAACATTCATCTTTGTGTTTTCAGTTAGATTCGCATGTCATTTACCAGATGTGATGTTGATATATGATGTTTTAACAGGTGGTAAGGAGAATAAGATGCCCATCCTGATCTCGAAGATCTTCAAAGGACTGGCGGCGGACCAGACGGAGGCTCTTTACGTGGGCGATGCCATTCTGTCCGTGAACGGGTACGACCTCAGAGAGGCCACTCATGACGAGGCTGTTCAGACCCTCAAGAAAACTGGCAAGGAGGTCATTATGGAAGGTAAGACGGAGCGGATTGTTTGACTTTAAGGAAGAGATCAGCCAAAATGAGTTTTGGTCCTTGGAACACAAAAGGGGAATTTTATGTTACGATCTTGATCGTTCTTTTACATATAATTGTGGGCTGTCAAGCTCTGGAAGGACAAACGCCATGCATATTTCTCTTCTGAAGTCATACAGTACATTAATGAGGACTAATGTAACTCATTATGTGCTGTAAATCATGAAGGATTAAACCTACTGTCACTCTCCTGAACAAAGGGTTCTTTTGAGTCTGATCTTTAACTAAAACCATTTAAAAATAACATTTCATTACTTGTTACAAAATAACATTTTTAAAATGTATTTTGTTTCAGTTACAGTTGTTGCCAAGGCAACATTTTGTCATTTTTGTTCAGTTTAACTTGAAGTACTAAAATGAAATGGAAAAATAATAATTATACAATTATAAAAACTACAAGTTTAATTAAATATGTTACTTAATGTGAAAAAACATAAAATATCAACAACAAAATAAACTGATTGTATTACAGCTACAATAGTTACCAAAGCAACATTTCTCATTTTTATTTAGTTTAACTTGAAGTATTAAAATGAAATGAAAAAAATTATAAAAACTACACGTTTAATTAAATATGTTACTTGATGTGAAAAAACATTAAGTGAAATAAAATTAAATATCTAAGAAATAAACTGATTGGATTACAGCTAAAATAGTTGCCAAAGCAACATTTCTAATTCTGTTTAGTGTAACTTGAAGTACTAAAATAACTACAAATAATAAATAAACGCTGTATATACCTATTTAATAAAAAATATGAAAATAAAATCTCATTCAAAATATTGTCAAAAACTAGTATACTTTTGATTCAGTTCCTCCAGTTTGGTCAGAATGATTCCTTGACTCAAGATCCATGTTCAGTTCGCTGGAGCGGAGAGTCATCTCTGAATTTGCACAAAAAACAGACTTGGAATATAGAGTCATATTAACCACTTATATGATACTTTTATGGTATTTCTGTCATTATGGAGCCTGACCCACTCATTCACTTTAAGCCCTTTACAGCAGCTGGCCTTGACCAACTTTCCTTTTTTAGTTTGCACTGTTTCCATTCTCTCTTTCTCTTAGTGCAGGGGTCAGCAACCCTTTTGACATGAAGCGTTCAGATGGGAAACCATCAGACCTTAATAACTGCGCACAAGTGTTTGGAGCTAAAACTGAGCATGAGTATATCAGAGAAAGATAATTACATTAATGCACATCTTTAAAAGGCTTGATGGAGTTCTTAATGGAAGATGGGCTGTATAGTTTATATGAGCCTGCACGTGTGTGTGAGATACCCGCAATGCCATATCAGCATTTTAGCCCCTTTAAGAAGGCTCTTAAGCACCAATGATGCAGGAGTGCACCGGGTTTGCATGTAATGAGGCTCTCAGGTCATGAGCTCAGAATTCATAATTACGACGAGATGTGCGTTCAGTGATTTTTGGACTGGATGTTTTGGCAATTTCAAATTGAATTCTGTATTTTTTTAATGCCACACACAAATTAAATGCAGACTTATTGTTAAATGAAAATTGGCTTTCATGATTATACTTTAAAAGACAATATGAATTCTGACATGACTTATTTGTTGTATATTTGGTGAATATTAAAGAAGAAAATGATATTAGACATCTACAACACTTTACACACTTTGTCTCATTTTCTTCTGTAATTGGCACTTTATGATCCTGCATCTGTGATTTAGAGGAACGACTGGAAACATAAAAACTGATGTCATCCGGTGCAGCTTTTCCCACCACGCTTGGGCACAAAAGTCTTGATTTTTCAGAGGCTCATCACACACACACACACACACACACACACACACACGCACACACACACACACACACACACACACACACACACACACACACACACACACACACACAGAGAGCACACACACACACACACACACACACACACACACACACACACACACACACACACACACACACACTTACAGTGGTTTCTATCTCAGGGATTTACTCTCTTCTGCTTAATGATTTTTCTGTTTGGTTCTGCCTACTTCTGCTTTTCTCACACATCAGCCATTGCATCTATGGCAAGCTGTTTTGGCTTTTATTCATTCTTAGGATATGAATTCTTGATATCAACAATTCAATTTTTACTAAAATACTTACTTGATGACATACTTACAGACTTATACAGAAGACAATGTGCAAAATACACATATACTCAGTACACACAGTGTACTATAAAGACATACTTACAGTTATCAATACATGTTATACACTGTGTGTACACATTCTACTTTATGTACACATATATATACACAATAATATGCGAAGGTGCAGCAGGTTATACATAATCTGGATACACAATGTAATGGATGTGCGTTGGATGGTATCCAGTGATAGCAGATACGTTGTTGTGTTAGTGTAGTGTGCGTGTTGTCCAGTTGAACTGTGTTAAAGTGCAGTGCATGGCATATCGTAAAGTGGGAGTGTGCTGTAGGGTGTATTAGTTTTTTCTGTTCATTAGCCTGATAGCCTGATGGGAAAAGGCTCCACAGAGATACCGTGACGAGATCCTGAGGCCCATTGTTGTGTCATTCATCCACGACCATCACCTCATGTTGCAGCATGATAATGCACGGCCCCATGTTGCAAGGATCTGTACACAATTCCTGGAAGCTGAAAACATCCCAGTTCTTGCATGGCCAGCATACTCACCGAACATGTCACCCATTGAGCATGTGTGGGATGCTCTGGATCGGCGTATACAACAGCGTGTTACAGTTCCTCCCAATATCCAGCAGCTTCACACAGCCATTGAAGAGGAGTGGACCAACATCCCACAGGCCACAATCAACAACCTGATCAACTCTATGTGAAGGAGATGTGTTGCACTGCGTGAGGAAAATGGTGGTCACACCAGATACTACCCCCAATACAGTAAAACTGCAATTTAAGAGTGGTCTTTTATTGTGACCAGCCTAAGACACACCTGTGCAATAATCATGCTGTCTAATCAGCATCTTGATATGACACACCTGTGAGGTGGATGGATTATCTCGTTCACTAACACAGATTTACACAGATTTGTGAACATGCTTCCAGTGTTACATGTTTCTGTCCAACCAGGCGTGACACGATGCTTCCAGTGTTAAGTCATGTTTCTGTCCAAACCAGACGTGACACGACATGCTTCCAGTGTTAAGTCATGTTTCTGTCCAAACCAGACGTGACACGACATGCTTCCAGTGTTAAGTCATGTTTCTGTCCAAACCAGACGTGACACGACATGCTTCCAGTGTTAAGTCATGTTTCTGTCCAAACCAGTAGTAACGACATGCTTCCAGTGTTATATGTCATATTTCTCATGTCTGTGAGGCAAGTATTGAGTTTCGGTTCAGTTTTTGTGGTGTTCTTGCTCAAGATCCTGATCCCTGTTTGTTCTTTATTTGACAAAACGTTTTGTTAATATTGTGAGTGCACAAAAATAAAACTATTTGCAGCTTCAAATGACGTATACTCTTACCTTTATGAGGAAAAATTACGGTGTATTTAAATTTTTCTCTCTTATTAAGAAAAAAATGCAAGTGATCTCGCTAGCGCCTCCATGTCCTTCAAAACGCGCTTCAGCTTCCACTTTTAACACAAACGATTTGATATTTAGCACACATTTGTTTTATATTTTTGTATTTATATTGTGAAATGCATTATGTTTTTTTTATTTGAGATGGCTAAACTGATCAAACATATGCTCAACTCACTGTCTGCGCTGGCCACTTGGTATTTAAAAAAATAAAAACTTGAATTTAACAAACATAAAATGTTCCAATCATGTTTCTAAACTAACTTAATAAAACGAAACGAAATATAAGCACTTTGCCATTAAAAACCAATACTTAACTTTTTTAAGCAGCAGCTGTTTAAAGGGGAAGAGAGAGAGAGAGAAAAAGAGTCGGGTCGGACTCGGGCGGATAATTTGGGTAAGCTGTCGGACAAGGACCGGTCCCATGCAAGGCTCTATATTCATTCCCTTTCCATTAAACGTTCCCCTCGGCCCGGGCCCATATACACCTGCATACCCTGCATACCCAGACGCTACGCCACTTCTCAGACACACGCGTTTAACGTCTGATCAGGTCTACTGTTGTGTTTATTTCTCTGGCACCTTTTGTCTCACGCATTTCTGTCTGGGAGGATTTTCTCCTGTGACATTTGAATCAAACAAATCAAGCATGGAGGTTTGTGACCTTCAGATTCATTGACTATAAAATGCATCATTCATTGGAGAATATGTGGGTTTCAGTTCTGGTCTAGCTGAGAAAGATCCTTTCTGTGCAGAATCATTGTGAATCTTCTGCTATCTCTCACAGAAATGCGTCATTCCGCCTGATTTAAAGACGAAAGTAAACCGAATCCTTCTGATTCCATGTTAACACCATGTCCAACCCAGACGTGACACGACATGCTTCTGCATGCTTGACAAAAGCACAGCCAATAAGAATACTTCATATTTAATACGCTGCAAATATTATTTTCACTCTATCAATTTATGTTATCATGTCAAGCGTTTATTTGTTAAATATTAAATCAAATAAATGCAGCCATGGTGAGCAGAAGAAATGTCTTTCTCTAAATTAAAACATAATCTTATTGACCGTAATCTTTTGAACAGTATAGTGTAAGTGTGCGTTTTATTCAGAGTGGATTGCAAACTGTTTACTCTAATAGTATGTGATATAAAGAACAATATTAAACTCTTAGATAGTAATATGCCATATGTTTAAAGCAATTGACGTCAATTGTTTTGCATTTTAAATGCAATTAAATGTGAGCAAATCAAATCAAGTTCATTGCATTATGGGATACTGTCGGGGTGACGAAATAAATCGTTTCTACGGTGCATCGCGATGCAGACGAGGACGATTCGGTATCGGTTCAGTAATAGACCATAACCGATTATAATGTACTGAAGCTTTTCTGACGTCATTTGTCGCATACATGCTTTGTCGCGGGAGCGGAGGAAGGCGAGACGTGAGTGCACGTATAATTAAAAATGCTCCAATTACTTCAAAAGCCGACATCTGGCTTTTATGAACAACCTGGTAAGCACGACCTGGAGAAGACACGCTGTGTGTAAATCATGTCACACACAAATAAAATATGCAGTGGTAATACAACTAACTTGAGAAACCACATCAGCTGTCTTCACCCTGTGCTGTTAACCCTGTCAGTGCCAAGTATTTAGTATTTACTTGTGTGTATTTGTTCTGAATGCTCCTGTTCTCTTCTGTGCCTAGACTTAGTTTTGTTAATGTTTGATACATTCAAGAAGCGTGTTTTCTTTGAGCAGGTAAAATGAAAGGTTCAGTTTATATATCTGACTGCTTGTAGTTATTGACAAACTTATACACATGTGAAGTAAAATTGAAAATTGATTATGCAGTGCATCGTCTATTCACCGTGATGCATCGTGATATCGAACCGAATCGATGACATGATAATCGTAACCGAACCGAACCGTAAGATCAGTGTAGGTTCACACCCCTAGGATACAGTATGCTGTGATCATGTACTAAACATTGTGTGCACGCATATCATCCAAGCATTCCATGCATGCGTAATATTCACAAACTGTATACACTATACGACAAAAATAGTCTGAGTAGCATGCTATTCTGAACATATATCTCGTCAAATGCTGAGATCCTTCACCCTGCTGCTCTGAACGCATGACTTCATTCCAGGTCAGGTCTTCATACTTGTGGCCCAATTGAATATTGCACTTAACTAAATTAAAACCATAAGCGGTTTTTACAGCTTCCAGTCAGGAGGAGACGTTGTGCTGTATTTCTGTGATGATGAAAGTGTTTCTCTCCAGATTATTCAGACGTTAATGAAAAGGAAAACATGCCTTAGCTACTAGATCCAAGCACACGCTGCTTATATTAAACCGTTTAAATATAGAAACACACACACACACTCTTTTACAGTTTTTTCAGCTGCTTACACACATTTTCAAAACTTTGCCTCTTTTTATTTTTACTTTACACAGAAATGCAAGAATTGCACACACACACACACACACACACACACAATGCAAAATGAAGCATCGCATTCAAAATATCATAAACACATCTCATAAACACCTTTGCCATAATATTAATTCCTGTTAGATTCCCCATAAAGAATTGTGTGTTGTGTTTTATGAAACGTAAAACTGAGTCAAATGCTGAGAATTAGCGTCTGGTTTTGTAGATTTGGCGTGTGCTTCTGCTGTTCGAGTGACAGTTTTCAGAAACTGTGTGACAAGGAAAGATTTTGTGTGTAAGCAGTGGAAAAATGTTTACGTTCATAATGCAATGACATTGAGGTATTTTTAAGCGTGCAAATACTTTTTTGGGATCACTGCATGCACCAGTCTTTGGTCGGTGGTTTCGTGTGTGTGCATGTGTGTTTTCAGGAACATTTTTGTGTAGGCGATGAGCGACATTCCGGGCACAGCGTGCTTCGGGAGTCACGGTGTAACCAATCAGACGGATTCCGGACGCTCCCACGGAAACCGGAGGGCAGGGGCTGGACTGTAGGGGTCTGTTGTGTTTGACGTGGCTCTGGACTCTTGTGTTTGTCCAGTCAGGCAGCAAGAACAACTGCATGCCTCCGTGTCGCCCGACCCGAGCCTCAGCACCTGGAAACCAGAGACCGAAGTCAACAGCTAGAAAAATCTCTATCTAGTCTCTTAAAGGACTCGCTTTGTGTCTCAAAGGGCAGGAATGTTCACGTTTAGATGACAGCCAGACAGATTTATATCTTGTTTTATCTTTTCCCAGAAACTATTTAAGTGAGTGTGTGAATGCAGAATCATATGACATCAATGCGGAGCAGCTCAGATCATTTGATGAGAAATGTTTGAGCTCATATTAAGATCTCTGACTTTGTGTCTTTTATCAGAAGAAACATCGTAGACGGCTTCAGTCTCGTTGCTGAGAGACAATTGAGATACTAAAGAACAGTTTTTTTAAGATGCATGCATTTATTTACATTAAGTATTGCAGTCTGACACATTTCATAATGCAACGATGCACAAATAGATGTGTAGCGACTCTAGAGGGAAGTGTTTCATTCACATACTAAAGCGGAGATGTCTTTATTTCACAGTTGAATCTGGATTGGATCCTAACATTTGGTTTGGGTTAAACCAAATCATTCAAAGATGAGCTGTGTTTTTCCGTCTGTTACTCATCTGAACAATCATGACCTCCTCCCTGTTTCCTTCTCTTGCTTTTCTTTTTCCTACCGTTTCCACATTGAAAACCAATTGACTGCTCCTATTTTAAGAGCTAAACACGGCCATCGTTGCTCTTTAATCTGTAACATGTTCTCCTAGACAGCAATTATACTAAATTAAACTTTTGTTTAAAGCCAGTTGGATTTCTTTGAGTGAAACAGGATTTTCTGTGTGAAAACTGTAGGATTTGACTCGACTTTGGGCCATATTAACCAAATAAATGTTGATTTTTCTGTGTCTTCTAGAGTTTCAGAAGAGATCTCAGCTCTGTCTCTAAATCTGCTTCCAATTTGCCAAAAGTCTTCAAGTCTCTTCAAATGATCTGAGCTGCTCTCTGTGTACATACTCTTACTGGATGACAAATCTGTGTTTCATTAAGATAATAGGAGAAACATCTCAGACAAAGTTGAAATCCAGTGAGAAATCCACAGAGATCTTTATAAGTCTCCTGTGCTGTGAAAGAGAAACCTCTGCTCTTTACCGTTTCCTCACAAAAATGCACATCTCATGGCAATTTTAATTCCACAAAGCCCATTTAGTATCAGCCCCGAAGGGCTTGTGTGCAACAAAATCCTTACGTCTATAAATAGCCCCAGAATCCTCTAATAATCTAAACCTCTGACGGGAGTCTTTTGTTGATGTGATTAATGTCTGTTAGGAGATGATGCGAGACCACTGAAGACTTGAGTTATGAGAAATCAGCAGATGAGACAGTTTCAGTGTGTGTTTGTAACATTGCATTGTTTGCATATGATTAAATAGATGCAAGAACGAAGGCCAATCACAATTCAGTATGCAATGATGTCATCAATGCTGCTGGTGGCATTTTAAAGCTGAACATTCTGTTCAAGTCAGTGTCAGATATTCAAACTGTCTTAAACAAATAGGACCAAAGTGAGCATTGCATACTTGAATAAGAGTTTACATTACTGTTCAAAAGTGTGGGATTGGTAAGATTTGACCAATTTAATATTTGAATCCAGCAAAGATGCATTAGATTGATCAAAAGTGACAGTACAGATATTTTTAATATTGCAAAATATTCTTTCTTTTTTTTGTTTTTTTTTATTCAATTTAACAATCCTGAAAAATAAAGCATATCACAGTTTACACAAAAATATTCAGCACGACTGTTTTCAACATTGATAATAATCAGAAATGTTTCTTGAGCAGTAAATCAGTATATTATTATGATTTCTGAAGATCATGTGATGCTGAAGACTGGAGTAATGATGCTGAAAAT
Source organism: Gymnocypris eckloni scoliostomus (assembly GCA_027564155.1). Classification (NCBI taxonomy): domain Eukaryota; kingdom Metazoa; phylum Chordata; class Actinopteri; order Cypriniformes; family Cyprinidae; genus Gymnocypris; species Gymnocypris eckloni. Next base: position 34,668,049 of record CM050419.1, read on the forward strand.
ACAGCTGCGCATCACAGAAATAAATTACATTTCAACATATTTTCACACAGAAATCTGTTACAATAATATTTCAATATTTTACTAACATTTTTTATCTAATAAATGCCGCCTTGTTGAGCAGAAGATACATTTTTCAAATATAATAAAAATCTTACCAACCCCAAACTTTTGAACAGTAGTTTAGTCTAAAATAGAACTGATAAAAATTGATCCCCATCTTTTTCGATAAAAGATAGATTTTGTGTTTCTCTTTGTGACTTTTTCCACAGATGAATCATTCACAATAAGACCAGGAACATGTTTTAAGAAAGTGAATAGAGTCAGCTTTATTTCCCGTCAAGTTTATGTCACCTTTAAAGAGCATGTGAGGCTGATTCTGCTGTGTGTGTGTGTGTGTGCGTGTGTGTGTGTGTGCGTGTGTGTGTGTGCGTGTGTGTGTGTGTGTGTGTGTGTGGTCAGCAGGTGAAGGACTGAGGAATTCGCACACAACTTGTGTGTGTGTGTGTGTGTGTGTGTGTGTGTGGTCAGCAGGTGAAGGACTGAGGAATTCGCACACAACTTGTGTGTGTGTCTGTGTGTGTGCGTGTGTGAGAGTGTCTGTGTGTGTGCGTGTGTGTGGTCAGCAGGTGAAGGACTGAGGAATTCATACACAACATGTGTGAAAACAGTCTGTGTGTGTGAGATACTACATTCACTACTGTAAATGTATTTATAGAGCGAGAGAAAGACGGCTGTGTTTGTCCGCAGCTGTATGTGCTGACTAGCTGAAGTGTGTTAGTGAATCGCTGACCATTGAGACGAGCTCTATTCTGAGCCGAGGAAGCCCTGCTCCGCCGGTATCACTCGCTCGGAGATAGAGAGAGACACACAGAGAGAGAGACAGGGGTGTGTTTCACACTTCAGCTTCTACAGTGAAACTTCATCTGCCCTCCAGAGTGGCGTCTTCTATTTATATCCACATGAATGTGTGTGTGTGTGTGTGTGTGTGTGTGTGTGGATTATTAGCTCTGTTGAGGAACTAAATATACCGCTGATACAAACTCCACTTAACTGTTCAGTTGCCCGATAATAGAGTAGTGGAACTATGATGTCACTTTGTAGGCGAAAACCCGGAAGCGAGTTAGTATTTTAGCACTTACGGTTCCATCGTCCCAGAGTCAATGTTTTTTTTTATGGGATTTTGGTTAAATCCCTTAAATAAGGTCTGTCCTTCACACAAGGTCAAGATACTTTCACGCTTTATTCTACGACATAAAACACACCAGTTACACCACACTCATGATTTTTACGTTTCAACAAGTTTCGTAACAAGTTGCTAAATGGGACTACAGGCGCTGTCGGAGACATTAAACATCATCACGCTGAACAGTTTATCAATTTACAGTATTTTCCAGTTGTAGTATAATTTGTAATACAATTAATTTTAGAATAGCCAATGAATAGTTTCACCCATTTTATATTGTTGTTCAACAATGTTTATTCTTGCTTAGTCCCGAAACGCGACACAAGTCTCCGGATGGATCGTGCTCGTTTTATCACTTATTGATCCGAGACGCTGGGTTCGGTCCATAAGATAAACTCATATTACGATTATTACATGTAAACACCACATTTACCGGCTTCACGTGGTGAAGGTGAAACTTTAATGATGCATAGTGCTTAAAGCCACGTTAATGTTTACGTCCACATGAAGCTGTTAGAAAGAATATAGATTGAGGATTTCCTAGAAGCACGGATTAAATATCATATTGTGTACCCAACAAAATGAGCTGAAATGTGTAGTTCACTAAAATAAGTTTAATCTTACCATATCCAAAGACTCGCTCACTCTGCTGTTATTTAAAAGATTGAATACACGGCTTTTAATTAAAATATTCATATTGATCAAGGATTTATTGACTTTTAATGCACCTTATTTGAAATGTACATAAATACGTGCTTTAAATGTCCTTTACTTAAGATTATTTCATCTATAACTAAAGTCTCATTTCAGTTTTAGTTTGGCTTTAGTTTTGTATTTATTCCAGTTTATATGAAAAGGTTCATGTAGCGTGGATTAATACTCATATATAGAGTAAATATGTTTCACTGAACATGTTAAAGATAAGTTTGAGAAAGTTGTCGGTGGTGAGCGACTGTTGTGCTGTAGTTCGTTTATAGCCTAAGTTTAGCTTTTCAGTTCTGGTGCTTTTATTTATGCTTCAAAGTTATATTATTTTGTGAAGATTATCTTGATGGACATAGCATGTAAGTTTCATGAATTATGATTGAACACAGAGCTTATGTTTTGTGATAATCCAAAAGGCTATGGAAAAATCCCATTGGCTTTTTGTCTCGGGAACCGGTTTCATGCTAACAGCCGATCTGACGTAGAAGAACTTCTTCCATAAAGAACCTTTAACATCTGAAGAAGCTTTCTGTTTCACAAAAGCTTATTTGTGGTGAAAGAAGGTTCTTCAGATTATAAAAAGACGGTTCTTTAAAGAACATACAACCATCCAAATTAAGCAGTATAAACACATACACACATGAGTATATGGTTATATATTTACAATACACACACACACACCTGGAGCAGTGGTTATAGTGGAGCAGTGGACACACACACACACCTGGAGCAGTGGACACACACACACACACTTGGAGCAGTGGACACACACACACACTTGGAGCAGTGGACACACACACACACACACACTGGACACACACACACACACACTTGGAGCAGTGGACACACACACACACACACACTGAGCACACACTTGGACACACACACACTTGGAGCAGTGGACACACACACACAGCACACACACACACACATGGCAGTGGACACACACACTTGGAGCAGTGGACACACACACACACACATTGGAGCAGTGGACACACACACACACACACTTGGAGCAGTGGACACACACACACACACACACTTGGAGCAGTGGACACACACACACACACACTTGGAGCAGTGGACACACACACACACACACTTGGAGCAGTGGACAGCCGACATCGCAGCGCCCGGGGAGCAGTCGTGGACTTCCTGCCGGAGCCGGGATTCGAACCCACAACCTTGAGTTACCTCGGGTTTCAAGTCCAACACTCTAACCATTAGAATGGTCACCTTTGACTGAACCATTTGACTGAATGGTTGTTTGTGGAACCAGAAATGGTTCTTCTCTGGCATCTTTTAAGAATCTTTTAAGCAGCTTTATTTCTAAGAGTGTAGAGTTTATTGATCAGGATGCTAGTAAAGAGACCTGTTGACAGGAACACCTCAAACTAGCAGTTTGAATAATACCATCTCTGTCTCTGTTTGTCTCTGTAGTGAAGTATATTAAGGAGATGTCAGCGTTCTTTAAGGGTGGGTCGACGACGGGACCCCCGGTGCTGGATTCTCCTCCAGCCACCCCGCAGAAACAGACGGACCCCGCTCTGAACGAGACCCGGACCATCTGGCTCCGAATGTGCCACGTGACCCGCAGACAGTGTCCGCCGGACACCGAGGACAGGTGCAGACACACCTGTGGTGTTTAGATCTGGATCTGATTAGACTCATATTAGAAGATCAGGATTTACTCCAGCTTTTATATGTAGCTTAGTTATCTATCATTACATTTGCTCATTAAATGTTTTATCTTTTACAGCTTTAGTGCGCATTGACACACTGAAAATGTATTTTTATATAGATTTATATTAATACAAACAGATATTATATTCTTCCAATCAAAGGTTTTGGGTCGGTATGATTTTCTAATGTTTGTGAAAGTCTCTTCTGCTCACCAGGGCTGCATGTATTTGATCAAAAATACAGTAAAAACAGTAACATTTTGAAATGTTTTTCCAATTTAAAATATATTTTCTATGTGAATATATGTTAAAATATAATTTACTTCTGTGATCAAAACTGCATTTTCAGCATTACTCCAGTCTTCAGTGTTACGTGATCTTCAGAAATAATTCTAATATACTGCTTTACTGCTCAAGAAACATCACATCATATCACATATCATATCATATCATATCATATCATATCATATCATATCACATATCATATATCATATCATATCACATATCATATCACATATCATATCATATCATATCACATATCATATCATATCACATATCATATCATATATCATATCATACTTCATATTGGCCATTATTTAAAGCCTGAACTCAATATTCTTAGTGACTCCAAGCTTTATAATATTTCAATTTAATTAAATTTTTTATATTGGTCAATATTTAAAGCCATAACAAAAGTATTGTATATTATACTGTATGCCTTCAACTCAATATTCTTAGTGACCCCAAACTAGATATAATATAATATAATATATATTTTATATTAAAGTTTAGATATAACAAAATGAATCAATATTCTGATCGGATGAAACACTGTCAGCACATTCAACATTAGTGCATCATAAAACAGCTACAGTTTGAGTAATGAACTCTATTAGTCAGCAGAAGAGTTGTTATAGTATTATGGTTATTATGTAAATATATTATGTCACGAGAGGTCATAGTGCGAGTCTGCTCTTCTGTCTCTGGAGGTATTTTGAGGTGGTGTCGTCAGACAGGAAGAAGTGTGTGTTCCTGCGGGCTAAAGATCACGCCAGCACACACACACACAAACACACCTGAGACGAGACAATGTTGTGTGTGTGTGTGTGTGCGTGTGTGTGTGTGTGTGTGTGTGTGTGTGTGTGTGTGTGTGTGTGTGTGTGTGTGTGTGTTTGTGACATACGAGGACACAAATTTGTATAATGACATGGGTATGACAGGTATTACAAGGAGAAGGTGATTTACGAGGACATTTCCCCATGCCTCCATATTTCAAAAGGCTTATAAATCATACAGAGTGAGTTTTTTTTAGAAAGTAAAAATGCTCAATATTTCCTGTGAGGGGTAGGTTTAGGTTTAGAGTTGATGTAGGGCGATAGAAAATACAGTTTGTACAGTATAAAAACCATTACGCCTATGGAGAGTCCCCACAATTCACAAAAATAAACGTGTGGTTTGTGCATTTGTGTGTGTGTGTGTGTGCGTGCGTGCGCAGTGTGTGTGTGTGTGTGTGTGTGTGTGTGTGTGTGTATGTGCGCGCGTGTGTGCGTGTGTGTGATGCAGGGCTCAGAGCGGCCGATCCTGGCGGTGTTGACAGACAGAGATCTGCTGCTGTACACATCTCTACCCGACAGTAAAGAGACACTCAACAGCCCAGACAAGAGCTATCCGTTAATTACCACCAGGTACAAACACACGCACGCACGCCTTGCACGCACGCACGCACGCACGCACGCACACACACACACACACACACACACACACACACACACACACACACACACACACACACACACAAACCGTTCACAATAGAGCAATAAAATAAGAGGACATGCATTACACGCATTTTCCACGGTAAAACAGTGATATATTTATATATTTATTTTATAATTTTATATAATATATTTTTCTGTATTGTTTTTACAAATATAAAAAATGCTATATAATATACTGAACGAAATTATAAACCCAACACTTTTGTTTTTACCCCCATTTTTCATGAGCTGAGACTTTTTCTATGAACACAAAAGGCCTATTTCTCTCAAATATTATTCACAAATCTGTCTAAAAAAGTGTTGCTTTTATAATTCTGTTCAGTGTATAATATAATACAGGTGCATCTCAATAGATTAGAATGTCGTGGGAAAGTTCATTTATTTCAGTAATTCAACTCAAATTGTGAAACTCGTGTATTAAATAAACTCAATGCACACAGACTGAAGTAGTTTAAGTCTTTGGTTGTTTTAATTGTGATGATTTAGTCTCACATTTAACAAAAACCCACCAAGATGTGTAACTTATGCCCAAACATACACGCTACACACTGACTAAAAGTCAAAAAGCATAATTAGGACCCCTTTAAAAATGTTTAATGAACAATTAAATTGATAGCAAAAATGTAATTTCTTTATTTATGAAAGAAAAAATGTGATATGCTAAATAGTCCAAGAATGGATAAATATACATTTGATTGTTTGTTCATTTGTTTGTTCGTTCGTTAATTAATTTGTTCATTTTTGGAAGAAATAATATGATATGCTAAATAGTCCAAGAATGAATATTTGATTTATACTTTATAATTGATTGATTTGTATTCATACTACAGTGTGTACAGTGTGTATTTGATCATACTACAGTGTGTACAGTGTGTATTTGATCATACTACAGTGTGTACAGTGTGTATTTGATCATACTACAGTGTGTACAGTGTGTATTTGATCATGCTACAGTGTGTACAGTGTGTATTTGATCATACTACAGTGTGTACAGTGTGTACATTGTGCATTTGATCATACTACAGTGTGTACAGTGTGTATTTGATCATGCTACAGTGTGTACAGTGTGTATTTGATCATGCTACAGTGTGTACAGTGTGTACAGTGTGTATTTGATCATGCTACAGTGTGTACAGTGTGTATTTGATCATGCTACAGTGTGTACAGTGTGTATTTGATCATGCTACAGTGTGTACAGTGTGTATTTGATCATGCTACAGTGTGTACAGTGTGTACAGTGTGTATTTGATCATACTACAGTGTGTACAGTGTGTATTTGATCATACTACAGTGTGTACAGTGTGTACATTGTGCATTTGATCATACTACAGTGTGTACAGTGTGTATTTGATCATGCTACAGTGTGTACAGTGTGTATTTGATCATACTACAGTGTGTACAGTGTGTACAGTGTGTATTTGATCATACTACAGTGTGTACAGTGTGTATTTGATCATGCTACAGTGTGTACAGTGTGTATTTGATCATACTACAGTGTGTACAGTGTGTACAGTGTGTATTTGATCATACTACAGTGTGTACAGTGTGTATTTGATCATGCTACAGTGTGTATTTCGTTAGATGTGTAAGTCTGAGCTGTCTCGTCCAGGCTGGTTCACTCTGGCCCGGGGAAGACTTCATCAGTCCACGACTCTGAGCTGACGTTCGGTCTGCGTTTGGGCACGAAGCAGGGAGTGGAGACGCATCTGTTCAGAGTGGACACGGCTAAAGATCTGTCCAGCTGGACGCACCTGCTGGTGGAGGGCTGCCACAGCGCCGCCGAGCTCGTGCAGGAGGTCACCACAGGTCAGTCTTCATCATCAGTCCAGAGCAGAGTGTGCTCGGCTCGCCCTCCGCTGGGCAATAATGTGCTGCACTGCAGTGTGCTGATAGGATAAATGTTCAATAGCCCACTAACCCAATACGTGACCCTGGACCACAAAACCAATCATAAGAGTCGCTTTTTTAAATTGAGATCTGTACATCATCTGAAAGCTGAATAAATAAGCTTCGGGATAAAACTATTGGAAAATCTGCAAAAAAAATCTAAATATGAAAAAAATCTGCTTTAAAGTTGTCCAAATTAAGTTCTTAGCAAAGTATATTACTAATCAAAAATGAAGTTTTATATTATATTATATTATTATAATAGCTCTTATATATAGCTCTCATCTTCATTTTTTAGGAATTACATTTTTGTGTTATAGAAATTACACGTGTGTGTGTGTTATATATTGTATAAATTATATATATATATATATATATATACATATTTTATACAATATAACACACACACACACATACGTATATATATGAATTCATTTTAAATAATTTTAGTTATTTAGTTTAGTGCTAAATAAAAACTAAAAGTAGTAGAATTACTTTAAATTATAATTTAATTCATAATTAATTGTATTGTAAATTAAAGGATTCCATACTATGCTAAGTCGTTCAATTAAATGAGATAGTGATATACATTTTGAATTAGCTTTTTCATATTTTTAGTTTCTATTTTAATTTTAATAGTAATTGTATTATGTGCTTAATGTGCTTCAATTTCGGATGAATGAATTTTAGTTTGAGTTATTATTTTTCAGTGCTTCATCTTGAAGCGTTCTCTTCTAATACTTCTGTGCTCTGTGGTGCTCTTCACGGAGGAGGCCGGCGTCAGGAGAAGCGTTCTTCTCCAGCAGCCCTTCGAGCGTCTGCGCATGTCCTCCGACGACGGCGTCCGCATGATGTTCCTCGACTTCGGAGGCCCAGACGCTGACATTGTGAGAGACGCTCGCTTCACGTTCGTTCAGGTTTACCCTGGTTTGCTCTGCTTTCTGGTGATTGGATAAGAAACGTTTGAGATGTGTTGGTCAGTTAGAGACGAGGATGGAGACACGTGTCAGATTACTGAGTCGTTCTCTCGGGAGAAACACCGGAGAAGATGGAGACTTTAGCTAATAGTCTTAACGAAGCGGGTTTTCTCTCTTTTTGAACATGCACATGATGAGGGCAAGTTTGGGATTTTTGTTCATGTTACACTTTTGTGTTTTATTTAAGTTTTTGTATTTTTCATTAGTTTTTAATGTAACTATTTACTAAATAACTACTTTATTTCCAGTTAGTAATTATAGTGCTTCAACTCAAACTCAAAGATTATTTCCATTTTTTTATATATAATTTAGATTAACTAATTTTCTCATTTATGTTTTATTTAGGTTCGATTTCTGTTTTTTTTTTTTTTAAATGTTTGTTGCATAATTTAATACCGTTACAAACTTTATTTTTATATTTTCAGTTTTTGTTTGAATTTTTTAAGTAATTATTTATTTTTGGTTTTTATTTATTTCCAGTTAGTAATCTGAGTGCTTCAAATAAACTAACATCAGTTTATTCCTTTTTTGTTCTTTTTTTTTTTTGCATTAATGTATTTTGTAATTTATGTTTAGTTTAGGTTTTCATGTAATTTTTAATAATTCAATTTTAGCTTTTAAATGAACAAAAATGTTTTTAATAGTTTTAGGGTTAATCTGAGAAGTTTAGGTTTTTAATGTAATTTTTAATAATTTAATTTTAGCTTTTAAATGAACAAAAATGTTTTTAATAGTTTTAGGGTTAATCTGAGAAGTTTAGGTTTTCATGTAATTTTTAATAATTTAATTTTAGCTTTTAAATGAACAAAACTGTTTTTAATAGTTTTAGGGTTAGTCTGAGAAGTTTAGGTTTTTAATGTAATTTTTAATAATTTAATTTAGCTTTTAAATGAACAAAAATGTTTTTAATAGTTTTAGGGTTAGTCTGAGAAGTTTAGGTTTTTCATGTAATTTTTATAATTTAATTTGAGCTTTTAAATGAACAAAAATGTTTTTAATAGTTTTAGGGTTAATCTGAGAAGTTTAGGTTTTCATGTAATTTTTAATAATTTAATTTTAGCTTTTAAATGAACAAAAATGTTTTTAATAGTTTTAGGGTTAATCTGAGAAGTTTAGGTTTTCATGTAATTTTTAATAATTTAATTTGAGCTTTTAAATGAACAAAAATGTTTTTAATATTTTTAGGATTAGTCTGAGAAGTTTAGGTTTTCATGTAATATTTTTTATTTTATTTTAGCTTTTAAATGAACAAAAATGTTTTTAATATTTTTAGGGTTAGTCTGAGAAGTTTAGGTTTTCATGTAATTTTAATAATTTAATTTTAGCTTTTAAATGAACAATTTTTTTTTAAATATTTTTAGGGTTAGTCTGAGAAGTTTAGGTTTTCATGTAATATTTAATAATTTAATTTTAGCTTTTAAATGAACAAAAATGTTTTTAATATTTTTAGGATTAGTCTAAGAAGTTTAGGTTTTCATGTAATATTTAATAATTTAATTTTAGCTTTTAAATGAACAAAAATGTTTTTAATATTTTTAGGGTTAGTCTGAGAAGTTTAGGTTTTTCATGTAATTTTTAATAATTTAATTTTAGCTTTTAAATGAACAATTTTTTTTAATAGTTTTAGGGTTAATCTGAGAAGTTTAGGTTTTCATGTAATTTTTAATAATTTAATTTTAGCTTTTAAATGAACAAAAATGTTTTTAATAGTTTTAGGGTTAATCTGAGAAGTTTAGGTTTTCATGTAATTTTTAATAATTTAATTTGAGCTTTTAAATGAACAAAAATGTTTTTAATAGTTTTAGGGTTAATCTGAGAAGTTTAGGTTTTCATGTAATTTTTAATAATTTAATTTTAGCTTTTAAATGAACAAAAATATTTGTATTATTTTTAGGGTTAGTCTGAGAAGTTTAGGTTTTTCATGTAATTTTTAATAATTTAATTTGAGCTTTTAAATGAACAAAAATGTTTTTAATAGTTTTAGGGTTAGTCTGATAAGTTGGAGAAATGTGCTCTCAGTGCCCTCTAAACATTTGCAATATTAATGAGATCTCATGTGTATTTTATTCAATTCTTTTGTATTTCAGCAGTTGGACCTTCACTCCTGTCCTAAAACCATCGTCTTCATCATTCACTCTTTCCTGTCGGCCAAGGTCAAGCGACTGGGGCTGTTGGCATGACGACGGAAGTGACCGGTCGGGTTAGGGTTAGGGTTAGGGTTAGGGTTAGGGTTAGGGTTAGTGTAACCCTAACCCTGGACATCAAGCCACATCTTCCATCACAGACTGTCCTCCATTCACTGATCACTTCACTGTGTTCCTCATAACGCTCAGCTTTTATTGGTTTGTATCTCTGATAAACGTGATTATGTGGAAAATATAATGCTACGCTATGAGAGCAGCAACAGATACAGAACAAGAGATTAAAGTCTGTTCCAGAACCTACATAGACAGCTGTCTACTGAGGGAACTGATTTGAGACACTCGTGTTTGCTAAGATAATGCTGCAATAATAAGTGCACAAATATGCATAAAATAGTCCATTGTAATAAAATAAAATAAGAAATAAATAATACATTTTAATAAAATAATACAATAAAAATACAATAATTGCATTTCATCAGTGGCGCTGGTCAATAGAGGGCGCTGGGGCTTCAAGTTAGCCCTCTTTAACATGTTAACAATAAGTTACAAATATATCGCAAATATTAACCAAATAAAATCATTTAGTCATAGTATTCTACTGTTAGTTATTTTATAATTTATTGAAAATCAACTATATTTCTTTCATATTTGTGCACGGGGCGCCGGACTAATGAGTGTGTATGTAGGTACACAAACTTTTCAAAAGCATGTGATTTGAGGCTAAGCTCTAATTGGCTGGTTTCAAATTGTCCTTGGGGCGCAGGCTCCTCCCACTTTTGTTGTTCGAGCGAATCAATATTGTTTTTATATGTTTGGCCTCATGTGATTGGACCGTTCTCAACGACTCTCGTTCCACTCAGCAGCAGCTCGTCAGTTGACAGACAGGAACTAATTAATGTGGAAGCAAGCGCAATATCTCCAGATGAAAGAACATTCGGTTTTATCTTTACACAAATACCCTTCACAAGGCGTTCGGATGAAGAAAAAAAAAGATCAAGGAGCTTGGACCAGATTTTTTTTTAGCACCAGCCGCCACTGCATTTCAAAATAATACATTTCAATAAAATAAAACAATAAAAATAAAATAATTACATTTCAAAATAATACATTTCAATAAAATAAAAATAACATATTTAATTTATTTTAATTCTTATAGTCATACTCTTCAGTGTTTAATTAATTATTTATAATAATATATCTTGACTCATCACCATCTTACAGTATATAGACCCCCCCCCAAGCTTGTTGCAGTGCATTCTGGGATCAACACAAACCACACTTGTGCTGCTGTATTCAAGTGTTCCCGGCAGCCTCCCTACGATGCCTTTAAAGTGCTGTCTACGAAGGCAGCTCACTAGGTTCTGGAACAGAGACTTCTCTGATTGTGTAAAGGGCTTCACGTTTGGCAGCTGAGAGCGTTTGAGAAGCTCAAAATACATCTTTCTATGGTGATATTTCTAATTTGACTTAATTAAGACATGTGGTCTTCCAGAATATCTGTTATGAATCTATGCATCTGTGAAGAGAGAGAACCAAACCCTTATGATTGCCATATTCATATACAATATGGCATATGTTTTTTGTAAGGGAAATATGGTTAGATCTCTTTTTCTTTTACAAGCCAAAACTACAAATCAAACATGAATCATAATTCAGATTTAGATTCGGCCAAAGCTTGAGTAAAAGTAGTTTGAGCTGAAAGCCGTGTAATTTGAAATAACTGTGTTATAATGACCTCTGATGGACATAACGAGCATTACTAGCTGTGTTTACAATCACATACTGCATACTGCATACTAGATCTGCCAGTGTGGATGCTGACTTGTTGTTAAATGATACAATAATACACCTACAAATAAAACATAGTGTAGTCATTTTCTGTGTTTATTTAATTTCTAATACTTTTTAATAATTACTTGAAATCATAGCACACTACACTGAGTACTCTATCCCACAATGCATTGCACTTGATCTTCTGTATCCAGATAAATGCATGGGAAATAATATCAGTTGTGATATTGAATCATCATTTGTTTAGATGCATAACAGTGACATTTTCACACATGCTTCGTTAAAAATGCCTAATCTCTTCTGGGATAAGCATGTTTATTATTGCACACTGTTTCAAACAGCAGCAGTATGCAGCATTGCATTGTAAACACAGCCTCGTTTATGCAATATCATCTTCTTATTGACCTCGTTCTGACTGATTTGTGTGATTAATGATGCGCTCGGCTGTATTCTTCTGCATGTGACGGAGATATGCATCAGAGAGGGGTTTACAGCTGGAACATATCCTTCATGTGGCCTTTTTAACTCTATACTACATTTTATATATTATAATTCAAACTAAACTGTACTCAAACTATGTTAGCCATCGGATGGAAAATCATATTATATCCTTATTTAAACAAAAGAGTGCCTTTTAGGGTTGTTTGTATATAAAATGGCAATAAATGTAAGTGTTGATTTGAGTTTATGGGGTCTCTTCCTGGGGCCCGGGGCCGAGAGGATGCTTTAAGAGCATGAACACAACGAGGCCGAACCTCCACCAACATCAGGCAAAACACGAGATGTTCAGAGCGTGTGGGGCCCGGGGCCGAGAGGATGCTTTAAGAGCATGAACACAACGAGGCCGAACCTCCACCAACATCAGGCAAAACACGAGATGTTCAGAGCGTGTGGGGCCCGGGGCCGAGAGGATGCTTTAAGTCAAGTCAAGTCAAGTCAACCTTTACCAACATCAGGCAAAACACAATACAAATTGTAACAAAGCACTGCACAATATGCAAAGCATGAACACAATTGTGTCAATAATGTAAAATGATCAGGCAAAACACGAGATGTTCAGCTGTGGGGCATTTCATTAGAATTTAGTAAGAGCATGAACACAGCTTAGGCCGAACCTCCACCAACATCAGGCAAAACAAGAGATGTTCAGATGATTGTGGGGCCGGAAAGGATGCTTTAAGAGCATGAACACAGAGGCGAACCTCCACCAACATCAGGCAAAAAGAGCTCCAAGGTTGCTTAAGAGCATGAACACAACGAGAACCTCCACCAACATCAGGCAAAACCAGGCTCAGTCGTGGGGCCAGAGGATGCTTTAAGAGCAGACACAATCAGTAGTTTGCCAACCTCCACCAAAGTCATCAGGCAAAACACGAGATGGTTCCAGGCGTGTCTTTCCCGAAGGATGTCTAAGAGCATGGTCCACACTGAACCTCCACCAACATCAGGCAAAACACGAGATTCCACGTGTGGGGCCCGGGGCAGCCTGTAGAGCATGAACACAACGAGGCTGAACCTCCACCAACATCAGGCAGACTTTGGTTAAGTCATGTATAATCGCTGATGGTTGGCTTTAAGAGGTCCTCGGAGGGTTGTCCACCAACATCAGGCAAAACACGAGATGTTCAGGTCATCTGGGGCCAAGGGTTGGATCCAAGAGCATGAACACAACGAGGCCGATGTTAATCCCATCAGGCATAGAAACAGTAAGACAATTAGGGGCGTAGGATGCTTTAAGAGCATGAATAACGAGGCCGAATTCAACATCAGCTAAAGCAAAACACGAGATGTTCAGACATAGCTGAAGTACTAGATTATGGGATGCTTATATGAGCATGGCTAAAGAGACTCCACCAACATCAGATTTAAACAGAGAGAGTGTGTGGGGCCCGGGGCAGAGAGGATGCTTTCATGAACAGGCTATTCCTCCACCAACATCAGGCAAAACACGAGATGTTCATTTAATCGCATTCAAAAGAGGATGCTTTAAGAGCATGAACAAAACTATTTCCTCCACCAACATCAGGCAAAACACGAGATTATAATGGCGTGTGGGGCTGGGATGCTTTAAGAGCATGAACAAAAGTTGAACCTCCACCAACATCAGGCAAAACACGAGATGTTCAGAAAAAGAGGATGCTAAGAGCATGAACACAAAACCTCCACCAACATCAGGCAAAACAGAGATGTTCATTGAGAAAGTGGGGCCCCAGAATGCTTTAAGAGCATGAACACAGAGAGATCAACCTCCACCAACATCAGGCAAAAAGAACGAGATGTTCATCGGTTTGACAGCACACTGCAGATGCTTTACGACACATGAACACAACGAGGCCGAACCTCCACCAACATCAGGCAAAACACGAGATGTTCAGCACCTGGGGCACATGGAACAAAGGCTTTTTGGGTGTAGCACATCATATTTAAAGGATCTGAGAAGAACCTCCACCAACATGTCAGGCACAAATGTATATATGTTAATTGACCTTGGTCTGGGGACCGAGAGGCTGCTTCTGATGCATTGAATAGACTTTGAACCTCCATCAACATCAGACACAGACACAAATGTTTAACCCTTACAATACTGGATATTAATAATGATACCAGGTTAGATATTAACATCAGGCAAAACACGAGATGTTTTGTGAGGCCCGGGGCCGAGAGGATGCTTAAGAGCATGGTGAACCTCCACCAACATGTGTTTTCTGAGTTGTTCAGGCCACCGTATACATTAAGGATTTTAAGAGCATGAAAATTAATAATGATTTAAAAAAAAACGAGTTCTGTGATTTTTATTGAGAAAAAGTTGAAGAAAAACTATTTCCCCAGTAATACATTAAATATTTTAGAAAAAAAATAATAATGATTAAAAAAAAAATCTGGGATTTTTATTGAGAAAAAGTTGAAGAAAAACTAGTTTCTCAATAGAGTGTACATATATAAAACAGAACGTGCATTATTTGATTACATTATAAAACAGAACCGTTAATTGTTTAATTTGATTCAAATATGATATTTTAAGACAAATATGATATTTTTAAAAGGGAAAATGGCACGGCTTCAAAGGGTTTGTCTCTGAAAATAAATAAAGCATTTTAGAAAAATGTAATAAAAGCATAGTACAAAGGAATAACTATATTTTAATTTCAATAAAGTAATCTTATAAAGAAATTAATTATCTGCTTTTAGGCAGAATTAAATTTTTTTGAATTTGGATCAGATTTTTAAATAAGTTTTAATTAATAAAATGTAATCTTAAAATAAATGATTGATTTTGCATAACATGCTAAAGAGAGTCATTTCTGTCATATAATGTAAGTTCAGGACTGATTTGAGTCGTCCAAAGCAAACTGTACAGTACTGTGTTAAAGCACAAAAATATGAAATATTTCCATATTGACTTTATGCAGGTTAAATCCGATCTGACTCCATGCCTGCGGGTAGATTTGGAAAAGAAGCTTTTTCCCAGAGAGGACGGAACAGAATTGTATTTCAGAGCGGTAAGTGAGTGAAATGAAGAGTGCTGGTTATATGTGGATGGAAAATAACTCAGTGTTATCAGAGCAATTAATCAAGCTTCACTCAAAACCAACCAGCATTCTCATCCCATAAACACCTTTACCCGGCAACCGTCGCCATGGCAGCAGGCCACTGTGTTCATCAGTTAGATGGAAGAAATGCCATTGAGCTCTTTACATGAGAGAGAGACGCGGTGAATATGTTTGGATTAGATCAAAACTGGAAGCACTCGGGAGGAAAAGAGGAACGAGAACACGGTGCTGCGTTAAGAACACTGTGCACACGTATGGACATTTTTGTTACAATTTTTGTTAATAGGCTTTCATTCTGTTAGCAAGGCTTCAAAATTATTATTTTTACCAGATGTGCTATTTTTTTATGTTTGGTCTATAAAGCAAATACTTGCTTCATTCCTGTTTTCTGCTTCTGCGTATTATAGAGCAAATCGGAAAATAATGCAGCTATAATTGTGTGTGTGTGTTGGTATAGATGTGGTTTGTATGTGTGTGTGTGTGTGTGTGTATGTGTGTGTGGGGGGGGGGTATAGATGTGGTTTGTATGTGTCATAAACACAACTGTGTGTGTGTGTATGTGTGTGTGTGTGTGTGTGTGTGTGTATAGATGTGGTTTGTATGTGTGTCATAAACACAACTGTGTGTGTGTGTGTACGTGTGGGTGTGTACGTGTGTGTGTGTGTGTGTGTGTGTGTGTGTCTGTGTCTGTGTCTGTGTGTGTGTGTGTGTGTGTGTGTGTGTGTGTACATGTGTGTGTCTGTGTGTGTGTGTGTGTGTGTGTTGTGTGTGTGTGTGGTGTGTGTGTGTACGTGTGTGTGTGTGTGTGTGTGTGTGTGTGTGTGTGTTCTCGTAGACATTGAGAAACAGAAACTGTAAATCAGAAATCCCAGCACTGTGTGCACCAGCGGAGGGCATCTAATGAGGGACACATGGTTCTGCGTCCAAACAAAACTTTACTAAAACCTCAAATTTGAAACACTTGTTTAGATTTATGACTTGATTTTCTATCAGGTTTAGAGTTCAACATGTTTCATATATAATACATTCATAAAATAAAATATTGTTCATAAATCATTTCCATAAATTTAAACCTGTATAACATTTTTTGGTTTCACTTTTTAAACTATTCTTCTTCAATAATAATCTTCCACGGGTCTTTAATATTAGTCTGTGCTCTCAAGCTGACCTGGACATTTATGTCCACTGGACCTGAGTGTAACTTTCTTTATTAATACACAAGGGTTATGAACGTCTGATGAATCAAACGAATCCCTGATTCACAGAAAGATGCTTCAGATCTGATCGTCTGAAGATGCTCACGTGTTTCTAAATCACTCTCAGTGCTGAGTTTGAGGCTGAGATGAATTATGAATTCTATACAGAGATTTGTTTATGAGATGATGTGGGTTATTTATTATTATTATTATTATTAAATTCATTTAAAGGTGAACTTCAGTCAGTTTTAACCGGGTCATATATATATATATATACACATGTATTTATACAAGGCCTGCTAATAAAGTATAGTATTCAGAAATATAGTATATATAATTAGGAACCAATTTTAATTTACATTTAATTTAAAGCGGTTATTGGCGGAAAAATCGAAGTAATATAAAAAAATAAAACTCAGACAATGCATAAGGCATTTAGGGAAAACAACGCTAAAAATAGAAAGAAAGAAAGATTTATTTGTTTGTTTATTGAATTAATTAATTACTTGACAAGGCTGTTGCTTGTGCAGTCAAATATGATATGATTATATTAAATACAATATTTGAAGTAGAAAATGACACCGCATAAATAAACAGAAAGTATAGTACGATGACAAATTCTCTGAAAATAAATAACGGTGTTATTATAAACGATTCAAACTTAACTTCACTTTATGCTTGACATCTAAAGACATTTATACATGTGATTATATGAGTACAAAATCCATTTCTGATCACTTTTGCCTCAGGTTCGTACATTAATGTTATTATTAATGAAGTAATATTAAAATCATGTTGCGTTCAGCCAAACACATGACGTGAATATGACACACTTCATATTTCTGTGCTGATCGAACAGATGCTTGTTGTTCTGTCATTTATCTGCAGCTCGTTATCAGTCTGCTCGTTCAGGATAATTATCCTTTATACGTTTATTCATTCAGCAGACGCTTTCATCTAAACCGATTCATATTGTGTTATGAATGCAATGTTTCATTGAAATAAACCCTGGCCTTCATGTGAATCAGTTCTTCATGTTGAAAGACTAGTCTGCAGTATATTAGTTCAAGCCTGGTTTTCATCATCTGTTCTTTCTAGTTGAGCTGGTTAAACTAGTTAAGAAGCCGGATGGGTTTCAGCTCTTTTCAACAGATATTATCATTCATTATTGTTTATTAAGAGTCCAGTATTACTATGATTAATGCTGACGCAGAAAATACACGTAGACTACTATATATTTGAAATGTATATGCTCATGTATTTTACTTTTTTATAAATTATCATTTATATTTGTTTTAGATTTTATGTTTTTAGTATTTTTAATTTAGAATTATTTTAATGATGTAAATATTAGCTAATAAATGATTTAAAATTTAGAATTTATTTTCTAATTTACATTTTTATAATAGTAAAAATTGTTAGTAATAATAATTAAATAATTAATTATTTTTATTTATTGTTTATCACCAAAATATTACATAAATTCAATTTATTAATGAAAGTATTACATTTATTATATCTTATTTGACTTATAATTGGTCAATAGGGAGTAATACATGAATTGAATGGTGTTTGTCCGCCAGCAGGAGGCGCTGTGTCTCTGTGTGTGCTGCTGGTTTGTGAAGAGGGGGGGGGCAGAGCTCAGATTGAAGAGGTGACCTAATTCAACTCAGGACATCCCACAATGCTCGCTCATGTACACACACACACCACACACACACACACACACACACACACACTCACAAAGACACACACTTACACTCACAAAGACAGACACACACACAGAGACAGACAGACAGACTGACAGACACACACACACACACAAAAATCAGACACACACACACAGACAGACACAGACACAGACACACACACACACACACACACACACACACACACCACACAATCACACAGACACAATCACACACACACTCACAGAGACAGAAGCGCACACACACACACACACACACACACACACACACAGAGACAGAAGCACACACACACACACACACACACAGAGACAGAAGCGTGCACACACACACACACACACAGAGACAGAAGCGCGCACACACACACACACACACACACACACACACACACAGACACAGAGACAGACAGATATACACACACACACACACACACACACACAGACTGACAGACACACACACACACACACACACAACAGACAGACAGACAGACACACACACACACACACACACACACACACACATACACACGGGAAGGAAAGAGCGGCCCATGGCATTGTCCGAAGCTCCCAGAGCTCCATTATGATCCACGATCAGAGCCAATAAACCTCAATAAAGGAATATGTCAGACATAACAAGAAATGACTAATTGATTAATCACATTATTTAATCCTTCTGAACCTTTATGACTTCTATTTAACAGAACTGCTCATTTCCATACAGAAAAAGCCCAGAGTGTTAAATAATACAAAAACACTAAAGTCCATGACTATGCCATAATATTTAGCTTTGTGTCATTTTTTTATTATGAAAATCATACCTCAGCTGTGGTTTTCAAATATTTTATTCATTCAGACATTTAGAAATGGCTCTCCAAGACATTCTGTGCTGGTTTTATATCAATAATGCCATCAGTTATCACATCATTTAATACGCAGAAATGCAAGATTGTATTTTTAGAGCTACAGCAAATATTTTTTACTGTAAAAAACTGATTTTCCTGTGTTACTCACACAAATATTGTTTCTTAACACTTGATTTATAGTGCAGGAGTCATATGGACTATTGATATGATGATTTATGAAGCTGTATCGCTTTACTTTCAGTGTTGTTATTGTAAAAAAGTGTTAATTAAAACAAGCCTAAAATGAATAATAAATATTGTTTATATATTCTATTTATTTAAATTTATTTAAGAATATAATAAAAAATAAAGCATAATACAATTTAAATAAATTAAAGCTGAATAGAAATATTAACAAATACTAATAAATATGCTTTTGAACATTAGATTTTCAATGAAAATTAGAAATGTTGACCTGAAAACTTGCTGAAATAAAATAAGTTTAAGTATTAAAATTACTAAAACTAAAAAAAAAAACTAAAACATAAATAACTAAATATAAATTAAATAAATTAAAAAAATAATTAAACAAATATAAAAACTAGTGGTGGGCCGTTATCGCCGTTAATCTATTCTCAAAGTTGGGTTGGGAGCTGGGTCTATACTACGCAAGCTATGATGACTTTCACCCTGATATTTTAGCGCGGATGTATACCTGAATGCACTGTAGGGGCGAACGGTCTTGAACTAGAGGCTCGCAGTCCGTGATGGACAGATTGTTAACGGCTGGTCTGTGTGGTAATACAATCGGGCAGGACATCATTCATCAACCTCAAATATGGCTTTTCATCTGAAAGATTGTAGTAACAACTTTACATGGCCGCTCAATATGATGTTAACCTAGAGAAATGTGCGCTATTGAAGTGTTTGTGTGGAAGCGCGTTTGCTGCAGGACAGGCTCCGTGCGCTCACTTGCTCTTAAAATCTCCGTCATTTTGGTCATACAGATAAAAGTAGCGAATACATCTTTGAATCTGTAAAGACTCTACGTTTATTTGTGTGCACTCAGAATAACAACGTTGCGCTTTTAAGCAAACAGGATGCGCTTTAGGTCTCATGTGAACTTGAGCGAGAAACTTGAAACTCCGTCTTTGAAAAATATATCTATAGAGAGTGAAATGTCTAAAAATAAAAATAGAAGACGTGTGTGTTAGCATGGATGATTTACATGAAATTTAATCTGTGCAACACTGTGCATAAGATGGCTTTCAGTTCAATATAATAACAAAAACGATATTTTGGGTTTTATTCAACTAATAAGGTGACGCGCTGTGATCTGTACTATATTTTTACTGTAATTGACAGTTATTAAAAAAAAAAACTCGGGAGTGGAGGAATGGGAGTCATTCTTCCGGAGTGGAGCAGGATTTTCCTCCAGTTTTTCGTGGGATTGGACGGAAGAGATTAAAGTTTGTGATGCATTTTGGAAACAGGAGATGAGCCTGGTCTAATCGCCACCTGGCTTGAAAACCCGTTCTCAAAGACTTACTTTTAGTCATTATTTGGGTAGCACACATATTCTGAATGCCTTCGGCAGAAATTCAAATGAGCCATTTTAATCTAGATTAAAAAAATTAATCTATGCCCACCACTAATAAAAACCTATAAAAGCACATTTACAAAAATATTTACAACAAATAAAAGCTATAAAACTACTATAATAGAATATAAATAATGCGGTATTCTAACATGAAACCGTACAGCTTGGACATTCTGCAAAACATCTCTCCAGAGAAGAAAGAAAGCCAAGCAGGTCTCTGGTTGAATTACTTCTTTAAAGCTGGTTAGTCGTAGCATTCGCTCTCTCTTGTGAAAACAGTTTTAACAGGAGCTGTTTTCGTTCTCTCCTCCACCCCTCCACGTTTGCCGCAGGCTGCTGGAATTATGGGGAGTCATTTCATGCTAAGACATGGTTCGACTGGTTTTTTTTCCTCTCTTTTTTATGATTGTTATTATGACTCTCTGTACTAAAGAGGCAGGTTAGGGTTATTAAATATGCCAGGGCCAATTGTATTTTTGCTCAAGTAAGCTTCCTGGAAATATTCCATCTTAGCTGCTTTTATTCGGGAAAATGTAGTTATGAATTTTAAAGCAGGCTGTTATAAGTGGAGAGAGAGAGAGACTGTGAACGGAATTCTGAGTTACACAGAAACAGATAGATTGGAATTTCTTGTTTCAGAGGCAGAGAGAGAGAGAGAGAGAGAGAGAGAGAGAGAGAGAGAGAGAGAGAGAGAGAGAGAGAGAGAGAGAGAGAGAGAGAGAGCGAGAGAGAGAGAGAGAGAGAGAGAGAGAGAGAGAGAGAGAGAGAGAGAGAGAGAGAGAGAGAGAGAGAGAGAGAGAGGAGAGCGAGAGAGAATGGAAGAGCAGTGAGGTTGGTTGTATTAGAGCGGCTGGTTTACATCAAGCTTCCAAAAATACTTCCTTCATCTCCTTCTCTCTGTTTCACCTTCTCTCTCTCTCTCTCTCTCTCTCTCTCTCTCTCTCTCTCTCTCTCTCTCTCTCTCTCTCTCTCTCTCTCTCTCTCGTCTTGATGTGAGGAGGTTCATATATAGATTTTCTCTTTAAACTCAAGAGTTAGAAACTCAACTGAACTCTTGAGATGTTTGTTGCGATGTATCTCTGTGTGTGTGTGACCATGTGATTTGCTTATACAAGAGTTTTCATGTCTCTCTCTCTCTCTCTGTGTGTGTGTGTGTGTGTGTGTGTGTGTGACCATGTAATTTGCTTATACAAGAGTTTTCATGTCTCTCTCTCTCTGTGTGTGTGTGTGTGTGTGTGTGTGTGTGTGTGTGTGTGTGTGTGACCATGTAATTTGCTTATACAATAGTTTTTATGTGTATCTCTGTCTCTCTCTCTCTTTGTGTGTGTGTGTTTGTGTGGTTTACGAGGACACAAATTTGTATAATGACATGGGTATGACACGGATATTACAAGGAGAAGATGATTTAAGAGGACATTTTTAGTGTCCCCATAATTCAAAAGGCTTATAAATAATACACAATGATTTTTTTTGAGAAAGTAAAAATGCACAAAGTTTCCTGTGAGGGGTAGGTTTAGGTGAAAAGTTGGTGTAGAGCGATAGAAAACACGGTTTGTACAGTATACAAACAATAGAAGTCTATGGAAAGTCCTTACAATTCACAAACGTGTGTGTGTGTGTGTGTGTGTGTGTGTGTGTGTGTGTGTGTGTGTGTGTGTGTGTGTGTGTGTGTGTGTGTGTGTGTGTGTGTGTGTGTGTGTGTGTGTGTGTGTGTGAAAAACAAACAACATCACAAAACACTTCGGCCTCTTTAATTACTGATGTTAAAAAGGCCATTAAAAATAATATTATTTATATTTATAGGCTTGAGTAGTTACTATACAAATTTTTTTTTAAATACTAAATATTGCATTTATTAAATATCATGATATTTTATATTTGGTGTATATAAATAGAGAGGGAGAATTATATATATATATATAGTTTTGGTAAATTTGTATTTTACTTCTAGTTATTTCAGTACATCAAGTTAAATTAAATGAGAAATGTGTTTTGGGCAACTAACTGAAATAAAATAAGTTCAAGTTTTATTATGTTTTAATTCATTTCAGTTAATTACATTTTTAAGGAACAATCTTTTTTATGTTTTTCGGTTTAGTTGGATGTACAAGATGCTCATATAGCAAAAAATATAAATGCATATATTTTAAAATACATATTTTTGAATTTATTTAAAATATACAAAAAGTGGTCAAAATATATATTTGCTACAATATGTTTTGAAATATATTTATGTAAATATATATTCTACCAATATATTTTTGACCATTTTGTATTTTCTTTTAATATATATATATATATATTTTTTTTTAAGTGGTTAAAATGTATTTTGTCCTTCACATTTCATTTCATTACATTCACATATCTCACTATCTATCTGAAGAAAAACTTTGCTTGTTATAACATGTGTGAACATAAAACACATTTGATTCAAAATAAATAATCAATAAAGCCTAAATGTAGGCTACTATAAGACTGTGAATTTTCTTAAACATATTTTCAATTTCAAAAATATATTTGATTAAGCTTTACTGTTTACAACATATATTTTAATCATATTTTGACCAGAAAGGTTTGCTGCATGGGCGATGTCTTAAATATTTTTGGTTTAAATTTTAATTTTAGATGTGTAAATTGGCATGTAGAGACTCAAATACATGGACTAAAAGCTATAAAACTCCTAATATCTCTCCTGTTACACACTATATTTTGTAGTACACAGTACATAGTGGAGGTTCACTGAGACGTTTTGTGCTAAATGTACGATCTCATTCATCAGAGATTGCATGCACTCATCAGTAGCAGCTTTGATGGGGAAATAGTGAATCATTTCATACAGAAAACACACGAGTGCTCCCTTCGATCCACACACTAGATGGGTGAGAGCGTAGTACATGTGTTAAATCATGCTGTATCTCTGATCCAAAAATGCCTCTTGAAGCGTGTGTGTTGTGATGTATTTAATCAGGTTTGTTGTTCCTCTGACACTCACACCTGAATTAAAGATAACACAAACGAGCCGTGTGACAGCAAGAAACATTCTCTCATTTATCGAATTATCACATTGTTTGAAACAGCTCAATAAAATGGAGCACGCAGGATTTTTTCCTTTAATGACCTTAATTAAATTAGATTAGGATTTCATTTATTTCTCTCTGTGTCTGGTTGCGTGTCTGTGTGTGTGTCTGTGTGTGTGTGTGTGTGTGTGTGTGTGTGTGTGTGTGTGTGTGTGTGTGTGAATAAGACAGTTAGACTCCGATGAGCTCTCAGGTTTAAAGCTACAGTATATGATTAAACACAATCTCAGTACTAAATTAAAGCTATAGATCAACCACAAAAGCCATCAAAAGCCCTATTGCTGCTGATGAAGCTTTCCAGCTGTTCAATTTAGTCTGAGAATTTAGTTAAATAATATATATACACACACACTATCTAGATCTATTTTAATATATTTTAAAATATACAAAAAGTGGCCAAAATATACATTTGCTAAATTGTTTCCAAATAAATTTACATAAATACATATTTTTTTACATTTTGTTTTGCAATTGTTTTTAGTTTATATATTTTTGAAAATACATTTTAAAATATAAATACATATTTTTTCTAAAATCTTTGTTTTCCAATTGTTTTCTTTATATTTTTAAAAATTAATTTTAAAATATAAATACGTATTTTTTCTAAAATATTTGTTTTGCAATTGTTTTCTTTATATTTTTGAAAATAAATTTTTAAATATAAATACATATTTTTATTTATATTATAAATAAATATTTTGCATTCCACATATTCAGTCTGAAGTTTCTTATTCTAAAAACTGTAAATACTTCAGATTTTCTTCAAACAAAACTTTTATTCTAGTTTTTATTGTTTTGTATGAGCTTATTTCTCATGTTTTATTTGAGTAAAATAAAATGTATTTGTTGGGAGTTCTATAATTTTGAATTCAAATGCATTTTAAATGTCTGTACTCTTTTACAGTAGTATACGCTCTGTACACTAAAGCTGCTTATTCTCAAAAGTGTGTAAATAGTTCTGATTGGCTTGCGTTTGTTTAGTGAGCATCTTTGTTTCTCACGTTATCTCAGTGTGGGAGTCTTCAGATTGTGTGATGATTTCTGGGAAAGCATTAAGCCAGCATCAGCAAACCTGACGAGGTCGGTGTGAAATACACACGCATTCTTCAGGACACTGACCTCTGTAACCTCTGAAGGTGTTTGGGCACGTTCTGACAGACCGGTGACTCGGTCTCTGGGCATGAGTGACCGGTGAAGGGATGAATTCTTGGATTGGAGCGCAGCCGCGGTGGAGGCTTCTCTGGGTGGATGTGGCACGAGAAAAGAAAAAGTCAATCAACTTTGAGAGGGTTTTTCTCTATAATGCTGGGAAGCACGTTCACACGCCGCTATCAGCCGCACGATCTGGACACACAATGTGGTGTTACAGTAAATTCAGGTGGCGCTGATAAGAAACAAGGGCTTTTGACGCTTCTGTTCATTCGGTCCACACCCACAGCATCCACCGCCTCCCACTCATCAGCAACAAACTCTCCCGCCATCTGTATTTCCCTCTGATAGCACAAATTACATTTCACACTAAGAAAGCAAAGTCTATTAACTTCACTATTTTTATGGCAGTTAAGCACATTTTTACCACTTATTTGCAACTCACGTCAACCCAAAATCAAATGTTACATTACATGAAATTAAGCTTTTTTAGGACTAATATTTTATGTAATTATTTTTTTTATGTGAATTAAGACCATTTTTGACTGCAAAATTTTAATACTGTAATGAGAAAAATATAATTAATTTTTGAATTTGAGATTAAATATGAGCTACATGTGTAATTGACGTGTGTTATTATAATCAAATTAATCAAAATAAC
Organism: Gymnocypris eckloni scoliostomus; assembly: GCA_027564155.1. Lineage (NCBI taxonomy): Eukaryota > Metazoa > Chordata > Actinopteri > Cypriniformes > Cyprinidae > Gymnocypris > Gymnocypris eckloni. The sequence continues at coordinate 34,693,974 of CM050419.1, forward strand.
ATGTCCAGATCATTACATATACATGCTTTAACTGAAATAATAAATAAATACAACAAAAATAAATAATGAAGAATGTCAAACAAAGTAAAAATAATAATATATATATATATATATTAATTAATACATAAATTAAATAAACAAATACATTTTCCAACATAAATAAATAAATAAACTACGCCTCTTTAAGGGTCATTAGGACCAGAAATATTATTTTAGGAGCAGAAACTTTGTATACTGTAATGTGATTTTTTTCAACTGAGAGAATGTATGCATCCTGGCCTGGACATGATGTGTGTGTGTGTGTGTGTGTGCGTGTGTGTGTGTGTGTGTGTGTGTGTGCGTGCGTGTGTGTGTGTGTGTGTGCGTGTGCGTGTGTGTGTGTGTGTGTGTGTGTGTGTGTGTGTGTGTGTGTGTGTGTGTGTGTAACAGCTCTCATCTGTTTGAAAATCTGTAATTTTACTCAAGTATTTGATTTGTGTACTTCGTCCACCACTGGTTTGATCAAGCTTTTGAACAGAATTAATGAATAATTCGTGATTGGACATCGCTCATTGCCCAGAGAAAAGTAGAGGCGCGTTTGGAATAAATTGAAGCATTTTTAACCTGTATTGCGTTAAGATAAAGTAACAAGAGGAGCGTCGCCCACAGTAACGAAGTAAAAGTACAGGTTTTTTTACTAAAATTTACTTAGTAAGAGTAAAAGTACCCATGTTTAATATACTCTAAAAGTATCAGTTACCCAAATAAACTACTCAAGTAAATGTAACTCGTTACTACCCACCTCTGCTTAAATAAGACGCAGTACGAAGTGTAGTATAGATAGGGAAGTACTCGGTTACTAACATAACCTCGGTACGGTACTTTACGTGCTACGGTGCTACTTACTGTACTTTACCGTGCTATGCAGCTGCACGACTCGTCGTCGCTTCAGTCGAAGTAACCTGAGGAGCCTTGGCGAATGCCAGCGTTATATAGCCCGATGCCCCGCCCATTCTGGCAGACTTTGGCGGGCTTTCCAGCCATATAGCTCCGCTATTGGTTCATTTTCAGCGCACTGCACAAACCAACGGCCGTGCAGTTACACTGCGTTATTAAAAGGGCTTCAGTATCGGAGAAAAATAAGTTTCCCCTAGCGTCTTAAATAAAACACAGTACGAAGTGTCGTATCTCAGGGAACCGAGGTTATACGTTAGTTATACGTTAGTAACCGAGTACGTTTTCTTACTAATTCATTCCCGTTAAAAGACAAACTCATTTGTGGGTATAAACATCTATAAACATCAAGAACACATGCAGCTCATATTTCATTCGAAAATCAAAAGAAATACAATATATTTTGCATTAAGAATGTGAAGCCTATTAACTTTTTTTTTTTTTTTGCATTTTGCATTTTTATTCATATTTAGAAAATGTTGACCAAAGTTTTAACTCTGTAATTTGTTTTTATTTTATTGTATTATTATTATTTTCAGTTGATTCGTGTTTTGGTTGATTAATGTTGATGTTTTTGTGATTAATCCGATGATGAATCTGGCCTAGTTGCACACAGTTGTCTTTCCTTTGGTTACCAAATCTTCTTTTCTGAAACTTTTAATTTTGCTGAACTTAAAAAAAATATATATATTTTTAAAGGCATGAAAGGCAGAAACTGAAACTCTTTTCTTGTCAAATCCGCCCACGTTTCCTGAGCACTCTCTCTCTCTCTCTCTCTCTCTCTCTCTCTCTCTCTCTCTCTCTCTCTCTCTCTCTCTCTCTCTCTCTCTCTCTCTCTGTCTCTCTCTCTCTCTCTCTCTCTCTCTCTCTCTCTCTCTCTCTCTCTCTCTCTCTCTCTCTCTCTCTCTCTCTCTCTCTCTCTCTCTCTCTCTCTCTGTCTCTCTCTCTCTCTCTCTCTCTCTCTCTCTCTCTCTTCTAACAAAAGACCAGTCAGAGAGAAAGGTGGAGGAAAAAGACCTAAACTAACCTCCCCTGTTAAAGAAGCCCAGACCAGTTACACATGTGGTCTCGTTAGCTAAACATGTTGACATGGAAAGCATAGCACATACGTTACATGTGCGACATCAAAGGAGCAGAACATGACAAGCCCCAGAGAGAAGAAAGCTCTCGTCAGAGTCAGTTCAGCGCACGTTGCACCGCAGAAGTGGAAAGTTTCCATGTCGCAGGTCATAAACTGCTTGAGGTGTTCAGAATGTATGTTGAAATGCATTATTTTTTTTCATAAATAATTGTAATTAGAGTTCAAATGCATTATAATATTTGCAGGTTTGCATGCCGTGTGTCTTAATGCATTATACTTTATAAAGGTGTAACAATGCATTGATTACAATTATTCATGAGCTCACACTATGCATTATAATGTGCATTACAATGCATAATTAATGCATTAAAACGGCATGATATATAAAGGCTTTAAGTAAAGTGCAATCAATTCATGCAATCAATTCATTATGGACCAGACTTTTGAATGCATGATTTTGGTGTCTTTGCAAATCTAGAGAAGAAACATTTGAGATTTCTGGAGTATTAATCTCATTGCTTTAAATTGTAATACTAAAGCAAACTCTCTTTTGATTTTCATTCCTATGGGACGTTGTTAGGACTGAACTTTTGGCCTCCTTCCTGCTGCTTTTTGCAATGAAATATCAACGTTTCGCTTGCTTTATTGTAATACACAAACAATAACACGCACACGGTTGCACAATGAAATGGCATCTTTCTGTCTCCATCACCTTATGTTTCATTAAGATAATATGACTGAGATATTGCTCGTAATGTGTGTCACAGCACGTAATGGCGGTTCTGGTTTCCAATTGTTCAATAATGATCTATCTACCAATTCAACACTGGCAGAAACACCCGCCGCAATATGAATAAAACATAAACATGGGCCGGCCAGGCAGTTTTACTGTATAGCTTTGCTTGTCAACTGCTTCTGAGAAAAAACGCATAATATGAGAAATATTATAAATGGGTTTATACGTTCAGAAGCAACCACAAAAACCAAGAGATTTCAGGTCAGGGTCCACCATATGGATGTTGTACCGTGGTAAAAGCACATGAAGAGACGTTTAACATTCATGTATCCTGCTGTGTGAGACTGACTCATACATGTTATACCATAATGTCGTTTTCTTTCTTATGTTACAATATTTATTTCATAACAGACCATGCAAAGAATATCATGATTTCAAATTAAGCAATAAAGCACATGAGGCTGTGCTTTAGCAAATATTGTCGACACACACACACACACACACACACACACACACACACACACACACACACACACACACACACACACACACACACACACACACACAGACACACACACACACACACACACACACACACACACACACACACACACACACACACACACACACACACACACACACACACACAGAGACACACACACACATACACACACACACACACACACACACACACACACACACACACACACACACACACACACACACACACACACACACACACACACACAGCAGTGAACAGTGCACACACACACACACACACACACACACACACACACACACACACACACACACACACACACACACACACACACAGAGACACACACACACTTTTATGACAATTGAGCACATTTTGACCACACATATGCAATATAATTTTGTAAAGTAATAGTATACAAATTGTATAGTAATGCATAGTAATTTGTATAATAATAGTATAGTAATTTATCATTTTGTAAAATCGTTTTTTATTATTTACAAATATTTTTGATTTAGATTGTATTTTTGTTGTCTTTTCCAGGGTTACCAAGTTCTGTCGTCGGAATATTTTCATTCTGTTGAATCATTTTGTTCCACACTGAAAGGACAAACTCATTGCGGAAGCGGTTGATATCAACACCTAGTGTACATCTAAAAAATCCCAACCACAAACATCTCATTTAACGATTTTATTACGGACAAAATGAAACAAAAGGCATAGTGACACAAAATGACCTGGCTGGCAAGGAAAGAAAAACCAGCATTCAAAAAGTAAAAATAACAAATAAAAGCAATTGTCATCATCATCATCATCATCATAATCAAAAAAACAAAAAACAATAAAATTCAAATCTTGTAGTTATAAGCAAAATTGATCTCGTTTTGTTCATAAATAGAAACCTGTTAAACATTATTAAATATTAACCGATGGGAAACTTGTTGATAACAGTTTTAAAATAATTATCATTGCTGACTTTACAAATAAAATAACTACAATTGGCAGGTTTGTACACAAATTAAATGTCTTAGAAGTTATTCTTTTTAATTCAACTAAAAATAGTATGCTACAGTAGAAAAAGAAATTCAAATAAAACGTTCGACTAAATGTATTTAATTTTTTTCCCCACAAAACTTAAAGATGAGATCAACACAATAGAACATCTAGCAAAAGCTACTAGAAAACTATAGACCCACTGTTTTACTGTGTGCTGTATTATCTCACATTGAGAACATTATAGTTCATCTTTACATGTTATATTGGTGGATTTAACGTCAGTCAAGACCAGGCAAAAGAAATGACCCGGGTTTCAACAGAACTACTGCTTCAGGCTTGAAACAAACTCTATGCAAGCATACAAATGTGAGATGCGGTGCATTATCTGTGTTGCCACAACCTAAACTGAAGAGAATCTTGCTGAATAATAAGGATTAATGGCAACATTTGTGTTTATATCTCTGACTTTTTTCTTGCAATTCTGACTTTTCTCACATTTGTGTTTATATCTCGCAATTCTGACTTTTTTGCAATTCTGACTTTTTTCTTGTAATTCTGACTTTTCTCACAATTTTGTTTGTATTTCGCAATTCTGACTTTTCTTGTAATTCTGACTTTTCTCACATTTGATTTTTATATCTCGCAATTCTGACTTTTTTCTTGAAATTCTGACTTTTCTCACAATTGTTTTTATATCTCACAATTCTGACTTTTTCTTGTAATTCTGACTTTTCTCACAATTGTTTTTATATCTCACAATTCTGACTTTTTCTTGCAATTCTGACTTTTCTCACATTTGTGTTTATATCTCGCAATTCTGACTTTTTTGCAATTCTGACTTTTTTCTTGTAATTCTGACTTTTCTCACATTTGTGTTTATATCTCGCAATTCTGACTTTTTTCTTGAAATTCTGACTTTTCTCACATTGTGTTTATATCTCGCAATTCTGACTTTTTTCTTGAAATTCTGACTTTTCTCACAATTGTGTTTATATCTCGCAATTCTGACTTTTTTGCAATTCTGACTTTTTTCTTGCAATTCTGACTTTTCTCACAATTGTGTTTATATCTCGCAATTCTGACTTTTTTGCAATTCTGACTTTTTTCTTGCAATTCTGACTTTTCTCACAATTGTATTTATATCTCGCAATTCTGACTTTTTTCTTGCAATTCTGACTTTTCTCACAATTGTGTTTATATTTATAATTCTGACTTTTTCTTGTAATTCTGACTTTTCTCACATTGTGTTTATATCTCGCAATTCTGACTTTTTTCTTGCAATTCTGACTTTTTTCTTGTAATTCTGACTTTTCTCACAATTGTGTTTATATCTCGCAATTCTGACTTTTTTCTTGAAATTCTGACTTTTTTCTTGCAATTCTGACTTTTCTCACAATTGTGTTTATATCTCGCAATTCTGACTTTTTTGCAATTCTGACTTTTTTCTTGTAATTCTGACTTTTCTCACAATTGTGTTTATATCTCGCAATTCTGACTTTTTTGCAATTCTGACTTTTTTCTTGCAATTCTGACTTTTCTCATAATTGTGTTTATATCTCGCAATTCTGACTTTTTTCTTGTAATTCTGACTTTTCTCACAATTTTGTTTGTATTTCGCAATTCTGAAATTTTTCTTGAAATTCTGACTTTTCTCACATTGTATCTATCTCGCAATTTTGACTTTTTTCTTGCAATTGTGACTTTGTCTCAGAATTGTATCTATCTCGCAATTCTGAGACAAAAGTCAGAATTACAAGGTTTTATCGCGAAATTCTGAGAAAAAAAGACGTGCAATTGCAAAAATAAAAAAATTGTCAAATAAAAAGTCACAATTCCCTTTTTTATTTTGTATTCAGTGGTGGAAACAGACTTCCATTCAGTCGTGCAGGAGTCCTGCTTCAAAATCAAAAACGAGGCTCTGATGAATCGGGGAGCCTAAATGGAGAGCCAGGTCATGCAGTCTGTCATGGTTTTTGCCATAGATCTTTTTTTGGGAAATCACACCAGTGAGCACAGATTTTAATGCAAGATTGTGTACGTGTGGAAACACTCTTCTGATATCATCTGCACAGGCTGTTCAGTTACACAATGCACAAATACACTCACACACACTCATTCATACCGGCACGCATTCACAAAATACCATTTAAAATACAAATCAATGAATTATAAGTCATATTAAAGAAGAAAAAATATCTGGACTTCATCTTCCCAATTTGACCCCCCAAAAAGTGATATTTACAATCACACTGTGACAGATCAACAAAGACCTACACGGGTCTTTAAAATTACAAAAAGAAGCTGAATTTATCAATTTTTCCATTTGCGTATTTCTTTTTTCTCATCAATTTTTTTGCCTAAAATTCACAGAGCATTAGTTGAACAGCAACGTATCGCCCTCAGAAGAGTATTTTCTCTAAAGTAAAGGACCTGTTGGCCAAAAGAAGCGCTATGATGCAAGCCGGAAATAAATAAAAGTACAACAGCAAAACAAAAAATAAAATGAGACCAGAGGGAAAGTAACTGAGAAACTACGAGGAGAGTTTTCCTCTGTTTTAGTTAAAGCTCATTTGCCCTGAGGGCCCGTTTAATGGTAGTTTGCTTTATTTTTTTCCTTTTCGTTTTTGTTATATACATCTTTTTTTGTCGTTTTATTTTAAGTTTATTCAGAGACGAGGTGAGTGCTCTCTGAGGTCTCTGGCGGAGAGACCTGTACATTTTTTAAGTGCTTGGCAAAAATGAAAGGATCACTAGTAGTCTTCAGAACGCGTACACACACACATCCTTCTACAAACGAATGAAAATGACACTGAGGGAAACTGATGATGTCTGGGAAGGGTGGAGAGGTGCGGGGGACTCCCTGGTGTTGTTTCTTCTTTCTCTTTCCGTTCTCCTTGTTTCGCTTCAAGTGAGGTAGAGTGGCTTATCCCTGCCTGTCATACTGCCACTGAGAAACAATGAGAAACAAATGAGCGTCAGGAAAACGTTAACCACTTGCTTTTAAAAAAGTTCTCTTGAGAACATTTTCAGCCAAAAATGACATTTGTGCCATTATTGACTCACCCTCATGTCACTCCACACCAAAATTCAAACCAATCCATTGTAACATCAATCCTAGCGCATCAATCCTTCCGCAGACGTGCAGAATCCAGTCATAAAAATAGAATTTACTGTACAACACGGAATGTCATGGAATTTGTTTAATTTTGGATGAATAAATCAAAGGAGGGTCAAGTACACTTAAATCACGATTCATGACATGGACTATTGTTTGAGAATATTATAGTGATTTGTTTTTGTAAAAACTGATTTAAGTTATTTTATGAATTCTAAATTATTTTTGATTATTAATTAACCATTAAAATTGGAAAAATAAACAGAAAACACATAATTTGTTAAAAAAACACAATTTGAGAGAAAAACAAAAATACTTCATAAAGCACTAAAAATGCTTTAAATATTTTTTAAATTGATGTTAAATTGTATTGATTTAACCATTAAACGTAGTCCAGAAAATGAAAACTGAAAAACAAAATGTAATCCAGAAAAATCTAAAATGGAAAACATGGATATAAAATGGAAATAAAATTTAATTTGATAAAAAAATTATAATAATTCATAGGGCCCTAAAAATTTACTTTTTTGTTAAACTTTTAATAAACCGATGTTAAATTGTATTGATTTAACCATTAAACGTAGTCCAAAAAAAAAAAATCTATATAAAAGTTAGATGGAAAAATTTGATATAAAAAGGACTGAGAAAATAATAAAAAGGCTTACAGTACTCCACAACACTTGTGTACTGTATTCACTCAAAGTTTCTATCTCATGACATTAGAACACTGAAAAAACTGCTCATGAGTCATATGTCATAAAACGTAAGATGATTTGTGTCACTAGGCTACTTTAGAGCAGTGTGAACATTCGGCTAAATATCTACTTTTATATTCCACATAAGACAGAAAGTCATACAGGTTTACAGGCAATAAATAATGCCAGAATTTTCATTTTTGGATGCACTAGTCTTTTAACTTTGTTATTGTGTGTTTTTTTGCATTGCATTGTTATATTACACAATAAATCATTCATGCCGCACTGCTCTGAAACCACACGTGCTGCCTGCACACGCTCACCGAGTCCCCTGACACTATGGCACACGTCTCGTGGGACAAGCACAGTTCACCTCCTAACAAACACACTGTTTACCTGCAGTGGTTTCCGCTGCATTCCCGGTTGCAGTACTCGCTGTCCCAGTCGGGGTTCTGGCCCGCTGGGTTCGGAGCCCCTGGAGACTGAGACCCCCCCACGCTCTTCTGATACTCGGATTGTAAGTGTGTGAACTGGGAGAGAGAGAACACACATACAGTATATTATTAATATCTTAGGCCAGAAACATATGCAAGTATGCAAACATGAATGCTTGGCCAATGCAATGCAAGTGTGAAGCCCTGATTTACATACGAAACTGAACTTTTAAACAAATTCTAAAAATGTAAAGCATGCTATTTAAAAATATTAAATGCATTCTAAGAATTAAACCTATAATTTTTTCTCACTTCTCATTTTCTCACAGCTGATTCTCTTTTATTGCTTCACTGCAGGGAGGTGCTAAACACTGATGATGCTTTGGAAAATCAGACCTTTTCATTTCACACTTCACATCTTATGACAAAGACAACACCTCCAAAACAACACATCCTCCACCCAGTTCTCACTTCATCTCATTTCACCTCGCACCGCAACCGCGAGCCGCACCCTTAAGATGACCTGTCCTTTTCCAACTTCATTTGGTAACACTTTCCCAACAAGATTAGTTTCTGCTAAAACTCTGATCAGCGCTATTACTGTCTTAAACACAAACCAGGGGATAAATACTGAGTGTTTCATTGGCTTTCAACATAAAAAATGTTTTGAATTGACAAAAATTACTTTAAATTTAAATTTGGAATGGAATACTATCATACTGTTTACTGCACAGCATGCTATTTCTTCCAAAATAGTAATTTTAATTTTAGCATTAAGAGCGGTATGCAATGATAAACATTTCTTAAGTTATATTCACTGCATGCCGTGCATTACATACAACAATCTTTGTTTTATATGCAACTATTTTTTTTTTATATATATATAGTAAACTGTAACATTGATAAATGTTAATATGGTCATGTTTGGAATGGAATGACATTTATGTTATGTATTGTATAAATACAAAAATACTATTAAGGGCAGCATGCAATGATAAACATTTCTAGAATTATATTCACTGCATACTGTGCATTACATACTATATATTATTTGCACTAGGCAACAATAAACATTTCTAGGGCTGTTTACAATTAAACATCGTAGTACTGTTTATTGCATTCGTGGAGTTTGCATTATATACAGCTTGTGCTTAGTTATTATAATTATTTATTCCAGTTGTACCTCGGTCAAATATTGTCCTATCATAACAAACCATACATCAACAGAAAGTTTATTCAGTTTAAAATCTCAGTTTCGAAAAAATGACCCTTATGACTGGTTTTGTGGTCAAGGGTCACATTTACAGTATTCAGCGGCAGTGTGCCGTTCCAGTCGCACCCCATAAACAAAACCACGTGTGGTGTTTCCCAGCATGCACTCTAACCTGCTGTCCTGGGGGTGGGGAGTGCAGCGGAGCCTGGAGGCCCATCTGGTGAGAGATGATTGGCTGCGACTGCACCTGCTGCATGCGGATTGGCTGGTTGAGGAGGGAGCCCTGGTGCAGAGAGAGCTGCTGGTGGAGGGGGGGGCTGATCTGGAAGGACGCTGGGGGGGAGGCACTGAGTGCGGGCAGCATGGCCGAACGGGCCAGGCCGTGTCTGGGAGCCCCCGCTGCGTAGCTCTGGAGGTCCGAGAGAGGGAAGGGGTAGGGTGAGGAGGGCTGGGGCGGGACGCTGTACAGGGGGGTGTTGTGGGGCATCATGTGTGATGACGGCTGACTAGACTGAGCGCTTTTGCTCTCCACCGGGTCGCTGTAGGTCTGACAGAGAAGGAGACAGAGAGCATGCACATTATATTTATGTAGCGCTGGGCAATGATTAATCACAATTAATCACATCCAAAATAAAGTTTTTGCTTATATAATATATCTGTGTGTACTGTGTATATTTATTATGTATATACTGTATAAAGACACACACATACAGTATATATTTATATGTATTTACAAGTATATATTTTTATTTATATTTATATTATATATAAATATATTTTAGCATAACATAACATATTTTTCTTAAATATATACATGCATTTGTGTGTATTTATATATATATAATATATATACACAGTGCATATTTTACACAAAAACTTTATTTTATGGTGTCCTTGTTACACTGTAAGTAAGTAGTGCGAAATATTAATTAACTATATGTACTTACTATAAGGTTAGGGTTACTCGCATGTAATTGTGCATAACTTATTGTTATTTTAATAGTAAGTACATGTAACACCTTAACATAAAGTGTTACCAAACTTTAGTTTTGGACGCGATTAATCATTGCAGAGAGCTAATTTATGCATGTTTATATAAATACTAGTATAAAATAGCAGCAGGTGCATGAGTTTAAACACTCTCAGACATATTCTTCTTCTGCTTTAGTCTCAAATACGCTCTTCATCCTCCCAACAAAAAGTGCATGAAAAAGATGCAACCTCTTTTCAAGCTTAGAGCCGTGAATACAACACGATTTGATATAATTATATAATATTATCATTAAGAATTTAGTCGAATTTGAGAGTGAAATTTTAAGTACCAGTAAAAAATGCAAATAAAAAGATTATACCGGAGAAAGGTTTACAAGAAAATAAATATATATTTCAATCATTGTACTTCAAAACTGTATGTGTAATTCTGTTTCTTTGTTATTAATTGTGAAATTTACTAGCAATTTCTGAGCAAATTTTTTTTGTACATTTTCCGTATAAACTTGTCACAGACTCCAAAACTAACAATCATGTTTTCCTGCATGACTTGAGAAAAACTTGAACGGAAATGAGAAACGAGATCTTCTTAACCTCTTTAGCAGAATAAAGTCTCTTACTGTACTCCTCCGATGTTTCTCCTGAGAAAAAGTATGCGTTTAACTCAAACATTTCTGATCCAATGACTCAACTGCATCTATTTTAATTCCTTCTGAAGACATATTTAGGAAAATGTTGTGAAAATGATGTGGGTTTGATAGTTAGATCATATTTTCCTCCTTTTCAATGCATTACATTTATTTACATTTATGCATTCAGCAGACGCTTTTATCCAAAGCGACATACAGTGCATTCAGGCTATACATTTTTTGTCAGTATGAGTATATGAACACATCAGTTAAAGCATATGCCAAAAACAGAAATATTTAATTACATGCAATGAAGGACGGCATTTAAGAAAGACATCTCAAGCTGTGCTCAGATTTGCCAAGATCCAAAGTCTGCAATCAAACGCCAGAGATCTCAATCCAGTGACTCATTCCCATCTATTTCTATTTCTCCTGATCAATTTGAGGAGAATCATTTTATTAAATACATGAGCATTGTCCTTGAGGAGGTGTGCAACAAACTCATGAAACACGTGCTGAAGCGTCAGTATTTATGAGAGTTAGAGGAAAACTGTCGGCAATCTCTCTGTGATCTGTCAAGCTGAGAGCGTGCGCTTACGCCAGAGCATTGTTTCATTACTGTTGCATGCATCGCAAATGGCAATATGTATTTCATATGTCAGTGCGTGATGGTCAGTCGCTCGTGTTCATCAGCTGTCACCTTCATAACGCCTCATATATCGAGAAGAATAACAAAACTGATCAACATGAAAAGATCGAGGGATGAATCCGTGTTCACAAAGAAACCAAATGAGAAAGCCAGCGCTGTTTGAGCCAGCACATATGCTTCAGACGTTTTCAAACATCTCTCTTTAAATTAAACTAATGGAGATTGTCCAGGTCCTGAACATACATCATCACGCACCATATGATCGCTTTCAAAAGAGACCGTTATTAACGATGCCGTTAACCGCCTCATATTTCACACAAACTCTAAACAGCATCACAAACGAGAGCTTTACTTTTATTTTCAACCATTATGTACTCACTACTAAACCTGTATAATTTTCTTTCTTCTGTTGAACACACAAAAAAGCTATTTTGACGAATGTTTGTAACCAAACAGTTGCTGGTACCCATTGACTTACACAGCATGGAAAAAAATACTATGGAAGTCAATGGGTACCAGAAAGCATTTGGTTACACATTCTTCACAATATCTTCTTTTGAGTTCCAGATCAGACAGAAACTCATCCAGGTTTGAAACAAGTTCAGGATTAGAAAATATAATGACAGAAGTTACATTTTGGGTGAACTGTCCCTTTAAGACTCTTATTATGCCGATTTCAAAAATGTAATGTCAGAAAATGTAGTTTTACACAAACCCATATTTATCTAAAAACTATAGACAGTAATGCATCACGTTATAAAATAGCAGCAGGTGCATGAGTTTAAAACTCAAACTTCACACTTCCCACCGATTCTTCTCATGCTTTAGTCTCAAATACGCTCTTCATCCCAACAAAAAAACTGTCTAAAAACCCATTTATAACTAAAACGAGTCACTCTCTTTTCATGAGTGTATGTTTCAAGTTTTGAGCTGTGAAAACGACGTGGATTTGATCATATTTTCCTCCTTTTCAACGCATGAGAGTATACGAACACATCAATCAAAGCATCTGGCAAAAACAGATTTTGACGAAATATTTAATTATACGCAATGAAGGACGAGAAAGGCGTTTAATAAAAGCCTCCGAGGTTGATGAATACTGTATTCATGGCTTAATCAGCGCTCTTGTTTTGGGCCAAGGAGCTCCGACAGCGAGGTATGGAAAAGGAGAGAGAGAGTGTTTAGCATGAAAATGCAATTTGCGTTTTTCAAAAGAGAAACAATGAATGTGAAATTAGTGGTTTGAAATGGCTGCGTTTTATTATGCAGATGAACGTATGTGATGAAACGACAGATCGTGCTGATTTCTGCTCATTTGAATCTTTCATGAATTTGCCATCGCTTTATGAATCGTGCAAGCGGAGCAATCTAATAGATTACATCAACAGTTAGTGGCCGCAGAAACATGACAGAGATTAATATCACTGACACAATCATATATAAGGTTGGAGCTAATGATGCTATTTTGGGAGTGTTTACACGAGTGTGCCAACAGAATGAAGAATGAGCGTCTGAAGGATCAGTTCACACACAGATGAAGAATCTGTCATCATTTACTCACTCTCACGTCCCTCCAAACCTGTGTGAAGAACCTTTACAAGGCTCAAAATCAGTGCATATGGATCATATCTGAGCAAAATCAGTGCATATTGATCATATCTGAGCAAAATCAGTGCATATTGATCATATCTGAGCAAAATCAGTGCATATTGATCATATCTGAGCAAAATCAGTGCATATTGATCATATCTCAAACCTGTGTGAAGAACCTTTACAAGTGCTAAAATCAGTGCATATTGATCATATCTGAGCAAAATCAGTGCATATTGATCATATCTGAGTAAAATCAGTGCATATTGATCATATCTGAGCAAAATCAGTGCATGATCTGAGCAAAATCAGTGCATATTGATCATATCTGAGCAAAATCAGTGCATATTGATCATATCTGAGCAAAATCAGTGCATATTGATCATATCTGAGCACAATCAGTGCATATTGATCATATCTGAGCACAATCAGTGCATATTGATCATATCTGTGTAAAATCAGTGCATATTGATCATATCTGAGCACAATCAGTGCATATTGATCATATCTGAGCAAAATCAGTGCATATTGATCATATCTGTGTAAAATCAGTGCATATTGATCATATCTGAGCAAAATCAGTGCATGATCTGAGCAAAATCAGTGCATATTGATCATATCTGAGCAAAATCAGTGCATGATCTGAGCAAAATCAGTGCATATTGATCATATCTGAGCAAAATCTGTGCATATTGATCATATCTGTGTAAAATCAGTGCATATTGATCATATCTGAGCACAATCAGTGCATATTGATCATATCTGAGCACAATCAGTGCATATTGATCATATCTGAGCAAAATCAGTGCATATTGATCATATCTGTGTAAAATCAGTGCATATTGATCATATCTGAGCAAAATCAGTGCATGATCTGAGCAAAATCAGTGCATATTGATCATATCTGAGCAAAATCTGTGCATATTGATCATATCTGAGCAAAATCTGTGCATATTGATCATATCTGAGCAAAATCTGTGCATATTGATCATATCTGTCAGTGGTATTTTTTCATTTTGTATATGCTGTTATAGTATTTAAATAGCTTTTATTTAAATATTTTCAGATTTTTTTTATTTATTATGAAATTGTATTACTTTTTTATATTTCTGTTAAGATCAGTTATATCTGTTTCAGTTTTTAATTTCAAGCACTTAGTTTTTAATAACATAATGTTATTAAAAATAACAATACTGGTCCCAAAAAACTAAGCAAAACAAACAGTAATTTTTAAAAAAATATTTTCAGATTTAATTTTTTGTAATTGTGTTGTGTCATTTTTATCCCTTTTTAAAATCTATCTATCTATCTATCTATCTATCTATCTATCTATCTATCTATCTATCTATCTATCTATCTATCTATCTATCTATCTATCTATCTATCTATCTATCTATCTATCAATGACAGTGTTTAATAGTTGTATATTTAGTTTTAGTTGACAATAACAACACTGGCTTCAAAAAACACCATTAAAGTAGTTTATATGCTCAATATTTCTTATATGAAGTCACACGAAGGCCTGAGATGAAGGTCAGTAAATAATGAGAGTCTTCATTGTTGGTCTGATCTACACACACACAGCAGTACACACTCTTCCCATGAGACTGAGCTGAAATCTTTAGTCTAATGTTCCCCAACATCAGCGCTGCCCACAGACATCCCAGACCAGAACCCGGTCCTTACCTTGGAAACCAGGCTGGCTCGGTACGTTGCCAGGGCCTTGAGGTACTCCTTCTTTGCTGCTTCTGTTTTCCGTTTGTATGCCTGCAAGGAGAGCAAACACAGCTGTGAATAAACACACACACACACACACACACACACACACACATACACACATAAACTTACATCTACAATCTATTCCTCAGGCCTTTACTGTCTCAGTGGAGAGAAATACACACACACACACACACACACACACACACACACACACACACACACACACACACACACACACACACACACACACACACACACACACACACACACACACACACACACACACACACACACACACACACACACACTCTCTCTCACACACACACACACACACACACACACACACACACACTCTCTCTCTCTCTCACACACACACACACACACACACACACATAAAGAAATCTCAAAATTAAGTGAGTTTAAACCTAACATCAGAAGATATCTACCAATGCGCTCAAAAAACTAAACAAAAACGAGTTTTCCGTTTGAATTAAGTTTATTTTTCTGAACACATTGAAATATATTTATTCTTGTTTTAAGCATAAATAATGAGCAATAAAATCATACCGTGTATTGCATGCTGCATATTGGATTTTAGTCATTTTAGTTACTATTAGTTTTTTATATTTAACCAAATTTATGTCATTTTAAAACTTCAGCTTATTTTTTTCCACAGATAATTTTTCAATGTTTTAAAGCATAATTACCAAGAAAATCCGTGCTGCATATTGCATGAGACCGTAAACGCAGCTTTCTTAATGAAAGTAAATGAACTATAAGCTTCAAACACAATCATTCTTGAGGAGGCCATTAGAAAACCAGACAGATGTCTAAGAGTACATCAAAGAAACAGCACAAAAGAAGAGGAAAGAAAACGAGAAAGACTGAATTTATGCAAACAAAGATGCATATTGCATGAGATAGCTTTCTTAATGAAAGTAAATGAACTATAAGCTTCAAACACAATCATTCTTGGTACATCAAAGAAACAGCACAAAAGAAGAGGAAAGAAAACGAGAAAGACTGAATTTATGCAAACAAAGTGAATGAAATGCAATGCAGGCTAATGTAATTGCTTGCCAATCATTTCACCATCCCAGAATCACGGTTTCCATTTCTTTTTGGCAACAAGTGCAGCCAATTCCCCGTGAATCTGGGACGGCCATCAGAATGATTTCAGCTGATGAGGGCAAACACGCTTTAAAGCGGTGACAGCATACGTCACGCTGCTTCCAGACGCGAACGCTAGATCACGAGCTCAGAGACTGAAGGAGAAGAGAGTGGGACTTAACAAGATGAATATACACATATCTCCTGAATATCTCAGTTCTGGCTCATAAACAGCACAAACGCTTCCGTGAAATCTCACATCTGTCCCTTTAGGATGCTATTACTTTCAATATAATTACAGTAATGGGAATTTAGGAGGACATGTGCCACATTTTCATGATAATAATATCACAATGCGAAAAATAAACTAATAAATAATGCATTTTTATGATGTAATTATTTTTGCATACATCAATAATTTAAGAATATTATAATAATACTTTATAAATAAATAAAATACAAATTTAATAAATAAATGTATTTATGTAACGGTTAATCTATTTAAAACATATATAAAAAAAAAAAAAATGTATTTATGTAACACTTAATCTATTTAAAACATATATATAAAAAAAGAAAAAAAAATGTATTTATGTAACAGTTAATCTATTTAAAACATATATATATAAAAAAATGTATTTATGTAACAGTTAATCTATTTAAAACATATATATATAAAAAAACAATGTATTTATGTAACAGTTAATCTATTTAAAACATATATATATATAAAAACAATGTATTTATGTAACAGTTAATCTATTTAAAACATATATATATAAAAAAAATGTATTTATGTAACAGTTAATTTAAAACATATATATATAAAAAAAATGTATTTATGTAACAGTTAATCTATTTAAAACATATATAAATTTTTTTTTTTATATAAATTGAATAGAAGTGCAGAGCCGGTCCTTAATGAAGCGGTTATGACTGGATCTCTGAAGCTGCTCTAATCAGTAAATAATCATGAACTTCTACATCTACACATTAATGAAATGTGCACATATTCATACAACGCTCTCAGCAAGCAAACACACGGATGAGAATACAAACACAATCTGGCCTCAAACCCACTGAACAGCATTAACTGTTTAACGCCGCTTCGATGTGCAGTTCATCTGGCTGAAAGCAGGGTTGTTTACTGTCTTAAAGTAACACTGCTTTACTTCATCAAGCTGATATTGTTCATTTACTAAATGTGAAATACCTCATTCTGCATCATCTATTCATGCTGCAGTGCATGCTGGGAACTCATTAACCTTTAACACTTCAGCAGGATTGCTCATTATGTAATTATTAAGATAACTACTAGTATGTTGGGATAAAAAAAAATTGGCTGATTATTTTGGTCTAACTTGGGTTTTTATGCAAGTAATTTACATTTCTTAGTATCGGTGACATAAAAGTTACATGAACTAAAGAACAGAAAACTAAAAAAAGTACAATACAATTATTTTAAAAAGTTGTAAAGTAGTAAAAAGTGCTTTTAGTCTATGATTTACTTTAAAAAATCACTCAGAAATTGTTAGCAAATTTCTCAGTTTACAAAACAGCAAATGACAAAAAAATTATAAAAATGAAATAAAGTAAAAAAAATTATGAAAATAATAAAATTAAACTAAATGTTTTAGTGTAGGATTTACTTCAGAACGTTCACATAGAAATTACTAGTACATTTTACTAATTATTACAATAAAACAGCAAATAGCACAAAATGTAAAAATTTAATAAAATAACAGAATGTAAAAAAATTGTAAAGTAGTAAAAATCACTTAAAATCAAATTGCTAGTAAGTGTTTACAAATTATTACAGAAATGACACACACACACACACACACACACACACACACACACAAAAGAATAATAAAATAAAATACAAATTAAAACAAAACAAAAAAAGTAGTAAAAGTGCTTTTAGTCTAGGATTTACTTTTAGAAATCACTCAGAAATTGTAAGCAAATTTCTCAGTTTACAAAACAGCCACAGTTACAAAACAATTACCAGTACATTTTATAAATTATTACAATAAAACAGCAAATAGCACAAAATAAAAATGTAAATAAAATAACAGAATGTAAAAAAATTGTAAAGTAGTAAAAATCACTTAGAAATTGCTAGTAAGTGTTTACAAATGATTACAGAAAATGACACACACACACACACACACACACACACACACACACACACACACACACACACACACACACAAAATAATAATAAAATAAATTAAAATTAAAACAAAATAAAATAAAATAATTTTAAAAAGTAGTAAAAGTGCTTTTAGTCAATTATTTACTTTAAAAAAATCACTCAGAAATTGTTAGCAAATTTTACAAAACAGCAAATGACACAAAATAATAAAATAAAATGAAGTAAAAATTTAGTGAAAATAATCAAATTAAACAAAATGAAACTAAATGTTTTAGTGTAGGTTTTACTTCAGAATGTTCACATAGAAATTACCAGTACATTTTACAAATTATTTCAATAAAACAGCAAATAGCACAAAATAAAAATAAAATAACAGAATGTTAAAAAGAAGTAAAAATCACTCAGAAATTGCGAGTAAATGTTTACAAATTATTGCAGCAAATGACACACACTAAATGTTGTTTATATATATAAAGTAAAACAAAACAAAATAAAATGTTCTTCTTCTAGTTCTTGTAGTTTCTTCTTTTATAGTTGATTTGCGAGACGCCAGTTCAGGCTTTTATTATGACACTGGATCCGTCAGCATGCTTGAACCTTACTGACAAGTTGATTTAAATTAACGTTTAATCAACACAACAAAATACCAGCCCCAAAACACGAATGCCTTCATGGAGCCTGAGTTTGTGACCTGCGTGGCGATGGTTCAATATTGAACGAGGTGGCGTTGATTTTAGTAGTAATGAACTCCCGAGGAGTCCTAGCAGCTTTGGTTTCAAATTAATTTAACCTCCACTAATGAGTGGCCCTAACAACAGCAGCTCTTAAATAAATTACCATGCCTAAGGATTTCTAATTATTCCAAAGTGAGCAGATTCATTAGCAATTGAAGCCGTCAGAGAGGGAGCAGGTCGCTATGAATTAGGAGCCACGGAGCACCCCCCGCAGAATTAGCTGTAATTGTACCTTAATGAAATGTTCTTGTTTGATAACCGCTTAATTATGGAAGACAATAACTGACGAGACCCGCTGACACGGGGAACAGGCGTAAAGCCGGAGGGGAGAGAGAGAGATTTCACCGAATCAGGACCCAACGCTTCACTTGTGTCTCTGAGTGAATCTGAAGAACGGCTGAAGAAGGAGAAACAACACACGACACAGACCCTTCAGAAGAGAAACGCTTCAGAATTAATGAGACGTTCCCAACGGAGAACAAGAGAACAAGATCATTATACACCAAGACACACACACATACACACACAACACACGCACGCACTTTCACACATACACACTCACACACACACACACACACACACACACACACACACACACACACACACACACACACACACACACGCACACACACACACGCACACACACACACACACACACACACACACACACACACCACACACACACACACACTCACACACTCACACACACACACACACTCACACTCACTCACACACACACACACACACACACACACACACACACACACACACACACTCACTCACTCACTAACACACACACACACACACACACTCACTAACACACACACACACATGATTTTGAAACTATTTTAAAAGTAAATTTCACAATTAATTACAAAGGAATGGCAAGTAACAAACTGAATTTAAATATGAAATTTCTAAAACAGAAAGACTGAATTTTCTTGTTAAACACTCCAATATCTTTATTTTATTTTATTTTATTTACAGCATTGAAAAATCATTTTTACAGTGGATGATGTCTGAATACTACTTTTAATAACATTTAAATAATAATATTTTTCACATTACAGAAATGAGAATTTGATGGAGAAATATGCTAAATTTTCATGATCGTTAAATTTTTTCTTTTTCTTTTCTTAATTTTCAATGAAATATGAAGTGTGCAATATGTGTGAAATATATCTGGACATGTTTTTGAGATTTACACAAAATGCAGGGAAAAGTAAAAATAAGTGAAAAATATCTTAAATATGTAAATAATTATAAAATAATAAATACAATAAAATACTAAATTAAAAAGTAAAAATTGCAATATATAAAAATACAATAGTTATTAATAATATTAAAATAAAAAGTTTAAATAATGAAAAAAATAACATACTAAAGTAAAAAGGAAAAAACTGAAAATATCAAAAAACAAAAAAATTATTATAAATAATATTAAAATAATAATATAAAATGATGAATATAATAAAAATACTAAATACTAATTATACAAATAATTATAAAATAAAATAATAATTATTATATACAGTATATTATGTAAATAATATATTATTATTATATACAATTATTAAAGAAAACTCAAAATAAAAAAAATATAAATGTCTAAAAAATGAAAGTAATTATTAATGATATTAAAATAATAAGATAAAATAACTAATACAATAAAATACTGAAGTAAAAAAAACATCTAAATAAGATTAAATGATTAATAAAATAATAAAACAATGAAATAAAAGCTATACAAAGACATAAGAGGATGCTTGTTTGTATATCTATGCAGTAGTTCAGACCCTGTCCTTCTCTAACCAGTAAACAAATGTTAGGGAACGAGGGCTTATTGCCTGCGGTTGGGAGGGCGGCTGGAATTATGCCTGTTCAGCCAGCGCGGTTCTCCATCATTTAACATGTTCATCATTCACATGACTGACAGCTCAGGGCCATCACTGAAAGAAATGGCAGTCATCTATTGGAGCAGAGGCCTATCAATCATCCACTAACGGCCCAATCAGAGCGGCTCTTCTGCAGCACCACTCTTCACACAATACCGCGCATAATCGTGCACTTGTTTTCCTAGATTATGAGCCATAAAGCTCATCCAATATGGATTTAGAGTAAAAAATAAACACTGAATTTTTTATATCACAATAAAAAAATAAAAATAAAAAAATAAATTAAATAAAGTAAAAATGTAATAAAAATAATAAAATGAAAATGTTTTTAGCATATGATTTACTTCGAAATTGTTTCAATAAAAAAAAATAAAGTACATTTTACAAATTACAATAAAACAGAAAATGACATAAAAAGTAAAAATTAAAAAAAATAAATAAAAAAATATATATATTAAATAAAATAATGTTGCCCTAGCTTCCCTTGATTACGAGTAAATAATAATTACAATAAAATGGAAAGTAACACACTTAATGAAATGTTATGTTTTGAAGTAGACTAAAATCTTATTTTCTTGTAAAATGTACTCCAATATTCTTTATTTATTAGCAGTATATGAATCATGCCCTATTGACGGATCTGAAAACACATCTCACACATATTGGTCAGAGTTTTGGAGCAGCCGAACACATGCTGTCTAAATAGGCAGCTCACTAGAGATTGAAACAGAGCCAAACGTGCACCGAAAGCAGAACTTTCTACACGTCAGTAGCAGGTGATGATCTCAGCGAAAGATGACATAACCAGCGCTAATCAGCGAATGAAGCACACCTCTGGGACACGGTCCTCATGACCTCATACAGAACAGATGTGTGCGGAGTCGAGTCACCGAGAAACCATCCCAAAAGTCACCTTGTTATCCCAGATAAATAACAACGACAAACAGACACCAAGGACGAGCCTTATTATGCTCGGAAACAAACCAAACGGAGCCTAGACGTGTCTTCCAGCCGCCGAAGGGTTAACATGCACAAACAATAAGATTTGGGAGAGCAGATGTCCTTGAGGGGAATTGAAGGGCGCCGGGTGATGGCTAATCTCGTATTCTCAGCATGATCGAATCACCAGGCAACAGATATAAATAAAAAGAGCCCGGGAAATGAGGAATTCACATTCAAGGGTGTCAGCGGCAAAATGAAGATTCATGGTGAAGAGGGGAAAGTGAAGGAGGCAAAAATTAACTGCAAATAAAAGGACACAGCAGCTCTCAGAAGAAGAAGAAAGGCGAGCGAGAGAAATATCAGTCGGTGAGGGTGAACGCGCCGCACTCTGTCACCGAGGCAGGTGCTCTTATTTGACATGCAATGCTGCCGTGTGTTATGGAGGATATGCTAAAAATACAGCGGCCACACACACGCACGCACGCACGCACAGACACACACACACGCACGCACGCACGCACGCACAGACACACACACGCACAGACACACACACGCACGCACGCACGCATGCACGCACAGACACACACACGCACACACACACACACACACACACACACACACACACACACGCACACACGCACGCGCCGCACACAGACACGCACACACACACGCACGCACGCACGCACAGACACACACACACACACACACACACACACACACACACACACACACACACACACACACACACACACACACACACACACACACACACACACACACACACACACACACACTTCAGTCGAGCTTACTGTACACTTACACACAGCTCATTACTGACACAAACACAATCACATGTTCCCATGCACATCAATACACACTAAAGAAACACTCCACACAAATCAAGTCTGTCTATTTATATACACTACTGTTCACAAGGTTGGGCTGTTTGAAAGAAATCAGTAATTCTTTTCAATAAGGATGCATTAAATTGTTCAAAAGTGACAGTGAAGACATTTAAAATGTTACAAAAGATTCCGTTTCTTATGCATGCTGTTCTTTTCATCAAATCCTGAAAAATACAATCTATCAGCTTCCACAAAACATGAAGCATCCATCCATTCATCCATCCATCCCTTTCTTTCTTTCTTTCTTTCTTTCTTTCTTTCTTTCTTTCTTTCTTTCTTTCTTTCTTTCTTTCTTTCTCTCTCTCTCTCTCTCTCTCTCTCTCTCCCTCTCTCTCTCTCTCTCTCTCTCTCTCTCTCTCTCTCTCTCTCTCTCTCTCTCTCTCTCTCTCTCTCTCTCTCTCTCTCTCTCTCTCTCTCTCTCTCTCTCTCTCTCTCTCTCTCTCTCTCTCTCTCTCTCTCTCTCTCTCTCTCTCTCTCTCTCTCTCTCTCTCTCTCTCTCTCTCTCTCTCTCTCTCTCTCTCTCTCTCTCTCTCTCTCTCTCTCTCTCTCTCTCTCTCTCTCTCTCTCTCTCTCTATCTCTATCGGTCATCCACCCAACTATCTGTCCATCCAATCCTTCCATAATTCTGTTTCGATCTACAAGCATCTCAGACAAAGCTGGTACTTTAATGAAATGCTGTATAACTGAGACTCCTGAGCAATAAAAGAGCAACTTCTGAATCCACTGACTTGTTTCTGTTCCTCTCCCAGACTGTCCCACATGGAGGCCACGATCTTGGAGACGTCTCCGAAGGTGGCGTTGGGGTTTTGGCTCTTGATGGCGGCTTGAGTGTCCCTGAAGAAGAGTGCGTAGGCTGAGACGGGCTTCTGCGGCTCGTTGGGGTCCTTCTTCTTCTTCTTCTTCTGAGGTTTGGGCTTGGGCTTCATCATGTCAGAGCAGGGTCGCTTCTCTCCTGTGATCTGAAGGCAAAGAGAGAGAAATTAAATGAGTGAAGATGCCTCAACAAGACATGCAATTAATCAAATACGTTCACATTGTGACTACAAGTCAGCGCTGGAAGTCATTCTAGTTCAATTAAATGCATGTGTAGTTAAGATATCTAAGAGTTCTTCGAGTGCGTCTACACCCACAGCCTGCGTCTCCCAGCATGCACTACTGTTCCAGTCATATGAATGTTTGACTATGCAAATGTGGGTCATCTTTTATCTGCAAACATCATGAAATAAAAATGGGATGCACTGGATTCCAGAATGCTTTCAGTCAAGTGACGGCGCTGTAATCTGCTCTGACAGCTCACGGACTCTCTTCAGAGCGCTGAAACATTGCGGCTGAAATTGATTTCTTAATGCAGAGAGTCCAGCAGACGTTGTTAATATCCCATTTGAATCAGTGCTGCATCATCTCATGTCTGATGTGCACTAATACGTGTTTCTTCATCTAAAACCGCTGTGCATTTCAAATCAAGAAATACAATTGCATTATTAAAACTGGTGGAAATGAGGATAGAAATAGTGGTGGTAAGAAACAAAGGAACAATACATCTTTGTCTTTAACAGGAGTGAAAACACAGAAGAGTGAAAGCAAACGAGTGAAAGAGGTTTCTAGGGCAGAACTTGATGGTTAGATAACATCATTCTCTCTCATCAGCATTTTCAATGTAGCAAAAAAAACTAATTTGAAGAGAGGAAATGTAGCATGAAAGGTATGTAGCACGCTCCATTAAAACAGACCGCGGTGTAATACACGTCTGACTTTACATGTGATTTACATGATCATCATCATATAGAACAATATTAGAGTCATTAACCAGAGTCAATGTGTGTCGTAACGTCAACATGAAATTACAAACTCTATTTACTTTCTTAAAAGATGCGCGTAGACCAGGATTAACTACAACTGAAACTCAAAAAATACAAATAAATACATCAAAATAAACAATAATAAACAAACGCCAACTGATATGAAATATAACATATATATATATGCCAAGACAACATTATATTTTAATTTAGTTTAATATGATAGACTAAAATAACTAAAACTTAAATACGAAAATTAAACACTTTATAAACATGCAACAGAAATACTAAAAATGACAAAAACTTTAACTAAAATTAAATGAAAATGGAAAATAAGAAGAAAACTAATTAAAAATATTGACAAAAATAATAACTTTATCTCATTTATACTAAAATAACACTAGCTTTAACCCAAGTCTATGAAACAAATACTATTGTATGTTTTTATTATATATTAAAATTGGACATTTGTAAAAAAAAATTGACATTTACTAAAAGTGAACAAAATGACTCTCTTCTGAAAAGATGGACCAAAATACACATCGCTACTCTTATAGTGGTGTGTCCACATTTTATTTCAATGAAACGTTCGCCAGAAAAACCCTGCATTTCTAAATGGAAATACAACAACAGCAAAATGTCCAAAATGAAGCTGTCAGAGTGAATTAATCACATTCCCTTCTAAAAATATTAATGTGAGCAATACTGTACGTGTCTCTCAAATCTGTCATGAGATTTGTGCAACAGAATAGAGTGAGGTTTTGATTCGAATCAAGTCCAAACATGTTGTCAGTCCTGTTTCTCTCTCTCTCATTTGTACAGTGAATATGTTGAGTATGTAGTATATAGTGCACTGCCTGTCAATGAATGAATGATGCATTTATATAGCGCTTTATTGTCAATGCTGCTACTTGTGAGAATGCAATGCTCATTCTTCATTGTGTTGTTTTGTGTTTGCATGCACTACAGTAACATGATGAAGGGTTTTATTCACTAGTATGAGCATGACTGGATGTGTTTCCCACATGCTCACACTATATATGTGCACAGCTCGTGCACAGGATTCAATTAATGCACGCAAAAGCACAAGTGCACATGCCTGAATATACAAAACATATGTCAAACACACACACAGATGCAAACACAAGATTTCTGAATTCTGGTAACAGACTTTAAATGCTTTAGATTTATATACATCGAATTTAATTAAGTGCAAACAAACACACATATGCCATCCATGAGCCATTTGAGAGGAAAATGAAACGCAGGATGGATGTGTTTGTGTCGGTGTCACAGAGTTTAAATACATTAGCGTGCATTTGTATGAGTCAATGAGCAGAACTGTATTAACAAGCATTTCCAGTAAAAGAAATACCAATGGGAATGAAAAGTGCTAATTGTTTCGGTGGTCCAGACGGCGTTATTATTAAAATCCACCAGGATTTCAGGCTGACTGAAACACTTCTTTGGCTAGTTTGACTGGCTTTTTGAATCTACCCAGACCAGGTATAATTGCACCGGACTTTGTGCTGTATTAGGCCGGACTCTTCCACAAGCCCGCTGAAGAACAATGTCATTTAAACATCATGTAAGTTAATTCACTCTTTGTGTTCTCCAATCCAATTAAGCATGCAGCGTCGCGATAATGAGGGATTTCAAGCTGCCTGCGCATTACATGCAACATTCAAATTAAATTCAAACTGACACTTCCAATAAAAGGAGAGGATGACGGACAAGCAGGAGTAATTGGTTTTCTGGGACAATGAAAATGAGAGAGAGAGAGAGAGAGAGAGAGAGAGAGAGAGAGAGAGAGAGAGAGAAACACAGTAATGTTTTTGCCAACAAATCACAAGGAACAAAAGACGTCAAGATGTGAAGTTAAAAAGCAGAGATTTGTAAACACTGTTGAGACACACGGAAAATCGTTCGCTTTTAAATAAAGCTCTCGTCTGCTGTTTATGCTCCTCTACAGAGCGCAACAGACGGATTCATGAAGAACAAATCACATTCATTCTTTTCCATAGAAGAACAGATCTTTAACGATGACGTATACACCTTTCAAGAGAGACCTGCCATGAGATCACTGATGAGATATGATCCTGTAGCCAACTTTGATTGTGTTTAATATCCAAACTCCTAGAGACTAACATCATGCCCATAACTCGGAAATAGTGGTGAAAGAGCTACTATGTATAGATTAAAGTCTGCTCACCAAGGCTGCATTTAATTGATTAAAAATACAGTAAAAACAGCAAAATTGCAATATATTTTTACCATTTAAAAAAGCTGTTTTCTATGTGAATATCTGTTAGAATATAATTTATTTCTGTGATGCGCAGCTGTATTTTCAGCATCATTACTCCAGTCTCCAGTGTCACGTGATCTTCAGAAATCATAATAATATGCTTATTTCTAAGCATTTCTAATTATTATCAATGTTGAAAACAGTTATGCTGCCCAATATTTTGGTGGAAACCGTGATGCATTTCATTTTTCAGGATTCACAGATGAACAGAAAGTTTAAAATATTTTTTGTAACTTTATACATGTCTTTACTCTCACTTTTAATCAATGTAATGCATCAATGATGAAAAGCCACTAATGCTTACAACACGCTGCAATCGCTAACACGATCTAACAATATTATTACAGCACGGTTCATGATCACTTCCACATATTTTTAACATTTCAAGTTGTATGAATTGATATTGGTTACTATGTTATGAACAAACATGAATTAACAATGAAGAACATTTATTAATCAACATTAACTTTGATGAATAAATGCTGTAAAACTGTTGTCAAATGCATCAATAAACGCTTCTGTAAAGTGTAATCAAGATCTCATCTAAGGAGAAAACGCTCTCTGTTGTTAAATACCGGCCTGTAAAACGCCAGTGATTCGTCGTTCTTGTACCTTTAAGTGGTACTTTGCTTCCTCTTCCTGGGCGGAGCTTGAGGGGGAGGGCGTGGCTGACTGACTTCCTGGCGATGATGGGGAACCGTGTGTAAAGGAGCCTTGGCCAATCTGAGAGCTGAGCTGGGACAGGGCGCTCATGGGGTGGGGCAGTATCCGGGCAGATGGGTTTAGCATGGGGCTGTGGTGGGCACGGGGGTAATGACTGCCCATTTGCCCCGCAAACACCGGCATCTAGGGTGAGAGAAGAACACCAGACTTTACTAGGAGGAATTTTGAAGAGAACTAACCAATTGAGGCCAATCTACAAAGACACTAGTTTCTTCCCTCACCCTTTGAAGCGGCCGCTTGATTACCGGTGACTAGTTTAGTCAATTCTATAATGACTTGTGCACTACAAAGCGGATCTCTTATCAAACGATATACGTTCACACAAACACGTACTGTACAAAGCTGTGCCAAATCACAATGCATGTGAACCCTGGGGTTTTGAAAGTGTCCTTTATAGTTTCAAAACTGACTTATATCATAAACACATTAGAGCGAGATCTAGATAGATAAGCGTCATTTACAGTAAGTCATCAACCACACTTCTCTCAGCATGGAGTTCAAAGTTACTTCAGAAAGCCACAACGCCATTGGTGCTCGACCCGGAAGAATCCCAGAGCAACCACAATAGTGACTTGACAGCTAAAAACAACAGTGAGAATTCACCACATGATACCTTCACATGAGCTAAATAAACCATATACGAAGAAACAGTTAGGAAAATTACCATATATATAAAGCAAATACCACTTTTATGCACAGAAGGGAAACCGCTAATAATGAATTGTGGCCGAAATGCAATTTGCACGAGGCGATTCTAGTGCATTTAGCACCTCGTTAACTTTCCTGCAATAAAATGCAATGCAACTCCTTATTTTACAGACATTAGTATTACCATATATACAGTAAAAACACCCCCTTTATATACAGTATATAGGAGAGAATGTGCTAAAAGTGCATTTGCACGATGCAATGCAATTATGCATCACTATTTAGCACGTCAAACTTGTTTGTAGGTGTTTAGGTAATACAATGCACAATGATGCAACTCTTATTATCCACACATACGAATTATCTACAGTATTCACAGTAAAGCTAAATCTCATTTGCATATACAGAATTAATTGTGGCTGAAATGCAATTTGCACTGGTCGTGGTTCTAGTGTATTTCAATGCATTTAGCACCTGGTTAACTTTCCTGCACTAAAATGCAATGCAACTCTTTATTGTACATACTTTAGTATAATCATATATACAGTAAAACACATTCCACTTGTGTATACGAGAGAGAATTTACAAAGAATGATTAGTGGCCGAAATGTAATCTGCATGGCACAATTCTGCACATTTAGCACCTTCTTAAATGCAATGTAATTATTTTACATGCATTAATATTACTATATATACACAGTAAAGCACATACCTCTACATACCGTATACATAGAAGAGAATTCGCTGAGAATAAATTGTAGCAAAATGCAATTTGCATGGCACCATTCTCAATCTTGCAAACGTGCATCACTATTTTAGTGCATTTAGCACCTGTTAAACTTGATTGTGGGTGTTTAGTTAATTAGACACAGGTTTTTGCAATGCTGAAATTCCATGCACCACAAGCATAAAGACAAAAAGACACAGCTACTCTTTGAAGAAGCCAGGCATTGCTAAATCAGTTAATTCGCTAAAAATGCAACAGTTCTCGTTTCTCTCGAATCCAGAAATCCTCTCGAACTAAGCATCTGTAACTGGTGTATTTGAATATTTCACCATGTTTCATTTCCATCGCCGCTCTTCAAAGAGCATCTCATCAGGAGACGTGAGCGGATGTATTCATTAACACATAAATAGGAATACTTAGCCAACCATGAATCAAAAAGAAATAGAAAGTTGATGAACTAGCATTTATTAGAGGTATGCAACATTCACGCGCTGAGCTGAATTAAACGAATCAACTGTGTGCTTTTAAGATGATTAATGAAGTCGGAGAGGTCTGGGCCGAGCAGCTCTTGGTAAACATTAATGATCTTAGCGAGAGCTTGTAATAGCGCTAATTAACCTCTCAAGACTTGCTAATAGATGAAATTTAAAATGAAAGAGCAAGAAAAATGCATGAAGTTCACAAAAGCATAGCTTTTTGTTAATGCAGATGAATTAGCTGCTATCTACAGGACATCCTTCTATGTGTCGGTACAAAAGCAGACCTGAAACAAAGGCTTTCCTCATTTAGACGTTTCAGATCTCCAATACTTAACAGCCCAAACACAACCTCCGACCTCAAATCACATTTTAGCAACACCATTAGTTCAATTTTCAAATGCAGTGAAGTAGCTTTAATGTTGGAGAGAGAGAGAGAATCCATTAATTTTCCATTTTCTGTGGAGTTGCTCTTTAAGGGCTTTCACAAACCAAGAAGCATTGAAAAACCAATTAATCAAACATGAATGGCCTATCATAGCGACGGCAAACCCCATTTCCATAGCAACCGCTGCCGGCCACGAGCATCACCCTGTTCTTTAA
>CM050419.1:34729275-34766775 GCA_027564155.1 Gymnocypris eckloni scoliostomus
CACAGTAATAAGTGCACTAGCATTGCATTCTGCACACAGTCAATGATAAAGCAAACCGAATCTAGGCCATCAGTGCTCAACCGGTGTCACAAACCCTAACATGGGTCACAGGTCTGATCTGACAGATAGAGAGAAAACAAGCCTTTAGCAAAATCATACAACACAACTAACCATATAATCATGCACAGTTGGAAAAAGACTTCAAAGGGCAAAGCGGTTGATGTCAAAGGTCACGTGTGCAGGTGCAACTTATTCACCTGTCGAATTAGACATGACCTCATCCTCAAAAACCACGAGCAAAAGGTCAAAGTAAATAATATAATGCTATGAATGCATTTGAGCGTGTGCCGTTGGGACGTCCTGGAGCACAAGCGCTCTCTCTCTCTCTCTCTCGCCTGTGGCTCTGATTGGACACATCTTGTTGGGAGTGATGGCTCACTCCACGCAGGTTCACAGTTGCTATTGTAAAATCACAGAGCGGTTAATTGAAACAAATGACTATAATAATAGAACATTATCCCGGCAGGCTCGAGGCCGTGGCAGCTTTAATTAGCCGAGCGCCGGAGACTGATCTCGTAAACACGGGGGAATCTCATCGCGCTCTGCCCTCGCCGCGACTCTTGTTCTCCTCGAGGGCAGAACACCAAACCTGCCTCTTCCTCCATCGCTCCGGCTCTGCCCGCGGGGGTCATTTAGAACAACGCTCCCATTTATAAATCAAGCGCTGCTTAAACCTGTAAGCAAACGCAACCGAGCGAGTTTCATCTCCTCGACGCGTGTAGACGCTCTTTAAACCAAACCTCACAGATCAGCCGTGTTTTCCACGCACACACACACACACACACACACACACACACACACACACACACACACACACACACACACACACACACACACACAGACACAGACACACACACACACACACACACACAGAGACACAGACACAGACACAGACACAGACACAGACACACAGACACACACACACACACACACACACACACACACACACAGACACACACAGACACAGACACACACACACACACACACACACACACACACACACACACACACAGACACAGACACAGACACAGACACAGACACAGACACAGACACACACACACACACACACACACACACACACAGACACACACACACACACACACACACACAGACAGACACAGACACACACACACACACACACACACAGACACAGACACAGACACACACACACAGAGACACACACACACACACACACAAACACAGACACAGGCACACGCACACGCACACATCCACACACACACACACACACACACACACACACACACACACACACACACACACACACAGTCATTCATCACGCTGCACGAGCTCAGACTGAACAAGACCAAAGCCTCATGTTTCTCATCAGATACTCCGAGCTGCTGGTCACTGTCGTCTGATTTTATTACTCACCAAGGCTGTGTTTATTTGATTAAAAATACAGTAAAATCTGTAAAATTGTGAAATATTATTAGAATGCAGAATAGCTGTTTTCACAGTGAATATGTGTTAAAATATAATTTATTTCTGTGATCAAAGATGAATTTTCAGCATCATTACTCGTCTTCAGTGTCACATGATCTTCAGAAATTATTCTAATATCAAGAAACATTTCTGATTATTATCAATGTTGAAAACTGTTGTGCTGCACAATATTTTTGTGGAAAATGTGATTCATTTTATTTTTCATAATTTTCATAATTTTTCAAGTTCAAAAACAGCATTTATTTGAAACACTAATCTTTTGTAACATCATAAATGTCTTTACTGTCACTTTTGATCAATTTAATGCATCTTTGCTGAATAATAATTTCTTTAAAATATTATATACATTTTATCACGTTATATAACTAATAATTATATCTATTTTATTTTATATAATTATTAATTCTATGATTATAAAAACATTATATATAACGTTTTTATATAATATTATACAGTTTTTTTCTTTGCTGAATAAAAATATGAATTTAATTTGAAAAATATATAAATTTGTATTATTATAAGTAATAATTATATTTATTTTTATATAACTTATTTATATACATATTCTTGATTCTCATTTTTAATGATAAACACTCAAAATGAATCAATAAATCTACGATTGCAACATTTTCTGTTTAGCGAGACACATTGTGAGTGCAACACAATAATTGTTCCTAATAATAACCGTCCTCCCAGCGAACGAATGCTAAACGCATATGATTGGCCAAAAGCTGGCGTGTGTTTGTCTGCTGACAGAGGGACAGACAGATGAGCTGATGGCCTTGTCGTGTTGTTTTCTTCTCTAATCTACCAGACGCAAGATCTGCAGAAGAAACATCTCTAAAAACACATTTAGATTTCATGGGGTCTTAATGTTAGTAACATTCGTGGACGGAGGAGACTGCAGGCAACAATTGAAATAATTTGATTGGACCTTTATTTCATGGCTGGGACAGTTTTATTGCATTATATTCCAATTCAATTAACCGGGATGTAAATCTGAGGCGAGCGGCGAGATGGAGGCAGTCTTTCTGTGTGTTCATTACGACACGCATGCGCACGTGAAGCCGACAGATCAGTGTGGGCCAAAACAACGCGTTCACTTTCATGCCTTTAATAAGCTTCCGCTGCAATACGGTTTCGCTCAAACCTCTTTAAAATGTGAGCGAGACGAGAGGAAAACCAACAAGACCAACAAGCTGACAAACAAAGGCTTTAGCAGAGACGCTCTGCTGCGTGTCATGTTCATATGGGTAGTGTGTGTGTGTGTGTGTGTGTGTGTGTGTGTGTGTGTGTGTGTGTGTGTGTGTGTGTGTGTGTGTGTGTGTGTGTGTGTGTGTGTAATAATGTGTGTGTGTGTGTGTGTGTGTGTGTGTGTGTGTGTGTGTGTGTGTGTGTGTGTGTGTGTTCTGTGTGGCAGTGTGTGTGTGTGTGTGTGTGTGTGTCAAGAACAACGCTAAACCCATTTATAAATCAAGCGTGTGTAATGTGCAAACGCAAGAGCGAAGTTTATTCTCGACAGTGTGACGCCTGAACCAAAGAGTCAGCCGTGCGTTCTGATCTTAGACAGTATTTGAGACATCAAATATCATATCTAGAGGATAAACAGCACAACCGTGATCTCCTTTTGGTCAAAATCTACAGCAGCAACACATGCATGTTGTTATTGTTAACTTAAACTAAAACTATTACACATCTAAATTAAATTAACTTAACTAACATTTCAATATTAGATCAGTTTAAGTTGAACAATTGTTTTAAATAAGAAAAAGCATATACTAAAAATTGATAATGAATAAATATAATTAATATGAATTACATTTATAATTAATATTATTAAAATAATATAACAATTATATATATATATATATATATGCGTATATATTTATATTTTATTTATTATATTCATATATTTATTTTTATTAATAAATATATATATATATTAATAATATATATATTTTTAAATACTCTTTTTAGAATATGATGAAATAATAATAATAATAATGACAAATACAAATTTTCTAAAAAACTACAAAAAGAAAAATTACAAAAGCACATAACAATCACTAAAATGTAATAAATATTAAATGTAAATGTAATAAAAATTAAAGAGTTAATAAATATAATTAAAAGTAAATATCATAAAAGTATATAAATAGATTGATAAATGAATATCAGCAGCAATTAATAATCTCTTTTTGATTATTTGATCAGACTGTTAAAACTTTTTTGTAATTATGTTTATCTTTGTAAAAATTACATCAAATGTATATATGTAAAAATATTTTTATTAAAATGTAAAAATAACAATATTTTATATAAAACTAAAATCTTCAATTTGATTACTGAAGGTCATGTGCCGACTTTGTTGCGTACTGCTTGAAATGTTGATCAAGAAACAATTCTTACTGTTATTATTATTATTATTATTATTAGATAGTATGTAGTATGCAGTATTTAAAGCAGCACAGTATGCAGTAAACTAGTATTCCATTCTGAACACGACCAGCAAGACTTGATGCAGCAGCCTAAAACAACACTGTGCAAAGGCCCCTTAGCAGACAGCTGCCTATTGAGCCGGCAGACAGCACGGAGCTCAGTAGGTTTGTGTAGAGAGTTATATCTCCCAGACTCATCTCCTTCCCTCCTTGTTTCGGAGAGCGGAGTTTGACATGACAGCTCTGAAATGGCTTTGGAAGAAGAGAGAGACGGCCGTATCAACACATGGAACAGACAGAAAGACAGAACATTTCTACTACATCTAATGAGGAACGAAGCCTGCACACACACACACACACACACACACACACACACACACACACACACACACACACACACACACACACACACACACACACACACACACACACAGAGACACAGACACACACACACACACACACACACACACACACACACACACACACACACACACACACACACACACACACACACACACACACACAGACACACACACACACACACACACACACACACACACACACACACACACACACACACACACACACACACACACACACACACACACACACACACACACACACACACACACACACACACACACACGAACACACACACACACACACACACACACACACACACACACACACACACACACACACACACACACACACACACACACACACACACACACACACACACAGACACACACACACACACACACACACACACACACACACACACACACACACACAGAGACACACACACACACACACAGACACACACACACACACACACACACACACACACACACACACTCACACTCAGCGGGGTGTCGCGGCAACAATTAGGTTAATTTAAGGATGATTAGTACGTGTGTTAACTCTTCACACATGCTTGGGCACGTGTTGTGACAGCGGAGCGGGTTTTTTCATAATCCAACCCCCTGCTAGCTCAAATCCATCTGCAGCGCGCTTTATGCTTTATATATCTGTGCGGGAGACACCGGTGAGACTTTCACATGCAAAAGAGTCAAGAACAACTGACTGATGACAAACTAAAGCAATAAGACACATTACAGCTCTTTCATATCTCCAATGTTTCTGACAGCAATGAGATTAAACTCAAAGCAAACATTTCTTCAGAGTTTCAAATTGGACAGTAATCATAAGTGACCTGATGATATCCAGATTAATTGTATTGATCTATACCAAAGACTATAGAATACCAAAGACACGTCACTCGTATAGTTTTAAATGGGGAAAAATGTAACGCTTAATATGGGCGCTCAATCGCAGGAAGCCCCGCCTTCTGATTGAAAGAGCCAATGGCTAACCGGTAAAGTCAGCGCGTCACTTCAGCTGCCGTTAGAAGTCCCGGTCTGACTGATCTAGCCGGAGAAATAAGCTTTATTATGCTATTTGAGCAAAAGAAACAACATTTATGACACAGTTGTTGTTCGATTTCATTGGTGATTTCAAATATGAAATTGAATCGTAAGCTTAGTGAACAGTAGTTTTGATGTGTCCCCATTCAAAGAGATAGGAGCTGCACTTTGAGAGGCGTTTCAAAGATGGCCGCCGAGCGACATGACCCGGGTGCGTCCGAAATCACACACATCCCTACTACATAGTATGCGAAAAACAGTATGCGAGGCGAGTAGTATGTCCGAATTCTTGTCTATACTTATAGTATATCACAATTATTGACTTGTTTGGGTCTCTTTTATTCACTATTTTAGGAGAATCAAACAAATCAAACATAACTGAGAATCAGGATTATTATAGTTAACCAATTAAATCATTTAAAATAATTTATCACTTGAAATAAAGTAAAATAAAAAATATGTTTTATTTCATCTTCATTTCATTTAAGAACTATTGCCATGTTTGTCTTTTTATTTATTTAAATTGTATTAAATTAAAATGTATTAGTTAAAATATCATCAGCATAGTTAACTGAAATTATTATATGACTATTATAGTTAACAAAAACAAAACAAAAAACACGTTTGTGACTTGAAAAAACAACTAAATTATTAACTAAAATTAAAATTAAATTATTATTATTATAGTTAACTAATACTAAAACCACAAAAGACTTTTGTTACTTAAAATATAATATATAAAAGTGCTTTATTAAAAAAAAAAATACAAAAATCACTGAAACAAACTAAAACAAATATAAAAAAAACTTTTCGAATTATTAATAAAACTATAATAGTATGTCAATTATACTAAAATACGACTGAACTCAGTAAAGTCTCAACTGAGAGCAACAGATGTCAGATTCGAAGAACAACCTCTTTTATCTCTCCTTGTTTTAGGAGAACAAAGACCGTGAAAGAGCTTCATCTGAGTGTCAGCTGACGTGTGTTCAGATACATATGAATATGGAATATGGATGTGATTTCATGCTTTGATAAGATATAGAAGCCGTGACTAAATGAGATACATAAAGCAGGTCTTTATCTGCCTCCGTGCGTCGTCTCCTCTCGCTCCTCTCGATAAGGACATTATGGATATACTATAGATATGCTGAGTTCAGATCAAAACACTTTGTTTCCAAGCATCAACCGATGTCCTTCCCAGCAAATAATGAGACGACACGACTAAACAAAAGCAAACAATAACACTGACAACGCATAAAGCTAGCCCAGAATTACTCATATGCCACATCTTTTGGAGTTGGAGACAAAAAAAAAGGTACAAAAGCTGTCACCGAGGCGAGACATTTTCAATAACAGTAAATATCAGTAAATAACAGATGCCTATATGTATATACATTATGTTAAATTCTCTCTCTCTCTCTCTCTCTCTCTCTATATATATATATATATATGTACATACATATATACAGTATAGAGAGAGGGAGAAACACATAGCATTATACATAATTACAAATATAACTATAAGATATAACTCTCTCTGTGTGTGTGTGTGTGTGTGTGTGTGTGTGTGTGTGTGTGTGTGTGTGAGTGTGTGTGAGTGTGTGTGGTGTGTGTGTGTGTGTGTGTGTGTGTGTGTGTGTGTGTGTGTGTGAGTGTGTGTGTGTGTGTGTGTGTGTGTGTGTGCGTGTGTGTGTAAATGAGAAATATATGCATATTAATGTGATATAAATGTGTGCACCATAACCTAAAGCCTCATATTTCCAGAGGAACGTGATTGGAAAACGAAAGGAACTAAATTAAATCTGTAAATGACGCCTTGATTAGCACAATCCAAAGCCTAATGGACTTTATTAGAGAGAAGAGATACGTTCTCATCTGGAAAACACACACACACACACACACACACACACACACACACATCTTCTCTATTTTTCTTCCTTTTCTTCCTCTATTTTTGCTATAATGAAATTGGAAAATAACTTCTATTTCTTTCAAACATTTCTTAATATACAAGCCTGCTCTCATATCATATTGCGCAGAAGGAAATAAGGCACCTTCTCCCAAGAGATAATAAAAGAATTGAATTTTTCCTTATCGGCCCGGTCATCTATTTTTCCACGGAATGCTATTACTTGCTGCCTGCGGTTGCTAAGCAACAGGAAATATTAATAGGGGCTTTTATTAGGCAGGCTTTCACAGTGCAGCACTAAAAAGAAGAAGTGGAAAACATGAATGTGTTACATAAATCTTTAGCGCTCTCGCAGCTTTTGCGCAAGTCTATGTTTCCCTCTTGATTTATCGTGCCTTCCCCTCATTTATGGGAAATAGCGGTGTGAAATAAGAAAATGGTACATTACCCTGAAGGACTATTTGAAAATAAATAATCGCAAAGGTGAAAAGAAAGCTGTTTAAAAACCAGGGGGGTTTGTTCTCTCTCTCTCTCTCTCTCTCTCTCTCTCTCTCTCTCTCTCTCTCGTCTCTCTCTCTCTCTCTCTCTCTCTCTCTCTCTCTCTCTCTCTCTCTCTCTCTCTCTCTCTCTCTCTCTCTCTGATTTCGCAGGGCCTATTGAACAGCCCAATGTTTTCCCTAGTTTCTCC
Source organism: Gymnocypris eckloni scoliostomus (assembly GCA_027564155.1). NCBI lineage: Eukaryota > Metazoa > Chordata > Actinopteri > Cypriniformes > Cyprinidae > Gymnocypris > Gymnocypris eckloni. The sequence goes on from CM050419.1 coordinate 34,737,265, forward strand.
GGATCCATCAATCATCGGTGTAATATTCCTTGCAGGAAATGCATTCTATTACGCTCTTTGAACTGCGATGGAGGGAAATAAAATAAAAGATATTAATAGTTCCATAAAGCATTTCTGCTACAAATGTAATCCCCGAGTTGTGCCGTGATGCAAATATCTTTTGTGTTATATTGATTAATCGCACATCGCTCCGTCTGCTTTTTTAGGAGGAAAAATGCATTCCTCCGTCTCTGTCTCAAAGCCGACAGATGCCGTAAACTCTTTCGGTGGACATTTTATTTTCAAATCTTGGGTGGAATTCAACAAAAATACATTTGATTAAAGCCGCTCGAAGGCCGGACGGCCGCAAATAGCCCGAGAGTTTGGGCAGGCCGTCATCTTCGGGCTATTTCTGGCCGAGTCCCGACCGCAGGCCGGTTCATTCAGGCGGTGATGAATCTAGCAGTCTAAGTACAGGCTGGAAAACCATTACTACAGTCTCAGGCCTCCAGGAAAACTTTGAGAGCTTGACTGAAAGTCCTGCTGCTTTGCATTTATTTACATTCATGCATTTGGCAAGTTCTTCTAATCCAGATGCATGCGTTTTCATGAATTCATGCATTTCCAAACGCAACATTGTAAGCATAACAATATGAGTTAAAAAAGAAACACGAACCTCTAAATGTCTTATGCATTGGTGGCAGCAGCAATGAGCATGAACTAAACCTGATGCTCTGAGCTTCAATGACTGTCTGTGCATCAGTGGCACTCATTTACTTACAGTACATCTGTTTATTGCGCTTTATTCTGGAAGCGTGTTTGTTTGTTTCACCGTGGAATAAAAAAGTAACTGTGGCTTTCATCACACAATTCAGACTTGTTTTTATAACGGCAAGATATCAACTTATAATTCTCACCAAAAGTCATAATTCTGAGACATAAACTCACAATTGAGATAAAACAAGAAAAAAAAAAGCCTTTTATCATTTATTCCATGGCAGAAACAAAAAGAAACAAAAGAACAGAACTGTGAGATGTGAAGTCAGAATTTTAAGATTATTATTTCCCACAATTCAAACTGTTTTTATAGAGTTTATATCTATATCTATATTCTGAATTGTAAAATAAAAAGTCACTTTTTCCTGTGACAGAAACGAGCTTCCATTCTGAATTCTGGACTCCACTGCATATTAATATAATTACAATATGAAGTGAATATATAACCAAAGCCTATGCTAATGCTTTAGTTTTCTTCAAAGTGGCCTGTACTGACTTCACAGCACACTTAACATTACCGAATAAACACATTCCAGTTTACACTCATGGAGTTAACAAAAAACACTCAAACTTTCAGCTACAGACTAGTTATTCTGTAGTATACAACATAAATAAAATGCTCAACAAAACACTTGTACTCAAGGACAAATGCACTTCATCCTTCTGCTAATGACACTTTATTTGTGTCCTCACTTGATTGCCCTTGAAATTACATTGAAATGTGACATTTCATTAACGAAGCATGTTGCATTAAAAACACACATCGGCTGAATTCATCAGGCACATGTTTAACTTTGATATCCACGCTAGCTTATACAGCACGCCGTGAAGCCGTTTCTTCCTCATGAGATATGTGTACAGTACAGTAAAGAGAGCAGGTTCAATTATTATCATAAACACCATCACGTCACAGATATTAAATGCTGCAAGATGCTACGACAGACGGCGAGCGTCAGGAGAGATCATGTTCATACAGAAATATATGATCATTTCTTCTGTCCACCTGTTGCCTGATTGGCACAAAATGATTTTATACATGTTTTCAGATGTAAACAAATATTTTTAGAGTATGTTTTACAAGAAAATACTATTTCAGCGTTTATGCTTCAACATTGAATGTTTATCTCAATGTGTTACTTGCCAATTTTTTATAGGCTAGCAATTTCTGAGCAAAAAAAAATGCTTTAAAATCAATATTTACAGCATATCTTTGCAAACATGTTTCTAAAACAGGCCATGTATTTATAAATCCTAGCATTAAAAAAAATAAGCAGTTCAGACATTTCCCTGCAGAACAACAACCTGAAATTGAACCGATACTAAACCTAGTCAGCAAGGATAACTTGAACCAATACTAAACCTAGTCAGCAAGGATAACTTGAACCAATACTAAACCTAGTCAGCAAGATAACTTGAACCAATACTAAACCTAGTCAGCAAGGATAACTTGAACCGATACTAAACCTAGTCAGCAAGGATAACTTGAACCAATACTAAACCTAGTCAGCAAGGATAACTTGAACCAATACTAAACTTAGTCAGCAAGATAACTTGAACCAATACTAAACCTGGTCAGCAAGGATAACTTGAACCAATACTAAACCTGGTCAGCAAGGATAACTTGAACTGATACTAAACCTAGTCAGCAAGGATAACTTGAACCAATACTAAACCTAGTCAGCAAGGATAACAACCAATACTAAACCTAGTCAGCAAGGATAACTTGAACCAATACTAAACCTAGTCAGCAAGGATAACACACACACACACTAACACCTAGTCAGCAAGAATAACTTGAACCGATACTAAACCTAGTCAGCAAGGATAACTTGAACCGATACTAAACCTAGTCAGCAAGAATAACTTGAACCGATACTAAACCTAGTCAGCAAGAATAACTTGAACCAATACTAAACCTAGTCAGCAAGAATAACTTGAACCAATACTAAACCTAGTCAGCAAGAATAACTTGAACCAATACTAAACCTAGTCAGCAAGAATAACTTGAACCAATACTAAACCTAGTCAGCAAGGATAACTTGAACCAATACTAAACCTAGTCAGCAAGGATAACTTGAACCAATACTAAACCTAGTCAGCAAGGATAACTTGAACCAATACTAAACCTAGTCAGCAAGGATAACTTGAACCAATACTAAACCTAGTCAGCAAGATAACTTGAACCAATACTAAACCTAGTCAGCAAGGATAACTTGAACCAATACTAAACCTAGTCAGCAAGGATAACTTGAACCAATACTAAACCTAGTCAGCAAGGATAACTTGAACCAATACTAAACCTAGTCAGCAAGGATAACTTGAACCAATACTAAACCTAGTCAGCAAGGATAACTTGAACCAATACTAAACCTAGTCAGCAAGAATAACTTGAACCAATACTAAACCTAGTCAGCAAGGATAACTTGAACCAATACTAAACCTAGTCAGCAAGGATAACTTGAACCAATACTAAACCTAGTCAGCAAGGATAACTTGAACCAATACTAAACCTAGTCAGCAAGGATAACTTGAACCAATACTAAACCTAGTCAGCAAGGATAACTTGAACCGATACTAAACCTAATCAGCAAGATAACTTGATGCCATTAGTGATCCTTTTTGCTTTTATTGTACTGAAAGTAACATGATATAACACTTTATTTAAAGCCTTTATTATAAAATTATTCAAAATGTAAGTTTTAATGCATTATTCTATTCTACTACTATTTGAAGGTTTGTTTGTCATGTGTTTAATGCATTATACTGTCTAAAGGTGTTACAATGCATTATAATGTTTTATAACTGTGGTTACAATGATTTATGAGATCATATGATGCATTATCGCGGCGCAGCGAGCATTTCCAGTAGCTCCGTTTTTGTGTCGCGTTCTTTGTTGTTTCTAACAGTTTTTTCTGTTTATAGTTTTTCTGTTTGTTCACACACACACACACACACACACACACACAGAGAGACACACACACACAGAGAGACACACACACACACACACACACACACACACAGAGACACACACACACACACACACACACACACACACCGGTAAAGACCGTGGTCTAGATATGTATACTTCATCAGAAGCACAAACGCAGTTATGGAGATGGAAGTTGTGTCCATGCAGCAGTGCTCCTTCGAAATTGTTTGATATACTTTAAAAAGCTCTTAGTACTGATGACATTCCATTCAAAACAGTTCTCCTTTTATCCCGGTGCCGTGTTCATTCACTCAACCTCTTTTTACCCCTCGTTGCTCTATCACTCGTTCTGCCCCTCCAGCCCATCTCTCTCCATCTCTTTTCTCTGACAGTCTCTCTCACTCGGCACCGCTCTAATGAAAACAGATCTCTCCAGCTCGATCTACTCAAGACGGAAGATGAAACCTAATGGCTTTTCTTCTCTTCTCTTCTGGATATGGAATATATGCACTGACCCCCGGATGCCAGAGATTCATTTCATCAGCAAAAGCAAATACACATCTACTAAACAATACCACAACAGGAATAACCAAAATGGACCAGTGTTGTTTGCTTTGAATTTTGCGGATATAAACATACTAAATAGATGAGTTTTGCAAACATAAGTGATTTCAAATGTGCATAAATGTTATTTCGCTGTATTCGAATTGGTCAGACAAACAAATAGTCCTGCCCCAAACGTACACGATCAATGTTGCAGATGCCAAAAAGAACAGAACAAACAAAAAGCAGAATAAGAAAACAAAACAAAATAAAGAACAAAACAGAACAAATAACTGAACACAAAATGAAAACAAAACCGAACATGAAAGAATCAGGACAGATCACAAAACAAAACTGAATGCAAAACAACTCAGAACAGAACACAACAGAAAACAAAACAGAAAACAAAACAGAACACAGAACAGAACATGGAACAGAACAAAGAACAGAACGGAACACAGAACAGAACAGAACACAGAACATAGAACATAGAACATAGAACACAGAACAGAACACAGAACACAGAACACAGAACAGAACAGAATTCAAAATAGAACAGAACAGAACAGAACAGAACAGAACAGAACAGAACACAGAACAGAACACAGAACAGAACAAAATAGAACAGAACAGAACAGAACAGAACACAGAACATAGAACATAGAACACAGAACACAGAACACAGAACAGAACAGAACAGAACAGAACAAAATAGAACAGAACAGAACAGAACAGAACACAGAACACAGAACACAGAACATAGAACACAGAACAGAACACAGAACAGAACACAGAACAGAACATAGAACATAGAACACAGAACAGAACACAGAACAGAACAGAACAGAACAGAACACAGAACAGAACAGAACAGAACAGAACATAGAACATAGAACATAGAACACAGAACAGAACACAGAACACAGAACACAGAACACAGAACAGAACACAGAACATAGAACATAGAACATAGAACAGAACACAGAACACAGAACACAGAACACAGAACAGAACAGAACAGAACAGAACAGAACAGAACACAGAACAGAACAGAACAGAACACAGAACACAGAACATAGAACATAGAACATAGAACACAGAACAGAACACAGAACACAGAACAGAACACAGAACACAGAACATAGAACATAGAACACAGAACAGAACACAGAACAGAACACAGAACACAGAACACAGAACACAGAACACAGAACACAGAACAGAACAGAACAGAACAGAACAGAGAACAGAACAGAACAGAACACAGAACAGAACACAGAACACAGAACAGAACACAGAACACAGAACACAGAACAGAACACAGAACACAGAACACAGAACACAGAACACAGAACACAGAACACAGAACACAGAACACAGAACAGAACAGAACAGAACAGAACACAGAACATAGAACAGAACACAGAACACAGGACACAGGACACAGAACACAGAACACAGAACACAGAACAGAACAGAACAGAACAGACAGAACACATCAGAACACAGAACACAGACAGAACAGAACACAGAACACAGAACACAGAACACAGAACACAGAACACAGAACAGAACAGAACAGAACAGAACACAGAACACAGAACACAGAACACAGAACACAGAACACAGAACACAGAACAGAACAGAACAGAACAGAACAGAACACAGAACAGAACAGAACAGAACACAGAACACAGAACATAGAACATAGAACATAGAACACAGAACAGAACACAGAACACAGAACAGAACACAGAACACAGAACATAGAACATAGAACACAGAACAGAACACAGAACAGAACACAGAACACAGAACACAGAACACAGAACACAGAACAGAACAGAACAGAACAGAACAGAACAGAACAGAACAGAACAGAACAAACAGAACAGAACACAGAACACAGAACAGAACACAGAACAGAACACAGAACACAGAACAGAACACAGAACACAGAACACAGAACACAGAACACAGAACAGAACACAGAACACAGAACACAGAACACAGAACACAGAACACAGAACACAGAACACAGAACAGAACAGAACAGAACAGAACACAGAACATAGAACAGAACAGAACACAGAACACAGGACACAGAACACAGAACACAGAACACAGAACACAGAACACAGAACAGAACACAGAACAGAACAGAACAGAACAGAACACAGAACATAGAATAGAACAGAACACAGAACACAGGACACAGAACACAGAACACAGAACACAGAACACAGAACAGAACAGAACAGAACACAGAACACAGAACACAGAACAGAACAGAACACAGAACACAGAACACAGAATAGAACACAGAACACAGAACAGAACAGAACACAGAACACAGAACACAGAACACAGAACAATACCAGAACACAGAACACAGAACACAGAACACAGAACAGAACAGAACAGAACAGAACACAGAACACAGAACACAGAACAGAACAGAACAGAACACAGAACACAGAACACAGAATAGAACACAGAACAGAACACAGAACACAGAACACAGAACAGAACACAGAACACAGAACACAGAACATAGAACACCGAACATAGAACACAGAACAATCCAGAAAAGAACATGCAACAGAACAACATATATATGGCACTATTTGTGGCTCCACTGATAAAGCTCCCGTACTTGTGGAGAGCGTTTGAATGTCATCGATCTACCGAAACAAGACAAAATCAGTAATCTGCTATTTCATTTCATCAAACTCAGATTGAGGCAAAGGTCACAAAAGGTCAAAGTAGAGCGTGGAATGTTATCAGCATCGCAATGAATAGAGCACAATACATATTTCCCATTTATACAGCTCACAGAGCTTTCCAAAAATGATTGGTTTTATCATTCTTATTGTGGGCATATAAACCCTGACGAATACCTCAACCAGAAACCACCTGAAACGTACAGCACAAATACTGCAGGACATAATCGCTACATGCTTAAAGAAGTTTGCTTGGGGAAGAAATGGGAATAAAATGGCAGTCCATCACGCTGAATGTGCGGCGTCATTTAGTGGAGTATTATTGACTAGCACACTCTATTCACCCGCTCGATGGGTGTCAATATAGAAATGGGATCTCGAAATGAAAGAATGGTTGATTTAATGCGTTCTTGAAGCTCAAGAAATTGCATGCATAGATTCATACGGCGGCAGAACCGCTGTCATCCATTTTGTGCTGCTGCCTGATGTCCATTTTAAGTGGCTTCTTTTGTAGAGAGCCATTAGAAGAATGACCAGAGTTGAGTTGAATTTAGATTCTGTCCAGTTTCACAATCAAAATACACTCAAAAGGAACAAATAATAAAGAAGACTGTGTTTTGTTTAAAAGATGAATCTCACAAAATCTGTCTAGTGTTATTTCAGTATTATAGTAGCATAATATTATCAATATTTTGAATTAACTTTTTTTTTCATTAAATAATAATTTTATAATTTTGTTAGATGTGTCAAATTTTATTTTTATATTTTCATTTAGCTTTAATTTATTTTTTAGTCAGATTTATATATTTTTTAAATGTCTGTTTAGCGTTATTTTTCAATTGTAGCAATTTTGGTAATTAGTATAGTTAGATATAATTCTATTTTGCATTCTTAAAGAGTGCAATTCACCATTAAATAAGAAAGTTATTTTAGAATTAAACTAGTATAATATTTATTCATATTTTGAAATAGCTTTTATGTTTATTTCAGTTCAGTTTTGTACATGCTTTTGTCATTTTTAGCTTGAATTAAATTTTATATTTCAGTTTTAGCACTTTTGTACTTACAATAGTTAAATACAATTCTATTCTGCACTTTTAAAGAGTGAAATCCACATTAAAGAAGAATTCCTCAATATTATTTTAGTATTATATGCTATTTTTATTTATTCTTAAAATATTTCTGTTTAGCTTTAATTTATTTTTATTTCAGTTTTAGTAATTTAGTAATAGTTTTATTTCATTTTTCTTGTCTTTTTTTCCAGTACAGTTCAATCTTTGTTTTACTCAACTTTAAAAAATAGTGTAATGTTTTTCTTTTATTCAGTTTGATTTCAATTAACATTTCAATACAGAACAACTTGTAAGACAAAAGATCTATTTTGCACACTTAAAGAGCAATAAAGATGAATTCCTCCGGGTTTTCCGTTTCTGTGGATTTCTCCACTTTATGAGGGAGTTTCCACAGATGGCAGATTTGACGACACTCCTGATATTTCTTCATAGCTCTCAGAGTCTGTGTTAAGCAACCAAACACAAAGTAATGAGCTCTGGATGAGAGGAAGAGGAGAAGAGAGGAATGGACTGACCGAGAGAAACGCCGCTGATGAATTCACCCACAAACCCTGACGGACATCATCTCTCTGTCTTACAACGCAATTAGGGAATGGTTAGTAGAGACGAAGGCCTGATGTGGTCAGTTAGTTGTGATGATGTCATCGGTGGGTCAGAAATCATTCATCTATTCATTCTGTGTCACTCATAGTCCTTTCAATCGCGTCATCACACGCACACAAACACTTTGAGACGTATACATCCCTACATACACTTCATAAATCACAGTAAACTGAAGATGCACATGCAAGAGCTTTAGTTTCCCCCTGAAACACCATACAGTATACGGAGCATGCAATCCATTTAACTCATGCAACACCTCATCTGCATTTCAGCTGCATACGCATGTAGTTCATTTCATAATACAAATAACTAATAAGAAATAAAAATACATATTTATTTAAAATATAAATAACTATGCACATTATAAATTTAAGCTTGACAACCCATTTTGGATATTTTGTGTTTTCCTAATTCCAGTTAACAGAGTACTTTACACACGAATAGACAAGAAAATGTCTATTTAAAAACACAAATGCTACTGTTTTATAAAAATGCTTTGTGCATACACAAATATTGTATGCAATATTTCAATTAAACTGGCCTATTTTTACTAACAAATTTCAGTAAGGAATACATTTATTTGAATAATTAGACACGACTTCATCTTAGATATTGAGCTCATTGCAGTGCATTCTGGGATTGGCTCATCCACGAGCTGCTGCTGTGTTATGAGACCACGTAATTAGTTTGGAGCAGTCTTGGTGTCAGGAGCGAGGCTATGACGCCTGACAGTGCTGTCTATGTAGGGCAGAAGCGCGGGACTCACCGAGGGCATATGGCTGGACAGCAGGTGTCCGTCCTGGGTGAGCATGTTGGACATCATGAGGGCGGGCAGCTCGGGGTACGAGTATGGGTTGATCAGGCCATTGTGAGGGATGGAGTGACACAGGTAGCTGGACTCGGGGTCCATCAGGTGCAGCAGCGACGGCTCGGGGTGATTCGGTGGGGTTATAGGGGGGATCTCGTAGTCCTCGTCTCCCCCTCCTCCGCCGTTCCCGCTGCCCCCTCCCTGTCCTGAGTAATTCTGCTGCGGAGAAGAAAGACAATCACTTAGTCCCGGTACAACCCGTTTGCACATCCCTGTTCATATTACTATTTATTAAGTCCCAGTATACTGTTTTGCACATCTTATTTGTTGTGCACTTTTTATACTATTGCACATTTTATTACCTATATTTATATATATGCTCTTGTGTTGTGTTACTTTTATTAAATTTTTATTTTTTATTTTGTTGCACTGTCCACTGAGCGGACCTGATTTGATTTATATTTCACTTCTGATTATATCCTGTATAATTTATTATGTGATGAATAAACAAACCTCGAACCTTGAACCTTAGTCTTTACATTCTAGAAAACTAACATGAGCTGTTTTTCTTGTCAAAAAGAAAGAAAGAAAGAAAGAAAGAAAGAAAGAAAGAAAGAAAGAAAGAAAGAAAGAAAATATTTAATTACAATAAATAAATTAAATAGAAATACAACTCTGAAATAATAAAATAAAATATTTTCATTTAAATGTGATAAATAAAATAAAAATAGAAATACAATGTATGTTGAAAAGAAATAAATAATACTCATTTAAATACAATTAATAAAATAATTACGCTTATGTTCAAATAAAATTAAATAAATATTGTTCAAATACAAAAAATAATAGATATAAAATGTATGTTAAAATTGTTTTTAACAAATTAATACTTATATTTAAATACAATAAATTAAATACAACTTATGTTCAAATAAAAAAATAAAATTAAAATAATACTTATGTTTATGCAAAATAAATAAAAAATAATTTATAAAAAAACGTTTAAATTCAATACAAATTATTTAAAAAAGAATGTATTTTTTTAAATGAAATAAAATATAAAATAAATAAATTAAATTACATTTCTAATTAAAAAAAACATTTTAAAACTGTAATTCTGCCCAATCCCAAACCCTTCTGCACGTATGAGCAATAGTAGATGTGACGATTGCCTAATTACTTTGTGAAGAGAGGCTTAAATACAACTTTATAAATATTATAACCATACGAATCACTTTTTTTGGACGTTTATCAATTGGCAGTTTCCGATCTGGCTCTGAAATCACGGAAAGTTGATGGAAATACGGCATTATCACAATCAACTTTTGGAAGCGCGGACCATGTTTTCATAGCGCTAAAGTTTCGATTGGCTCTGGTGTTTTCCCGCCACTCGTGCATCTCATCAGCTGCGTCGATCTTACTTTGGACCTCACGGAGGAAGCGTGCGACGTTAAATTCAGGAAAAAGAGAGAGAGGGAGAGAGAGAGAGAGAGAGAGAGAGAGAGAGAGAGGGAGAGAGAGAGAGAGAGAGTGAGAGAGAGAGAGAGAGAGAGAGAGAGAGAGAGAGAGAGAGAGTGAGAGAGAGAGAGAGGGAGAGAGAGAGAGAGAGAGAGAGAGAGAGAGAGAGAGAGAGAGAGAGAGAGAGAGAGAGAGAGAGAGAGAGAGAGAGAGAGAGAGAGAGAGAGAGAGAGAGAGAGAGAGAGAGAGAGAGAGAGAGAGAGAGAGAGAGAGAGAGAGAGGAGAGAGAGAGAGGGAGAGAGAGAGAGAGAGAGAGAGAGAGAGAGAGACAGAGAGAGAGAGTGAGTGAAGTGAGTGAGAGAGTGAGAGAGTGAGAGAGAGAGAGAGAGAGAGAGAGAGAGAGAGAGAGAGAGAGAGAGAGAGAGAGAGAGAGAGAGAGAGAGAGAGAGAGAGAGAGAGAGAGAGAGAGATTGTCGGGGTATTCAAGAGGGAATGAAAAGCAATTTTGTAGGAGGCGATCTGACTGGAGCCCCGTCCATAATGACTGAGTCAAATTAATCATCAGAAATAATATTCCGCTGTCAACCATTCAAGAGCTTTTTTAATAGAATTTTTATGATTCATGTCTGCCCGTATACATCAAACAGTCAGTTCTGCAACATTTCAGAAATCAATTCAATATCATCTTTGTGTTGCCTGTCATCTTCGCCTGGAGAATGGCCATTTATCTTGCAAACAAATACTTTTAGCAAATACACGGCCGTGGAAAAGGAGAGAGAGACAAGGATTGTGGGACTTCAGATTTCACCTTGCCGCCGTACATTACTCAAATCACAAAGTTCTCCCTAATATATCAGCCGTCCGAGTATCTCCACAAGGATAAAACGCTAAACGATGTTTTAAGAAAGAGACTGAACTCGCTCAGAAGAACTTAACAAGACTTGATGCTCTAAATGATCACATGATGTCACACTCAATCTACTCCATGCCTTCTGTCTCTGATTGATAGTTTAGTGTTTTTTGTCAGTAAAAGCTCTTTTAGTGTAATTGTACAAACATCCAGGTATCTGCTGTCAGATCTGGAGTGATTGTGATCAAGTAAGCGTCAGAATAACTGCAGTCATATCTCCAGATGAACTCAGCTTTACTTGATTCTCCATCAATCATGTTTTAGTCTCAAATCTGATCATCAGGATCTTTACTTTCACTGTTCCTCAGCGGAGGAATGATCTTCATCACATCTTCTGAGGAGCGTTTATTTCTTCATCTCTCGATCAGCATCGCATTATATGTCTGGATCATGTACATCTCATCTTACTAACACATATTACTGGAGATATAGAGTGACGGCTGATTTTAAAATTGCTGTTTTTTCCTTGATATTCTCGCTGTATCATACTATATGAGCCATAAAAGTCTGACACATCAAATATGGTTTTAAACAAAAACACATTTACAATCTTTTTTAATATATTTTCTTTTATATGTTGTCTAAAGTTTTCAAAAAAAGAAAATATTGTAAAATGCCACAAAACACTAGAGAAATGCCATGGTACACATCAAAATACCATGGTAAATGTCCAAACTACTATGGTAATACAATGGTATTCATGGTATAAGTACAACATACCATGGCAATATCCAAAATAATATGGTAGTACCATGGTAAATGCCCAAAATACAGTTAATATAAATATATATTAACCATAGTTAAACCATAGTAACCACAGATTAACCATGGTTTTGCTACACTAACTATAGTTTAAACATGGTATTTGTAGTAAACTAATACATATGCCAAAAAACCATGATAACTACACATTTACTACAGTAAAACCATGGTCAATTTATGTAAGGGAAATACCACATAACACCATGGTATTTGTCTAAAATACAACATTAAGTGTATATGTCCAAAATACCACAGTAATACCATGGTATATGTCCAAAATACCACAGTAATACCATGGTCTATGTCCAAAATACCATGGCATACATGGTATACATCCAATATTCCCCCGATAATACCATGGTACACTTAAAAAATCCACTGTAATGCCATTGCATATGTTTTAAATACCATGGTAACACCATTGTATTTGTCCAAAATAGTAGTATCATGGTAAATACCCAAAATATGACAGTAATACCATGGGGTACAGGTCAACAATACTATAGTAATAACATGCTATACATGTATACGGCCAAAATACCATCTTTATACCATGGTATACGTCCAAATCACACCCTAATACTATGGTACACACAAAAGTTCCATGGTTATACCAATGTACACAGCTGAGACATTCATCTTTCAGTGTCCCGATCTCACAGTAAACGTTCTGCGATGTGATTTGCCCGGACTCGGCTGGATATTAATCTTCCATATAGTTCTGCAGCCCTTTGAAGACAGATGTCTTTGTAGGCTTCGGGGCCTCCCCTGTTATTGTCCGCTCTAATGGATGTGAAAATGAACATTTCCTGAGATTCAATTTCCCTCATAATTGTTGGAAGGAAACTAAATTGTGTGTTGTAAACAGTGGGGCGAGCAGCTATTGTGTGAAGAGAGACTGTCGAAGGGTCCTCAGGAGAATTCTCCTCCGGCACGAATTACACATTCACCTCTTTAAATGTGAGATGAGATGAAGACAGCTATTGTGTGAAGAGAGACTGTCGAAGGGTCCTCGGGAGAATTCTCCTCCGGCACGAATTACACATTCACCTCTTTAAATGTGAGATGAGATGAAGCTCTGCAGATACGCTCCAGTGTCAGCAGATACAGCGCTGGAGAAATCACAGACACACCCAGAGTCAAAGCTGGAGGAAGAAATAATAGCTCACGACAAAAAACCATCACGCCCGATGGTAATACTGTGAAAAGTACCATGGTATATGTCCAAACTACCACAAAAACACCATGGTACACATGAAAAATACCATGGTAAATGTCCAAACTGCCACAAAAACACCATGGTACACATGAAAAATACCATGGTAAATGTCCAAACTACCACAGAAACATCATGGTACACATGAAAAATACCATGGTAAATGTCCAAACTACCACAGAAACATCATGGTACACATGAAAAATACCATGGTATATGTCCAAACTGCCACAAAAACACCATGGTACACATGAAAAGTACCATGGTAAATGTCCAAACTACCACAGAAACATCATGGTACACATGAAAAATACCATGGTAATGTCCAAACTGCCACAAAAACACCATGGTACACATGAAAAGTACCATGGTAAATGTCCAAACTACCACAGAAACATCATGGTACACATGAAAAATACCATGGTAAATGTCCAACTACCACAGAAACATCATGGTACACATGAAAATACCATGGTATATGTCCAAACTACCACAAAAACACCATGGTACACATGAAAAACACCATGGTAAATGTCCAAACTACCACAAAAACACCATGGTACACATGAAAAACACCATGGTAAATGTCCATACTACCACAGAAATACCATGATACACATAAAAATACCATGGTAAATGTCCATACTACCACAGAAACACCATGGTACACATAAAAATACCATGGTAAATGTCCAAACTACCACAGAAACACCATGGTACACATGTAAAATACCATGGTAAATGTCCATACTACCACAGAACATCATGGTGTAAGCCAAAAATAACACTCTAATACCATGGTACACAAAACTACCATATTAATACCATTATGGTAAATGCCCAATCTACCACGGTAATACCATGCTATACATAGAATATGTCCAAAATAAAAACGTAATACAATGGTACACATCAAAAAAAAGAAAAAACAAACAAACAAAACATGCTAATACCATTGTACATGTTCGAAATACCACTGTAATAACATGGTAAATGTTAAAAACACCACAGTAATACCATGGTACATGTCAGAAGTAGGGAATAAAAAACCCAAACACCATAGTAATACCATGGTATACTCTTCCAAAATACCAGGATAGTTCAAATGTACTTTCTGGAACTCCATCACATTCATACACTTCAAAAAGCAGGCTACCACGTGGTGCTACCATGGTGCTTTAGACGTGGTACCGTGGTAGATTTCTGTAAGGAACATCGGCGCGAGCAGATGCAGGATTGTAAATGTGGATTCTAATGTAAGTGTTGAGATCTGAGCTCCAATGAAAGTCCATTAGCTGCAGCTCCATTCAGCGCCGGCTGACTCATCACACATCTCCTGCGCTCATCAAATACATCCACGTCATGCTGATTTTAAGGAGAAATGCTAACAATGGATCAGTGAGTGTGGTGTGGGGAAACCAGGAAGGGACGGGACGTTTGTCAAAAGCAGCAGAACGTCCTTGACGATAAAATGTAAATCTCAAGGTTGTGCCATGTCGAATGGTTCAGAGAAATACATAATTCATCCGCCTGACTTCAAGACGTGATTATATGTATTACACATTTAGAAGCTGCTCTTCAAAGCTTCATCGCAAGGCAGTTGGTAATAAGACAAATGTTTTTTCTCCTCTTTGTTTGCCTCTTTTTCCATTTTGCCGCTCCTCTTCAATCTCTCCGTCCAATTTTCAAGGATATTAGAACTCAATTTGGATGCAAGATGGCGTTTGCATTGAGTTTGAGGGTTTCAATTTGTAGCTTTCATTAACTGAAGAGGGGACGCCACTTTGAAATGAACGCTATCAGATTCCCGGGAATATTTACGACGTGCCGCTCGAAACATTTGGTAGTGGTTTGTCGAGGAGGCCGCTGGAAAGTCGACACACATTTGTGCATGTGATCATATGCAAACGCCTTCTGTTTTCATAAACAGATGAACGGCTAGTTTGTGTAAATGATAGAAGAGTTTTTCTCCTGTTGGGAAGGCGTCCAACCCTCTCTGGCATCCATTTAAAGCCATTGTACGCTGTTGGGCTGATTAGAAATCCAACCATATGAGCGCGCGAGCTTCAGTCTTAACACAACAGATGCCATTCAGACATAAATCTATTTTGATCTGGCTTATTAAGACCATTATTTCCACAACTACAGATTAACATGTTCTCAAGTATATCTGCATGTGCAAAACTCAACGGCACGATATACGCCGAAGTATAGTCGAAAGAAGCAAACTCCTCTCCTGATGACAGTGATGGAGTGCTTTACATTTTATATTAATATTCACATTTATTAAAACTAAAATAAGCTGCACAGCCTCACCTGTTACGTAAAATAATATTTCTGAATTAGTCAAATGTCTGGGAGGAATACTTACTCAAGTGCAAATAATAAAACTCTGAAAGTTTCTTGTTTGGCGAAGCAAATGTAATGTGCTCGTGTGTTTAAAAGCATAATGACAGATTTTTTTAATAAGCATTTTTCTATAGACCTCCAGCGACATGCGGTGATGGATGCCTGAGCGATCTAACCTAAAACACATCCCCCACAAACCCGCAGAACGACAGACAAAGAAAGACATTTATCTGATTCCCATTCACTCTGTGTGTGTGTGTGTGTGTGTGTGTGTGTGTGTGTGTGTGTGTGTGTGTGTGTGTGTGTGTGTGTGTGTGTGTGTGTGTGTGTGTGTGTGTGTGTGTGTGTGTGTGTGTGTGTGTGTGTGTGTGTGTGTGTGTGTGTGTGTTTATCAAAGACTATGTTTTTGGAGCATCATCTGTTTTTATTTGGCTGACGGACAGCAGCACCATAATAAATTACCCAAAGACCAGACACAGAGAGAAAGAGAGTGTGTGTGTGTGTGTGTGTGTGTGTGTGTGTGTGTGTGTGTGTGTGTGTGTGTGTGTGTGTGTGTGTGTGTGTGTGTGTGTGTGTGTGTGTGTGTGGACACAATCGTTCCCAGGAGTGAGATAAAATGACAAAATCTCCTTTTGGGGACGTAGGTAAAGGTTAAAAACATTCATAACTGAAACAAATATTGTTTTAATACATACAAATGAATGCATTACCAATTCTAAAAATGCAAAATGATCTTTAAGGATTTAGGGTAAAACTTGCAATAGTTCGTAGTGTTTTTCAAGTGAAGCATGCAAAAAAATAAGTAAATAAATAAATACATTCTATCTAGATATTTTTCACTTGAAACAGGAAGAAACTGTCCTAGTGAATTAATAATTAATACATATAAATGCATGCAATTTGTATTATAAAATGCTAAATGTTCTTTAAGGGTTTACACAGGCTTAAGCTTGTTACAGTTATCAGCGTTTGTTTAGTCAAGTATCCCAAACAATCATCTATCTAGACTCTAGAGACAGGAAGAAATCACCCTAGAAAATAATGAATTATTCATGAATCAATAAATATAAATGCATGCATTTTAATTCTAAAAATGCAAAAAGTATTTTAAGGGTTTTGGGATTAACTTGTGGTTAAGGGTTTAGTTTTAGTTCAGCTTGTATTAGTAGTGTTTGCCAAGTCAAATATTGCAAAAAACATCTCACTAGAGACAGGAAGAAAGCACCCTGATGAATTAAGAAATATAAATGCATGCATTTCTAATTCTAATAATAGAATAAGCTTGTAATATTTAGCCGTGTGCATGCCAAGTCACTTGAGACCACGCTAGTGAATTAATAATGAAGTAAGTAATATAAATACATGCTTTACTAATTCTAAAAATGCTAAATTTAATTTAAGATAGAAGTATCCCCAAAAATCTACTCTTTTCAGTTGAGACAGGAAGAAACTAGCACCCTAGCAACGTCCTGTCAATCATCCAGCACACCCTAGCAACCGAACAGCAATAGGAAAAACATGTTTTGCATGGATTGCCTTCAGAAAACGTAAAGATCCAGTCATTACGAGCTTTATTTATATGTCTATATGTGCTCATTTAGACAGGCAGGTATAAAGCAGCATCTTTTCCAACAGTGAATCGGGTTATGGGCGTCTGCAGCGAGAGATAATTAATAAATATCCGGTTAAATGAAACCTAATTACAACAGTCACACACACACAGTCTTATTCACCCATAAATAAAGTGAATGTGCAGCCTACATACCATCTGCTCCAGTCTACATTACTCTGAGAGCATGTGGACGAGGCGAAACATTTAACCTTCAATGTGTTCACTCAAACACCATATGCTCAAGCGCCAATTTACAGTCGGAAATATCCAGAAATCTGTACATTCTCATCAGCCCAGTTCAACCCAGTCGATTCTCCACAGTTCAATAGCACTTGAAGGAAACGTCTGGTGAAGAAGAGAGAGAAAAAACTTTTTCTTTTGTACCTCGCTGTCGGTATCTTCCATACGCGTATGCATGAACACACACCATTCTCAACAATATCATATTAGTCTACGGCCCACGGAGGAGTCGTGTTACAGAAATGAGAATCAGTGGAAAATACAAATACTGCATAGACATTAGATTCTCTTGATAGTTCTGTAACATCTTACGTGGTGTTGTCATGATGATGTGCATGATTCAGGGTTTCAATTAAAGTGCAATCTGCATGCTATGTGTGACAAATGCAGACATTTTTGCATATACAATTTATTTCTGATTTTCAGATTGTTGTTATTCTTATAGTTAATATTGTTCTGCTGAAATCATTTGAAAGCTTCTAGTATTTAATCTAATACAAATATTTTTTATTTGAATTGTGCACATTAAGACTTATAAGACTAAGAAAATACACTTTAAAATGAAAGAAGAAAATTAATATTTTTGTTCTGCAAGGATGCATTCAATTGATCAAAAGTGAGAATAAAGACATGTATAATGTTACAAAATATTTATATTTCAAATAAAACTGAATTTCTATTAATCTGTGAATCCTGAAAAATAAAATTAATCACAGTTTCCTCTAATATATTGTGCAGCACGAGTGTTTTCAACATTGATAATAATCATAAATGTTTCTTGAGCAGTAAATCAGTATATTATTATGATTTCTGAAGATCATGTGACACTGAAGACTGGAGTAATGATGCTGAAAATTCAACTGCGCATCACAGAAATAAATTACAGTTTAACTTACAGGTACATCTAAAAAAATTATAATATCATGAAAAAGGTCAATATTTTTGTTACACATAGAGTGAAATATTTCAAGCCTTTATTTCTTGAAATGTTGATGATTATGGCTTACAGATAACGAAAACCCAAAATGTAGTGTCTCAGAAAATTAGAATATTACATAAGATCAATAAAAAATGATATTTTAAACAGAAATGTCAGGCTTCTGAAAAGTGTGTTCATCTCTATGCACTCAATACTTGGTTAAGCCTCCTTTTGCATGAGTTACTGCATCAATGCGGCGTGGCATGGAGTCGATCAGTCTGTGGCACTGCCCAGGTGTAATGAAGCCCAGGTTGCTTTGATAGCGGTCTTCAGGTCATCTGCATTGTTGGGTCTGGTGTCTCTCATCTTCCTCTTGACAATACATCACAGATTCTCTATGGGCTTCAGGTCAGGAGAGTTTGCTGGCCAATCAATCACAGTAACACCATGGTCATTGAACCAGCTTTTGGTACCTTTGGCAGTGTGGGCAGGTGCCAAGTCCTGCTGGGAAATGAAATCAGCATCTCCATAAAGCTTGTCAGCAGAAGAAAGCATGAAGTGCTCTAAAATGTCCTGTAGATGGCTGCGTTGACCTTATATAACACAATAGACCAACACCAGCAGACGTCATGGCAGCCCAAATCATCACTGACTGTGGAAACTTCACACTGGACTTCAAGAACATGGATTCTGTGCCTCCTCTCTTCCTCCAGACTCTGAGACCTTGATTTACAAATGAAATACAAATTACTTTCATCTGAAAAGAGGTCTTTGGAGCACTGAGCAACAGTCCAGGTATTATTCTCCTTATCCCAGGTAAGATGCTTCTGACGATGTTTCTGTTTCAGAAGTGGTTTGGTAGCTCTTTTCCTGAAGATGTCTGAGCGTGGTGACTCTTGATGCACTGACTCCAGCTTCAGTTCACTCATTGTGAAGCGCTCTCAAGTGTTTGAATCGGCTTTGCTTGACAGTATTCTCAAGCTTGCGGTCATCTCTGTTGCTTGTGCACATTTTCCTACCCAATTTCTTCCTTCCAGTCAACTTTGCATTTAATATGCTTTGATACAGCACTCCTTGAACAGCCCCCTTCTTTCAGTAATGACCCTCTGTGACTTACTCTCTTTGTGGAGGGTGTCAATGATCGTCTTCTGGACCGTTGCCAAGTCAGCAGTGTTCCTCATTATTGTGCTTTCAAAGAACAAGAGATACCAGAATGTATACCGTATGGATGGTCATTTATTGAAACTCAAATGTAAATATTCTAATATTTTGAGATACTGATTTTTGACTTTCATTAGCTGTAATCATCGAAATAAAAACAAAAACAATGTTGGAAGTGTTTTACTTTACATGTAATGAATCTAAAATATATGAAAGTTTCACTTTTTGAAATAAGTTACAAGAAAAAATGTTTTTCACCATATTAAATTTTTTTTAGATGTACCTGTATATTCACATAAAAAACAGTTGTTTCAAATTGTAATAATATTTCACAATTGTACTGTATGTTTGAACAAATAAATGCAGCCGTGGCGAACAGAAGAGACTAATTTTGAAAACATATAACTGTAGCTAAGCATTCCCAGTATCACACCGTTAACCCAACGTGTTTAGTCTGTTCTCCCACTTTCACTGAAAACCCGCTCGTATTTCTCCGTCACGCTCCTCTCGTCTCGTCTTATTGATTGATTGACAGCTTGTGTTTGCTCAACTTCGGTGTGGCGTCATTCTTCATTAAACCTAAGAGTGTTTTGTGAGGTGAAGCGTATAATGAGTCGACAGGAAGGATCAATAAATGAAAACAGAAGCCGTCCGGTACACTTAGTCATATGTTCATTCTGTGTCTTTCATAAAACAGCTATAAATAATAAGATGATTCAATCAACAAGAAAAGGGGAATGACACGGTCTCGCTCTGTCTTTATGAGAATTCTGGGAAATCTGAGGTCATTATTACTGCACACTGGACTGGAAGAGAAACACAACGTGAATGTTAGAGACAGAACGAGAGCGGAGGGGAATCAAACTAACGATGAACACTCAGGTCACAGAGACAGATATTCACAAATGTCATTGAAATACAGACCTGACGTGTTTTTATGAGTCTTGCATTAGTTTTTATAAGTTCATATGACGTGTGATCGCTGCAGAAATTGGGTTCATGAAGAGTTTATAAGGGATCGTTAATTGTTAATCAAATCAAAAAAGACAATCCAGCTAAATCTACTGAGCTGACCTCATAGTATGAGTTATTGTTAATATATTTAGCATTTTATTTTGATATTTTGTGTTTTCATTTTAATTCTTCTTAAGTATAATTTTACGCTAAAGACTGGAGTAATAATGCTGAAAATTCAGCTTTGCATCACAGGAATAAATTACATTTTAACATGTGTTACAATAGAAAACTGTTATTTTAATTTGCAATAATATTTCACATTTTTCTGCTTTTACTGTATTTTATAAAAGGGTTCATGAGGGATTATTAAATGCTAATAAAATCAAATACTACTACAGCTATTGTTAACATTTTGAAATTCATATTTTCTGTTTTCATTTTATTTTAGTTAAAGTTTCTGTAATTTTGTGTCTCAGTGATTTTAGTTTTTCTTATTATATTTCTTATTATTTTATTTTATTAGTTTATTGTTACATTTTATTTTTTATTTATTTAATTAACTTGATCTAATATATATATATATATATATTGGCTTGGCAACTAGCTGAAATAAAATAAGTTTAAGTTTGTATATATACATATAAATATTATTTTAGTTGATTTTAAATGATCAAATTTTAATTAACGATAGTAACCCTGTCTTAAGAAAACATATATACGGTTTAATGTGATGCCTGTTCGAAAAGATAAGTAGCAACAATATGCTCCCTTCTAAGACAACACCTCATATTAGTCAGCAACACATGTATACTAAAAAAAATGCATTGATGATATTTATGATAAAATATTCCATTGAACACCGAAAGTCTTAATAAAAATGGATACATCAATAATAATGATTAGATTATTCCCCAAGCTGCTAGTATGCCGAGTGTGTAGACAGCAGGTTTGCACACTACTGTAGATATCTTACAAACACATTATCATATAAATATCACACACTGGTGTGAATCATCACAATCTGCATTCAGCATCAATATGAAACTTCGTTTTTACTAAATTCAGGCCTGATCAAACAGTGAAAGCTCACTGTACTGAGACTTGCATGGTATGCACGGAAAAAACTCTGATAAATGACACTCAAAACAACATCACTTTCATTATTATTATCTCAAAATGTCATTTCATGTCCTGATATGTTCATCAAAGCTCAACTGGTGAGTGTTTACGGTTTAATCTGCCATCTTTTCAGGTCAAGTCAGCAGTCTCACAAACAAACGTCCCTTTCACACAAACTACATGTTTCTCAGTTTTCAGTGACGTCATCACATGATCGAAGGCTGCCACATGCAACAACATGATGCTTTTCGTCTGATAGCATTCTGTGCTGTGACATTAATGACATATACATAAATACAAATGCACTGAAAAGACTAAGATGTATGAGGTTTCATGAAACCGTCGAGGTTGTGAAGGATGTTTTGGGTTTGCACAGGACACTACAGTGATGTTTCCTTGAGCAGCTTGAGTTTGTTCTGTGTCTTATATGACATGATATATTGATACAACTAAATTAATATACAAAAAGCACACAAGATATGAGCAGCCGAGGAAATGTTTATCTGTCTGCTTTAAAGACGAGCTATGCTGCGGGAGGTGATACACTTTTACTGTATAAACACATGATATCAAGTCATATTAAAGACTATAAACTACTGCTAACATAAGCAACTAGAATAAACACTCGGCTGCATTTGTGAACAGTTCAGAGTCAAAGACTGATGGAGAGAATCTCATGAAAACACACGACCAGCTCCGGATTCAGCCTCAAAATAAGAAGAAAGAAACAAGAAAACATTATTTCCATGATAACTGAACACATTTTCCACAAAATGATCATCATTGAAATGCATCCAGATGTTGCCTTTGAGTAAATGATGCCCCTGATGCTCTGCAGTGAATCTCATTAGATTGTTTTTTTATTTAAATCAGCTTCAATTGCATGCTTGTAAAATACATTTTCCTTTCAAATTTAAAAGCATTGCGACAGATATTACCACACGGGATGTAACTAGTAGATTAAGACGCATAAATGGGTTCTGTTCTGATGCATAAAAAAAGCCAAATGCAAATAATAAAATGCAACTAATATTGCATTTCACTAATGAGAGTTTGAGGGTAAATGTCCTAAATTGTCATGAAAATAATAGCAAGCGATGCAAAAAAAATCCTAATGATCCTAAACCAGGTTTAATTATCTTTATGCAAAATGTAAATTGCATGGTGAGATGCGAGCAGCACATGTTGTTTTGGGTTTAATGAGATTCACCCGGTGATCAGAGACATTCAGGCCGGTTTGTGGGAGAATGTGAGTTTTGCTGTGGCATCAAATCTGGCCGTCCAGCGATCTCTCTCAGCTTTTGTTTTCTGACGGACTCTCTGCTTGCTCAGCAATCGACTATAGAAATATTTTGGCAGGCTCGCGCTTTGTTTTCATTTGACAAAAGATGTGTGGTGGTAGAGGGGCGAGGGGGCAGGGCGACGGGCCGGCGCTCAATCCCTCACTTTCTTTTCAACCTAAACAGCAGGAGGAAGTTGTAAATCATAGTAATGTACTCAGCCGTAATTCGGACCAGCAGGGAGACACACACACACACACACACACACACACACACACACACACACACACACACACACACACACACACACACACACACACACACACACACACACACACACACACACGCACGCACACACACACACACGCACGCACGCACGCACGCACACACACACACACACACACACACACACACACACACAACATACGGCGCGCGTTTACAGTCGGCACAAAGATGCTTTAATCAGTGAAAACGAGGCAATGACAGCAGATCCCCGATCACAGCCAGTCCACGCGTATCACACTCTATATAGACAACTTCAACACGCTTCTCCTCCCTTTGGTGCTGCTTGAGCATTTTTGACAGAAAATTTTACCTTTTTTTTTTTTTTAGCATCTTACAAATCTTAGTAAAGGTTTCAGCACTTGCTATGTGAACAAAAATGAAAAAAAATAGTCAGACTTGTACTGGTCATGGGACCATTGGAAATGAACTGGAAACAAATTTCATCTAGTGGAAACATTTAGTATTGCACCCAAATTAAATCATACTAAAAGCTCATTTTGTGCTATATCATCTCCAAATTTGGAATAAAACTCGTTTATATTTATTTGATTTTCACATAGCTTTAGAGTAAATAATGTTTTATGTATTATATATATATATATATATATAATAGTACTTTTGTGCATTTTTCAGTCGTCTTTTTTGATTGACTTTTTAACTTCAGCAAATAATCTGCCAAGTGTCTTCCTTAAAAAGACCAAACTTAAACCCGTGCTCCAAAGCATCCCTGTGTCCCTCCTCATCAATCCTGACCTGAATCTTGGCCCTGACGCCGGGTTTGGATCAGTGCATGTACACTTTCTCAGTTCTGGATTCCTCATCAGATCCGCAGACAAACAAACGCTCCTCTGGAAGAGCTTCCTCACACATGCTCTCTTTCTCGAATCACAGGCCTACTTCTCAACCAAAGCTCCGGGAAGCAATCAATAAAACCTTGTTACTCTAATTGTGAGATTATAATCTTGACCGAGACGTCTTCTGCATACTCAAACGCCGAGTCCATTAGAGACGTTTCCCAGATACTTTCTTCAGCCAAGAATGCAAATGCAAAGACTAACATTTACGCTGCGCTATCACATCCAGATGAACTTCATCTGATGAAGGAGGAGTACATTGACACAGTGGTGGAGGACGGCTTAGCATGCTAATCAGACACTGTGTTTTCAGAACCAGATCACGTTCAAAGCCAGAAAATCTGTCCTTATTGACGCTCATGTCATTCCAAACCAGTATGCTGTTATAATATTGTGTACTGTGTGTATCTTTATACACCCAAATAAACGAACTAAAAGTATACTGTTCTTTGTAAAGTGTCTAAACGTGTATTTGTTATTAGTTAAACGTCTGGAGCACGCTCCCAAAGCTTCTCAGTCCCCGCGCCACACGTGCTGCTGGTGATGTGACAATAAAAGTCCTTCGATTTGATTCGATTCGATTTAATTCGATTCGATTCGATTCGATTTGATTTGATTCGATTTGATAAACATCCTCTGTTGATGCATGCATTTGCATATTTGCATTTCTTTGCTGCATTTATTTAAAATACAGTGAAACTGTAAAAATTGTAATATATTTTTTTCTATTTAAAATAGCTGTGAATATCTTGCAAAATGTAATTTATTTCTGTGATGCGCAGCTGTATTTCAGCATCATTACTCCAGTCTTCAGTGTCACTCAAAAGAACAGCATTTATTTGAAATAGAATCTTCTGTAACATTATAAATGTCTTTACTGTCACTTTTAATCAATTTAATGCCGCCTTATTGAATAAAAGTATTAATTTAATAAAAAATATATCATCAAAGAAACCGAGAGAAATGCGATTTTCAGGTGGAAGTGATGGAAATTCACCAAAACACCACACAGACGGAAGCAGCATCGATGTTTTCTCTGTAATCAATCTCTCTCTATCTCTCTCTCTCTCTCTCTCTCTCTCTCTCTCTCTCTCTCTCTCTCTCTCTCTCTCTCTCTCTCTCTCTCTCTCTCTCTCTCTCTCTCTCTCTCTCTCTCTCTCTCTCATCTCTCTCTCTCTCTCTCTCTCTCTCTCTCTCTCTCTCTCTCTCTCTCTCTCTCTCTCTCTCTCTCTCTCTCTCTCTCTCTCTCTCTCTCTCTCTCTCTCTCTCTCTCTCTCTCTCTCTCTCTCTCTCTCTCTCTCTCTCTTGTTGAGCTGCTATCGATCGCCCGAGTCGGCTGGAGGTCAACCCTCGGCGGACTCCAGACTCTTTTGTTGGCGGCGGTTACCGTGGCGATCCTCCGTGACCCTGAACACACAGAGGGCTCGTTAGGGGCCAAGCGGAGGCGATCTCTCCTCTACAATCAGACAAGGTCAAAGGTCGCAGGAGGACAGTGAATGTGAAGACTCCTGGGAAGGACGCGGCGCCTGATCTGAGACTAAACGAGTGTGTGATGGACCGCGATCAGACCCGTTTCCATGGCACTCATCTTCAATGGAATCCGTTTCAGAGAAAGATCAAACCTCTCCTACATGTACAGAGCATGTGTGAATTATGAATTATAATGTCAGATTATATATAATGTCATGTTCTCCAGCATGATCTGGGATGCTTCAGCAGAGAGTCACATGATCAATCACACTCATTTATCTACATTTGAGTGATTAGTCACATCGGAATATGCAGAATCCTTTAATATTTATAACCTTACATGTTAATATTTATATTTTTTAAATTGTACTTATAAAACCTTAGTATTTATATTGCTGTAATATGAATATTTCACAAAATCCTAAAACTTTTTCCTTCCATTTGATTAGTTGCAGAAATAATGCAAAAATTATTTTAATATTTGATATTTATCGTTGCATACAGTTTTACTTAGAAAACCTTAAAGTGTTTATATTTCTCAAAATTCTAAAACATTGTTTATTTTTAGATATGAACTTATTTATTTACATTTGATTAGTTACTAAAGGAAGAATCTTTTATTATTTATAAATATAAATATATATTTCTTATAAAACCTAACAATATTGATATTTTTATAGTATTTTTATTTCTCAAAATAAAATATAAGTTAAATTAACTTATTTAATATAATTTAATTAGTCACATGGAAATAATGCAGAATCTTGTAGTATATAATATTTATCATTTCTAGTATATTAATATTGTATATACTTAAAATCTTACAATATTTATATTTCTACTTGTTAAAAACTAAAAGTTTGGTTGTAGAGTCTATTTCTTATTTATTATATATCCAAATATTCGTCTTTGATTTCAGATTTAAATATTTTGTCATAACACTATTTTAATATCATAATATAATGACTAAACAATAACGCATTAGTATAATAACAAAACCAGCAAATGTGGAGTTTTCATTTGCAAGGTAATTAATTCAATCTTGTCAAGTTTTTGTTATTATTCCTCCTCCTGAACGTCACTGTCGTTTGAAGAACCAAAAATAGACTTTATGAACTCGGCTGTGGTGAAGAATTGATTAAAAATCTCTCCACGAGGAACTCATTTAGGGTTTGAATAGCCCTGTAACTCACAGAAACGATGCTGCACATCTGAACGAACACTAAACGAAACCCTTTCTGAGTGTTTTGAAGGAAAGAGGAAATGAAACGACACTTAATGACCACAGCGATGGAGACACGAGGAGCAGAGACTGATTCTGTTAATAAAGCAGAAAGACGTTCTCAGATAGTTAGGATTGTTTGTCTGGCTTTGGTCAGTCGCTGTGTGTGTGTGTGTGTGTGTGTGTGTGTGTGTGTGTGTGTGTGCTGTGTGCATCTGTGTGTGTGTGTGTGTGTGTGTGTGTGTGTGTGTGTGTGTGTGTGTGTGTGTGTGTGATGGTGCATCTGTGTGTGTGTGTGTGTGTGTGTGTGTGTGTGTGTGTGTGTGTGTGTGTGTGTGTGTGTGTGTGTGCATCTGTGTGTGTGTGTGTGTGTGTGTGTGTGTGTGTGTGTGTGTGTGTGCATGTGTGTGTGTGTGTGTGTGTGTGTGTGTCTGCGTGTGTGTGTCTGTAACATTACAGTGTAACCAAGTCAGTCAGAACGTGAACCTGTGTGTGTGTGTGTGTGTCAAATATGAGTCTCAGAGTAAACAAACCAAGACAAAAGGAGCGAGAGAGCGAGAGTACAGAACGTTTCTCAAATCTTCTTCTAGTTTCATCCTCCATAACGACTATGACTGAATGATATATTGAATATATGCACAACACATTCACGATTGTGAAGAGCATGTCATTAGACTAGTTTGACGATTGCTCCTCGTCTTGTAAGAAAGTCCAGATCATGCATTTCAGAAACACATTGAGCTCTAAGCCACATAAAAATCCAGAATACCACGAAACAAGAAGCTATTTTCCATGTCATTTCATTGGAAACACTGGAAAAGATTCAAATACGAAACGCGGTAAAGCCAGGCTTTCTTTCAGGGTTGAATCTTACCTGACTCGGGGAGAGGAACTCTTGGTTGTTCTCACTCATGTACATGTTGTCACCATCAAACTGTGGACAGACGGAGAGAAGAAGATTAAAGTTTGAGATAAAGGAAAGTCATTTGCATATCAGACAGAACGTGGAAAAAAGGGAAAGAACAAATCCATCAAAACCGTCAGAGAGAGAGAGAGAGAGAGAGAGAGAGAGAGAGAGAGAGAGAGAGAGAGAGAGAGAGAGAGAGAGAGAGAGAGAGAGAGAGAGAGAGAGAGAGAGAGAGAGAGAGAGAGAGAGAGAGAGAGAGAGAGAGAGAGAGAGAGAGAGAGAGAGAGAGAGAGAGAGAGAGAGAGAGAGAGAGAGAGAGAGAGAGAGAGAGAGAGAGAGAGAGAGAGAGAGAGAGAGAGAGAGAGACTGTGGATCTGCTACAAACCCTAGTGTGCAGCCTATCTAGACAGCATCTTAGGGCACATAAAGCAGCACTGCATGCATACTGAACACTGAAATGTTTCTAGATCGAAGCTTTAATGTGAACACTACCTTCATAAGAAAGCTAAATATCAGCCGTCATATTGGATTCTAAAACACAGAAATAAATATGATATTACAAACTCAACAGACTTCAGAAAGAGCACAGTAGTTCAGCACAATGTATTAGTTAGAATATCAAATATCAAAAATATCATATAAATCAAATTGTTGATTTTATATTGTATATAAAAACATAACATATTATACATGATATTATTTTAATTATTATATTTACATGATATACATTTTGCATTATTGGTCTCATATATCATATACTTTATTATATCATATATTCAACTCAAAAAGTACTTTTATACTGAATACCGAATTATGTTTAAACTTTAAACTGGAGCTTAAATATGAACGCCGCCTTTATAGGAAGGCAAAGGCCATCATATTGGTTTTTGACCGTGTAAACATTAATAATACTGGTATTGGTTTTGGGTCATCGGTTTTCATCTTTCATAATAAAATCTAATATAATAAACTCGTTTTATTCAAATAAAAATTGGTATTCAGCATCACTGAATCAACCGAAATACATTATCTTAGACAAAAAATTATAATAAATAAATAAAATAAAATAATATAATTAAAAATAGCTCTTTATGCTAACAATTGCAAGTCATCACTTTTTTACAGTGCATTTATATTTATACTAATAAAAACGTAAATTGTTTTATATTTCTCAAAATATTAATATTTCTCAAAATCCTACAGGTTGGTTTGCAGAATCTGTTTTGAATGCATTTAACTGCATTTATAATCAAATTAATAAGCACTGCAATATTGCATCACATTAAAGATAACACTGTCATATCAGCACAGTGCAAAAAGTCAAACGTATGCCGATAACTTTTGCTACTGACCGA
>CM050419.1:34771775-34841775 GCA_027564155.1 Gymnocypris eckloni scoliostomus
CCGTGCCATGATTGTGTGTGTCACTTAATTATGATCAGTGGACGTGTTTACACATTCAGATGAATTAAAACATTAATAACAAACACTTGAATCATAAATGGACCGTGATATAAATGCATTCGAATGAAAGACTCGGACCGTGAAGTGCTAAAACCTCCTCAACCAATTTATCATGAAAGCAAAGTAATACACAGAAGACAAAACACATGTGTCGGATTTGTTGGCCACGCCCTCCGTCTTCTCTGATTGGCTAATCATATGAGAGTCTCACAACAAGCTCAGGAGTTCTAGCTGTGTTATTTCAGTCTTATTTAAAGCTCAAGTATCAGAAACACATGTTGTGCGGCTCATTTAAACAGCATCACATCCAACACAAACACACAGACCACAATCCAAGAGCCTTCTTTAAAAAACACAGCATAAAAACTTGTTTTAGGTGTGAACGCTCATGTACAGGACTCCTGACAACAGTACTACAAAATAAACGAATAAACAACATATTATTTGATTTGATTATTTTATAATATTTGATTATTAGTCAACTAACCGTGG
Source organism: Gymnocypris eckloni scoliostomus (assembly GCA_027564155.1). Lineage (NCBI taxonomy): Eukaryota > Metazoa > Chordata > Actinopteri > Cypriniformes > Cyprinidae > Gymnocypris > Gymnocypris eckloni. Next base: position 34,772,328 of record CM050419.1, read on the forward strand.
ATTTTTAGACATATATTTTCATATAATATATATATATATAATAGCAGAATTTACTTTTTTCATTAACAAATGTGCTTTATAAAAAAAGATATGTATAAAAAAATCATATTTTTAATCATTGTCATTTAACCCAAAGCCAAATAGATCTGATGATTAATATTAATTTAAATATTACATTATAAGTATCTTCTATCCACGAGGAAACCAAAAGTTTTAAAGACGACACAAATTAACATTCACAAAGATTCTTAACAATATATGTTTTTTAATATTGCGACAGGACTTGAAAACATTAAACTGTGATATTATTTGTTAATATTATTTGTATGGCCTTGCATCGGCAGGAGAGAACAAGTATGTTGATAAAAGTTAAATAATATTGATAAAGAAATACAAAAATGGTATATTTATACTATTAGTTTTTAGCAAAACAATACAATAAAATGCACTGATTAATTATGCGCATATGTGACCCTGGAGCACAAAACCAGTCATAAGTGTCAATTTTTGGAAATTGAGATGTATACATCATATGAAAGCTGATAATTAATAATCTTTCCATTGATGTATGGTTGGTTAGGATCGGACAATATTTGCACAAAATCATCTTTAAAGTTGTCCAAATGAAGTTGCATATTACTAATCAAAAATGAAGTTTTGATATATTTACAGTAGGACATTTACAAAATATCTTCATGGAACATGATCTTAATATCCTAATGATTTTGGTATAAATGAAAGATCAATAATTTTGACCCATACGATGTATTTTTGGTTATAAATATACCCAGCGACTTAAGACTGGTTTTGTGCTCCAGGGTCATTACTGTCAATTTAAAGTCTTCATTAAAAGCAGATGTATAGTTTATTAGTGATCGTCCACTGACAGCAGTTGATGGTCTCTGTATCACATGAGATTATAATCCAGGATTACGGAGATGAGAACGCACACATTGGCATCGACTGGCGTTGAGAGTTTTTCAGCGCTGCTCCCTGGATCACATCAACACATTACATTAGCACACATTCAGCAGAGGAGGGGAATGAGATCTCGTTCGGCTAATCCTGCCGTCTTCAGACGGTTTAGTGTCGACCCCTCGCTGTGTGTTTAACGTTTAGCTTACAGATGGCAGCTAATGAGGGAAACCACTATGAAGACAGCTCGTTAATATCTCAATTGCTTCAGATATGTTTCTATGATATATAAAGTCAAAAATCTCGATATGAGTTCAATCATTTCTCATCAAATGATCTGAGCTGGTACGGACATTCGTTTATAGATCTATAATCTTAATGAATGACAACTACTGGCTTGAAGTTTTACAAGAAATATCAGAGACAAAATTGAGACGTAACTGACATAAATGATATCTCTAGAAAACCTCAATTGTTTCTCCAAAGCAGTGATGAGATTTAATGGAGAACAAAATCAGAAAACAGATGTTTGAGATGTTTCTCTCGAGAAAACAACCTGACAATGTCTTAAATTGTGCTTTAGATTCGCCTAAAACCCCAAATCCACAACTAAAAGTCAAACATCTCAATTTAAACCCTTTCTCCTCGAATGATCTGAGCTGCTCCACATTCATTTTATAGCTCTATATTATTACTGGATGACAACTAGAGACTAGACATTTTAGGAGAAAGATATGAGATGAAATCGAGACGTAACTGAGCTATGATTGAGCAACAGCGATGAGATGAAATGGACTTAAAATCAGAAAAGCAGATGTTTGAGATGTTTCTCCTGAGAAAACGACACTGGTAATCTCACATCTGTCTCTAAAGAGATCTCAACAACGTCTTAAACTGCGCTCAGATGCCCAAAAATCACAGAGATATCAATGTGAACTCAAACAATCCTCATCAAGTGATTTGAGCTGCTTAACAGTCATTGTATAGCTCTACTAGATGACAACTATTGGCTAACTAATCTCCTAAAAACATTCTAGGAGAAACATCTGAGACATAACTGAGCAATGAACGAGCAACAGCGATGAGATGAAATGGACTTAAAATCAGAAAAGCAGATGTTTGAGATGTTTCTCCTGAGAAAACAACACTAGTAATCTCACATCTGTCTCTAAAGAGATCTCAACAACGTCTTAAACTGCTCAGATACCCAAAAAATCATCTCTCAAACGTTCTCAGCTGCTATTAACATGCATTCTGGAGCAAAACTAGTAACTCGTTTGTCTCTGTTTGTTGTTCCAGAAAGGATTTTAGGAGAAACATCTGAGACCAAGCGGATACTTAAACTACGTTAAGTCTCTATTAAGCACCATGTGAAAAACTGGAGGGAAAGAGACTCACAGTGAGAGAAAGAAAGTGTGTCGGTTTCAGAGCAATAAACTCTGAAAATAACTGTGTGTGTGTGTTGTTCAGCTCCAGAGGAAGCTGAAAGGTGAGGGTGTGTGTGTGTGTGTGTGCGGGGGTGATTTTAGCTAGTGAGCGGATGTTTAACTGAACCAACTTTTAACTGAACCCTGTGTGCCGAGATGCAAAGATACCGAACAAAGGCCTAAAACCTCGTTCTCTCCCCTCACCGCAACACCTGACGCACGGGGCCGAGGAGAAACGGCACGTTTCCTCTCAGAGCTGTTAAAGTGGTTGTTCTGAGCTCAACCTTCATGCCATGGTTTGGTTAGACTTCTTAAAAGGCGGCTGAGGAGACGCTTGATAAAAGGCAGATAATTTTAAACCATTCATATGTAAATGCATGTACGCATCCGGAAAACTGAGCAAAAAAAAATGAAGTCTTTTTTTAGATCGTTCCTCAGAACTCTGGGCATTGTAAAAATATCATATTTTTCAGTTTTATTTATGAACGTGTCAAGAGAACTTGAACTAACTGCAGAATAATAAAATACACAAATACACACCAAATGCAAGCTTGAATATTTCTATATTGCACTTTCTATATTTTTATGATGATGAATAATATGAATACATTTTTACGGCTGAAAATAACTAGAAAAAGACTTTAAAAGTAACACTTTATAGAAGCATTTATATATAATGAATATTGCAATGCAAGTATTTTAATGCATTAATTATGCCTTGTAATGTACCATATAATGCATTGTTATAACTTTAGAAAGCATGCATTAAAACACACGAAAAAAGAAATAAAAAAGTCATATATTATAATGCATTTTAACCTAACAATGATTTATGAAAAGACATAATGCATTACAACATACACTGAATAACTTCACTATATATAAAGGCTTTAAGTAAAGAGTTACCAAAATGACATAAAAAATAAATTCATTTTCATGACTTTATCAGGCCTGAATATTTAAATTTTACAATTTCTAGCTTTAAATAATTGTATATTACCATACTTGCTTTAAAACACACATGTTATGATATTTATATTAGTTAGTGCTTATTCTTATTAAAATATAAAAATAATAAAATGACAAAATATATATTTTAAAACTACATGATGATAATACCATGTTATAGTTTAAAATACTTCACAGTACGAGGTATGGATAATGGAATCAAAAACTGCATCATGGTCAGTATTTTCTATGATTTTTCCAAACGTGAAAATTAGAATTGTGCAATTTCTAGGTTAAAAATATTATAGTACTATCATAAATGTTCAAAAAATATTGTATAATCATGCACTTTGTGTTTTTTATATTCCTTATAAAACATGCTTACTGTTACTAAAACATGAAAATATTACAATATTTGAAATAATAAAATAGAAAAAATACATATAAAAATGCTAATGCAAATAAAATAGCAATAACAATATTCACATTAAATGATATTCACTATTAAATACTTGTACCAAAAATTAGTACTGTAATATTATCATTCATGCTCAAAAATCCATTGAATTTTATGACCTTCTTTTATTAGTGCTTGTTGCTTATTATTACTAAAATATTACAATATTTAAAATAACAATAGAAAATGTAATTAAATATAACTATAAAAAACTAAAACTATGTAAATACGAATAAATATTTACAATGATAAAATAAATATGAACAGAAGCCATATGTCAATATCATGAATATAGTTTTGAACACTATCAAGATGGTAATACCATGGTATTAATTAAATTAAAGATTATTTGTATAGCGATGCAATCGTTGCAAAGCAGCTTTACAGGAAATTACGTTTCTACAATAGATGTATATATCATAGAAACGTAATATATTGAACTTATGGCTTAATGAGGTTACTTCTGTCAGAGGGATGCTTCCACTGAGGTCCTCTATTACTGAAATGTAATTCAGAGTACAGTGACATACTGAAACCAAATGATATTATGGTCTATAAACCATCCTTCAAGCCTGGAAATCAACGTTTTCAAACTCCTTGATATTTGCTGGTTTTTCCTTTCAGCATTGTTAGCTCTCCAGCTCTAATAAATGATTTACGATGCCGCTTTCTGGAACATCAATACTCTTTTCTAATTAAAAAGAAGCCGCCCACAATATTGCACACGCACGGTATTCAGTCGAGCAGGACGCTGAGAAGATCCTCCCAAAACCAAAAGCTTCTGCAGCAGAGGATTCGGCGTGTTTTGGAGCAATTTTATTTCCATACTTTCATATTTTCAGTTAATGTGCTGAGTAGATCAATTGAACGCGCACGGTTCGAGTTTTTCCAGTGAGTCAGACGTGTTTTACTGTGTTAAATACGGACGTCCTTTCAAGTAACGGAAAGTGAAAAAGGAAACTTAGGTAATTCTGAGTCAAAAGTGCCCACTTTTGATAGTGAGTCACTCTTGAGGGTGATAAGTGTGTGAACATTTGCAGCATTGCAAACGTAAGATGAGTGTATTTGCACCAGTGATGCACGAGCACATGTGCACATGAGAAAAATGATTCTTGTTCACATGCATCCTAAATACTACCCTGCATTCGACAAATGCACTACAGTAAATGTGTTTTCTACTAATATTGTTTAACAAAATGCATACGGCATGTTTCCACATTCATCATTATGTTCATTTGTTCCACACAAATTATTTCTGTGTAAATTATGATTTACAGTTTCATAAAAATGTTGGTTTTGGTTTCACAAATAATTCACACAGATATCAATCTGCGCATGTTTCATGAATGAGGTATAATGTGAAGAAAAATAGCAAATATTCACTAAACAAAAATTACTAGAGTATGACCATATATTTTATGATATTTTTGGTGTGTATTATTAAAAAATATTACAATATTTGAAATACATATAAAAATGCTAATGCAAATAAAATAGCAATAACAATATCCACATGAAATGATATTCACTAATAAATACTGTAATATAATCATTCATGCTCCAAAACCATTGTATAGCCATACATTTTATGACCCTTTTTTATTAGTGCTTGTTGCTTATTAATACTAAAATATTAAAATACTTAAAATAACAATACAAAATTAAATATAACTATAAAAATCTAAAACTATGTCAATACGAAGAAAAATAGCGATAAAAATATCCAAATTAAATCATATTATCTAAAAAAATGTAAATAGTACATGTCTTAAAACCACTGTATAACCATTAATTGATTACTTACTATTACTAAAATAGAACATAAACAACACTAACAAAACATTGCACCAAAAAGTAGCGTGACATTCTCTGAAATACCTAAAACCCTTTCACACTGCACGCTGGTCCCGAGCGCCTTCTGTGTGAACGCAAACACGTCCCGGGATTCATTCCGGATCGATCCCGGGTCGGGGATCTAGTAACATTACCGGGTTCAGTCCCGGAGCGAGCTCTGTGTGAACGAAAGCCAGAACCAATGCCGTAAAGGCTGATGACGTGTGTTATCATGCGACTCTTTTACCGGGTGTTTTGAAGGCAGATCAATGTTCACAATGAAACATGTATAAACTGGAGTGAAGCAGAGATCAGGGAGCTCCTCACTATCTGCGCTGAAGCTGAAATCGTTCACTAGTTTAGTGAAACGGTATTCATTATACACGTCACATGAAATGTCACGTGTCTTTACGGGATCTTTACGGGTTGTGTGTGAATGCATGCACTGATTCTGGAACATCACTGGCAGTGTGAATGAACCAAAATCAGACGATCCCGGGACAAATCACGGAACATGTTTTCTGTGTATTTTCCGGAATGGCTGTGTGAAAAAGACTTTAGAGTACAAACATGAATATGGTCTTCATTAAGTGGCACGGTTTTACCATCTGAGTCTGCCACATATGTTTTGTAAGTTAAAGCAGTGACACATGACTGCTCGGTTCTGACTCAAACTTGAAATTCATCTTGTAGTGTGTGTGTGTGTGTGTGTGTGTGTGTGAGTGTGTGCGTGCGTGCGTGCGTGTGTGTGTGTGTGTGTGTGTGTGTGCGTGCGTGTGTGTGGTGTGTGTGTGTGTGTGTGTGTGTGTGTGTGCGTGCGTGTGTGTGTGTGTGTGTGCGTGCGTGCGTGCGTGTGGTGTGTGTGCGTGCGTGCGTGCGTGCGTGTGTGTGTGTGTGTGTGTGTGTGAGAGGATATGGTGGGTGTAAAGTGTGGCCCTATGGGGATGTTTAGGGACTCTCAGTTCATCATGTGACCCTCAGAGAACCACAAAACCACCCCAGACAGACAGACAGACAGACAGACAGACAGACAGACAGACAGAGTCATGCTCACACAACAGGGGGCGCTAGAGAAAGCCCTGATCCAAACCTAGTGTGCTGCCTACACAGACCACCATGAGCAACCCAGTATTGATTACAAATACTACAGTTCGAAAACAATCAATAATCCACTTCACGGTTCAATCAAAACTGATTATTCTACCCAGTATCTGTGTGCTGTTTTTTGTTAATTTAAATAATTGCGTCGTTAATGTACAGCTCTCGACTTGAATCACTGTTTGTTTGAGTTGTTGACTATGTAGGGCATTACAAACCAATCACTGGCTAGGCTTCATTTCAGTTAGGATGCTAAAGACTTAAAAAATAATAACTATATAACCACACCAATGGACGATAACGTTCTGTTTATTAAACGCATGCACTGTAGTTTTGTCATCTGTCGCTTTAAATACTTGTGCTCTTTAAAGTCAGGTGGATTCTGATTGGCTGTCAGTGTTTGTATCATTCATCATCTGGAAAAATTAATCACACCATAATTCCAACAATATTTGTAGTCTTTAGTTATCGTTATTGTTGTGGTGTGGATTGGAATTAGAATTACGAAGTATTAACGTGACAGTTTTGGATTAAAACACATTTTTAATGTGTTTTGGTAATTAACATACACAACAACATGCAATCACTCCATGTAAAATACAAATATGCAAATTTATGAAAGCGGTGACGTCATGCGCATATGCAGCATTTGATCTATAGAAACAGGACATAGTGTTTTTATACAAAGTCACAGCACCAGCTACCGGCCTGGCATATAACGCAGCGTTTTAATCGTGTTTGCAGAGTCTGTTGTCGACTGAATGCGAAACTTTACAAAAACATAAAAGAAAAACTACTTTTACATTGTTGTCATGTAAAACTCACCCTTAAGGTGCGTTCACACCAGACGCGAATGTAGTGTTACGCGCGAATGATTTACATGTTAAGTCAATGCAAAGACGCGATAGACAATCCTGTGGCGCTCTTCGCGCGAATGAGGCGTCGCGAATGGCGTGAATTACGCGGCGCGAATTGAGGGTTTGAGTTGGAAAATCTGAACTTTGGCGGATATTCGCGCCGCGTTAACCAATCAGGAGCTAGCTCTAGCAGTGACGTCATTACGAGCAGAGGCAGAAAATCCCAAACAACAACAATGGAGGACAAAGTAATCGTGGTTGTATGTGGGTACCCGGAGCTGTATGTACATCTTTGTACTTTTACAAAAACAGGAATACATTTAGCAACGAGACTGGACCTCCCCCCCCCCCCCATGACGCGAATTCGAGTCTGTGGTGTAGTGAATTTCTCGCGCGAATGAAGCGAGTAAACTCAAAATGTTCAAGCGTCTAACGAATAGCGCGATTTATTCGCTTCATTCGCGTCTGGTGTGAACGCACCTTTAGAACGATTATTTACTTTTTAGGTGCCATTATAGTTATTTTCCTTAGTGTGAAGGACCAGAAACATATGCTACAAAAGTACACAGTACACAAGCTGGATTTTACAGCTAGTACGTGTTGCATTGGCAGTGCATGCTATAGCATTGATGTTAGCATCTGTGCACTTGTATAGAGTATGTTTCTGGTCTGCTAGCCGCTTGGATCAGAGCTGAAGAAGGTAAGAGCGTCGCGTCTCACCCCTGAAGAGGGCAGTCTTTTCTCCTCAGGGTTGGGCCTCGCGGGTAAAGCGCCGTACAGCCTAAGACCTCGATCTCCTACACAGTATCTGCTCTGAGAGATGGAGAAAACAGGAGACAGTGAGGAGAGAAAAACAGAGGACAACGGGCCCAGACTTAGAAGAGTCTCAGAGGAACAAGAGACACAAAGCACAGGAGACGATCATCATCACGAATCACAACATCAGCAAAAACAAACTGGGTTTCTGTGGTGTTTTCCCTCACTAAAATGATCTGGATGTTATGGCCTGTTTCCAGGGTGTTGCTATGCAGAGTGGTTGCTAGGGTACTCCAGATGATTTTAAGTGTGTTACTATGTAATTGCGAGTGTATTGCTAAGCAGCTGTTTGTATTCTAATTTGTTGTTAGGGGCTTTTATGTGTTACTATGTGGTTGTCAGGGTGTTGCTATGTAGTTGTTTGCATTCTAAGGGTGTTGCTATCCAGTTGTTTCGTGTTCAGAGTTGTTGCTAGGGTGCTCCGGAAGATTTTAAATGTGTTATTATGTGGTTTCCAGGGTGTTGCTATGCAGCTGTTGGCATTCTAAATGGCTGCTAGAGTGCTTTAGATGTTTTAATCCTGTTGCTATGTAGTTGCTAGGGTATCTAGGTATGGCTCCCCCCTCAGTGTGTGTCTATGGGGTGTTTCCCCCGCTGTTTTATCATCCAGAAGGTGTAAAGTGTGTGTCTGAACTGTAATACATGCTGTCAACGCTTTGATCACATTACTATCAGCACTAGTACTAGTGATGATTGACTTAAACGCCACTATTAACATATTGTGCTCAGCAGGAGTAATGACATATGAACTGATTTCAGTCAGTCATTCTGGCCTGTGTGTGTGTGTGTGTGTGTGTGTGTGTGTGTGTGTGTGTGTGTGTGTGTGTGTGTGTGTGTGTGTGTGTGTGTGTGTGTGTGTGTGTGTGCATGTTTATGTGGTTTATAAGGACACAAATTTGTATAATGACATGGGTATGACATAGGTATTACAAGGAGAAGGTGATTTATGAGGACATTTTCAGTGTCCCCATAATTTAAAATGCTTATAAATCATACAGTGTGCGTTTTTGGGGAAAGTAGAAATGCAACCGTCTCCTGTGAGGGCTAAGTTTAGGTGTAGGGTAGGTGTAGGGCAATAGCACATACAGCTTGTACAGTATAAAACCATTACGCCTATGGAGAGTCCCCGTAAACCATAAAACCAACATGTGTGTGTGTGTGTGTGTGTGTGTGTGTGTGTGTGTGTGTGTGTGATCTCCTCTGTCCCGCTCTGTGTGTGAGGCTTGTTTGAGGAAACGCTCCCGGCAGGAGTTTTGGCAGTCTAGGTTTTGGGAATCGGAGCAATCCAACATCTAATGATTCACACAAGAGAGTGTGCCAGACACACACACACAGACATATTAAACTAGAGTAGTGTACTTGTAGTGCACACTGCTGTCTATCAAACGGCCCAAGAGAAATATTACAAGAGGACGATGAAATACAGCCTCAGGCTCATTAATAAAATGCCACGGTAAACGTACAAGATAATACCACAGTATTCTTTGATGTATCATGGCATATGAACAGTGCTGGGTAGTAACTGATTACATGAAATCTGGATTATGTAATCAGATTCCAAAAATGTAGTATGATTAATTTGATTACATTACATTTTAAAATGTACATAATCAGATTACATTTACTTTCTATGGATCGCATGCTTAAAAATGATTCAAAATTCTAAATTTAGGTCATAAACACTAGATAACAAGTCTATAAGTAATACAAAAGTAGTCAGAATACATTACCGGTAATCTACCCAGCACTGTGTATGAACATGGAAAAGATTTTTTCTTTTCCATGGTTGTTTATTTTAAATACTCATACATACAAAAATAGTGCCTAACATGTTTGTTCTTTGGACACGCACATCTGAAAGTACCACGGTAATACCACCTGACACACCACAGTACCGTGGTACCTTCAGTCTCTTCTAATTGCTTGATGTCAAATCTTTCCTCACACTAATATTCGACAATCATTCTCTCTCAGCCAGTCTTCAAAACACGAGCAAACCCACACGTGAAGTGATTCAAGATCTGCATATCACTGTAAATCACAAAGTGCTGTATGACTAACAATATGCTGTCAAGTAAATCCAGAGCGCCGTATTTAGCGCGGTGAGAATGTCCCTCATCAGAAGTGCGGCCGCTAATCGCCCAGACAGACTGAAGGGATCGTGGGATGTTGTCATCTACTTTTCTTTCTTCCTCTCTGATTTGTATCTCTCTCACCACTGCAGCTAAACTTAGACAGACGACAGGGGTTTTCTGCAGCTCGTGTCCGTAATCGATGTGCCCTTTACTGTAACCCGTGGGTGACTTGAGGGGGCATTTCTGAACGTCTCTACCGAACAGATACCAGAATGATTGTGCTGAAATCACCTGTTTGACTGGAAGTTGTGTTTAAAATAAAAAGCTCATGGATAAACATTAGTACATTAGACATGTTGTTGTGTATTTCTGCTAGCTTAGCTAGCTTGTGATGTTGCTACTAATGCATGCAGACACATGAAAATACTTTAACACAACCAGTGAATCACACTGCAGCATTTGACTAATATACATACATACATACAGTATATATTGAAGTCACACTAACGTATGCATGCTTAAGCATGTTGCATGTTGTTCTTCTAAATAATGTGACTCGATGAATTGGTAATTAAAACTAAAATGACTTTAAAAAATGTAATTGCCAAAGCCAAATAAATATTAGATGAAAAACATAGATACAAATTTGATAAAACATTACATCTATTAAATGTATTATATTACTTTAATAATTTAAACTTTAAAATAAATTAAAACTAAATAGAAATATATATAAAAAATCTAATAAAAATGACAAGTGCGTGAAATTACTAAAACGTATAAACTGAAAATATACAAATAAAAGCTAATTCAAAATATGAATACATACTGTAACATTACAGCATATAAATAATGCCGAATAAGACCAGGAACATGTATACAGAGAGGTCATGTAAGCTGCAATGCTGTGTTCAATATAAACCGCTATAACGTCGACTCGTTCTAACTCGATAGTGAAGGAGAAAGACGTTTAAAAACAAACAAACAAGACCGAATCCGCCTCAGAGAGAAACTCAAAGCGCCAGCTGCTTGATGCAAATCTTCCGTACACCGCAAGACCATTACTGCAGTTTGAATATTGGATATTATTACAATGCAAATTGCATAGGGCCAGAGATTAAGCTGCAATTATGGCCTGAAAAGCATCTAGACCGGGGGAATGACTCTATTTCAGGAGCTGCAAGGATGTACTTAGTAATATTAAATATAGTATAAAATACTAGCTGGTGTAGCAGTGTGTGTGTTTAAGCGATCGTGCCAAACACTTAACGCTGCTCAATAAGGGTGTGATAACTTAACTCGACCAGCAGGAGAATAAATGTCAACCCTGCTGTGGAACCCAATACTTATAACAACAGTTCAGCCAAAAAGATTTCATCCCAACTCATACGATGTTAACTTTCAAGGAATGCTCACTCGGCTTTTTCTAAACAGTTCATAACGACCAAGTCTGTCATGCTTCAAAAAGGATCAAAATACCATCGCAAAAGTAGACTTCTGTGCTATAATTATAATGATAAAAACTCTTCTGACTCAAACGTAAGATAGTTTTATGATGTTTTTGTCTGTAAGCTCTCATAGCATGGGAAAGAGCAGCGTGAGGGTGTCTGATGAGTAAATGATGACGGGATCTTCGTTAGTGGGTGAACTAGTCCTTTAGCTGGAAGTTCTGTCCAGTGTTTTTCCGTCTGTGAGTCATAAAACATCATCAAAACAAACTAATATAAAAGAGGGCGATTGATTAGAAATGAGACGGAAACGGATCTGTCTCTGGGTTTCTTTCTTTCTCTTTGGAGAGATCATTAGGTTTCTCGTTAGTCTCTCACAGATTCTGTCTCATTATGTAAATAGGGGAAATTGTGTGTGTGTGTGTGTGTGTGTGTGTGTGTGTGTGTGTGTGTGTGTGTGTGTGTGTGTGTTAATTAGGATAACACAGAAAAATGTGGATGGTGTGCTACTGAACACCTGCAACACAATGCAACACACACACACACACACACACACACACACACACACACACACACACACACACACACACACACACACACACACACACACACACACACACACAGGTCATTACCAGGGTCTGTGCTGCTTCTGTGGGAAGATTTGGAGAACTCCACAAATGAATTCAAATATGGTAAAATAATGGACTATTCATTGCAGTCTTATACATAATCAAAATAGCTGTAATATTTCATAAACCTTTACCTGATCGTTAACGCTCACTAATTTAATTTCTGAAACACACAAAAAACTAAAACCGGACAGATGATGGGATCATCTGATGCCAAGTTAAGTAAACTGCACATAAAAAAACTAATATCTTTAAAATAATAATATTTTTTAAATACAATCTTTTTTTAAATAAGTGAATAAATACATTACTGTAAATAATTTTTCCAACTAAGCACATTTTTGGATGTCCCTGAATAAAGTTTCAATCAGATTTAACTCATTTCCGAGCACAAAACTACAGTCAAATAGTCTGCATTATTTCTGTAGGAGACATTTAGCTACTTCAAACTAATCTAGAATTAACGAGCGATCCGAGCGAGGGCTTTATTTCTCTCTGTCATTGCATCACAGCTCAAATCTCTAAAGCACACGATGTTCCCACAGGCCTTTACATCGAAAATAACTCTGCTGGACGCCGTCCAGTTAATAACCGTGTTTGTACAATCAACATATTGTTTTGGCCATGTGAAGATTAACGAGAGAGACAGAGAGAGAGAGAGAGAGAGACAGAGAGAGAGAGAGAGAGAGAGAGAGAGAGAGAGAGACAGAGAGAGAGAGAGACACAGAGAGAGAGAGAGAGAGAGAGAGAGAGAGAGAGAGAGAGAGAGAGAGAGAGAGAGAGAGAGAGAGAGAGAGAGAGAGAGAGAGAGAGAGAGAGAGAGAGAGAGAGAGAGAGAGAGAGAGAGAGAGAGAGAGAGAGAGAGAGAGAGAGAGAGAGAGAGAGACAGAGAGAGAGAGAGAGAGAGAGAGAGAGAGAGAGAGAGAGAGAGAGAGAGAGAGAGAGAGAGAGAGAGAGAGATCAGATCCAATGAGTAGAAATTACAGATGTTAAAATATAAATATTCTAGCAGATTTTCTGGTGAAAATATGAGCGCTGTTTGATTAAGCAAAGCTCACCGCCGTATTGCTAGGGTTTGTGATTGGCCAGGGTGTTGCTAAGCAGTTGCTAAGGTGTTGTCATTGGTTTTCAATGATGAGAAGTAAATGATTACTGGATTATGTAATCAATTACAAAAATTAAGTACTTGTAATTAGATTATATTACATTTTTAAATACTCGCAATCAGACAACAGTTACTTTTTTATTGATTACATGATTACATATTACAATTAAATTTAAAAGACATTCATGTTATTTCTATATTAAATATTTACTTGAGATTTTAAGTTAGTAAGAGTATAATTAAGCAACACATTTGCATGTTTACAATTCTCTGACTTTGGGTAAAGTCACATGACAAGCAGGTAAACAAATAAAACATTTAGCTTTTTATAGTAAGTGTTTATTTTGATGCTACAATTATTTGTTTTAATTTACCATTTTTTCTGATTTAATTGATTAGCTTTTCAGTAAACTCACAAACCCCCTGCAGTTTCTTCACGAACCCCTGTTTGGAAAACTTTGACGTAATGTAATGTTTAATGTACTTTATGTTGTTAATAACTAAGGATAGAATATATGTGACCCTGGAGCACAAAACCAGTCATAAGGGTCAATTTTTAGAAATTAAGATGTATAGATAATCTTAAAGCTGAATAAATAATATTTCCATTGATGTATGGTTTGTTATGATCGGACAATATTTGTAAATCTGGAATCTGAGGGTGCAAAATAATCTAAATATTGAGAAAATCATCTTTAAAGTTGTTCAAATGAAGTTCTTAGCAATGCATATTACTAATCAAAAATTACGTTTTGATATATTTACAGTAGGAAATTTACAAAATACATTCATGGAACATGATCTTAATATCTTAATGATTTTTGGCATAAAATAAAAACATTTTTAACCCATACAATGTATTGTTGGCTATTGCTACAAATATACCCAGCGACTTAAGACTGCTTTTGTGCTCCAGAGTCACATATTTTCTTTATCTTTGTATATTTTACATCAATATGGTACAAACAACTTTGGAATAATCTAAAAACAATTAAAAAGTAGTCTCATTATATTACTTAAAATGTGTAATGTAATGAATTATGAATATGTATGACTAAAATGTTTTAATGTAATTTGAAATCAGAGTACAATTTGTAAGTAATCTAATCTACACATTACTGTTTTTACTGTATTGCTTTATGTTTACTACGATGTTCTATCACATGTTCCTGTGGCTCAGTGGTAGAGCATTGTGTTAGCAGCGCAAAAGGTTGTGGGTTCGATTCCCAGAGAACACATACTGACAATACATGTATAACCTGAATGCACTGTAAGTCGCTTTGGATAAAAGCGTCTGCTAAATGCATAAATGTAAATGTTCTGGCATGATGTAAGTACGCAGCAAACACACGCACGTGATCTCTCTGTTTCAGCGTTTCCTTCAGCGACTGTCAAACTCTCAGTCAGAGTGAAAACAAAAGAGACCAATCGCTTTCATTTCAAACACAGAACAGCCAATCAGAGGCGGTTTCTCTTCTCACCCTCCAGCGCAGCTGTGAAGGTGATGCTGACTGGATCATAATGATTCAATCTGAGAATACCTTCTGACTGTCAATCATCCTTCAGGGTTCACGATCACAGAGATGCTGACAAACTTTCTTATGAGTAAAAACGTGCGCAGAATCTGAGTGCAATGAAGCCCAATCAGAATCATAAACGAGATCTCAACGGTTTCTCCAAGACAGTAATGATGAGATCAAATCAAGACTACTGACAGAGAGACCTATTAGGAATTTAAGTTGATTTTCAATGAAACATTACATTTAAAATAAAGCTACATCTGAGCTATAAAACATCCCTTTAATAATTCAACTGTAAGCTTGACAACAGGTTTCTGAGGCTGAACCAATCACCGCCAGGCTTCCCTGTTCCTCGTCCTCGTTCTCTCCCGAGTATTTGGTGTTATGTCACCGCTCCATACACAGTAATGACAAAAAAGAGGCCGCATTAAAATAATCTTCCGTTCGCAGGCCAGACAAAAGAAGGAAAGTGATTTCTTAACATGAAAGCAATCTACTTACAACCATCTGCTCGTCGTCTAAATCAAAAGTGCTGTTTCCAGAGAAAAGCCTTCCAAACACTCGCTGCCAGACACACATTTGAGACGTGATGGAGTTTGAAGAAGCCAAGTCGCAGAAACATTGTTCTCGCAAGTTAAGACAAACTCATTTGGATGCTAACAGACAGACAGCAGACCAGTGAAACTTCTGATGCTGAATTCAGTCCAAATCAGCACACGCTGTAAAAAACAACGATTTCAATTAGAACCGCAAAGTGTTTTACAGTCTGATGCCATACGAGAAGTATTAAACTTCTGTGTGTGTGTGTGTGTGTGTGTGTGTGTGTGTGTGTGTGTGTGTGTGTGTGTGTGTGTGTGTGTGTGTGTGTGTGTGTGTGTGTGTGTGTGTGTGTGTGTGTGTGTGTGTGTGTGTGTGTGTGTGTGTGTGTGTGTGTGTGTGTGTGTGTGTGTGTGTGTGTGTGTGTGTGTGTGTCTGTGTCTGCGTGTGCGTGTGTGTGTGTGTGTGTGTGTATATCTCTGTGTGTGTGTGTCTCTATGTGTGTGTGTGTGTGTGTATGTGTGTGTGTGTGTGTGTGTGTGTGTGTGTGTGTGTGTCTCTGTGTGTGTGTGTGTGTGTGTGTGTGTGTGTGTCTGTGTGTGTGTGTGTGTATGTGTGTGTGTGTGTGTGTGTGTGTGTGTGTGTGTGTGTGTGTGTGTGTGTGTGTGTGTGTGTGTGTGTGTGTGTGTGTGTGTGTGTGTGTGTGTGTGTGTGTGCGTGCGTGCGTGCGTGTGTGTGTGTGTGTGTGTGCGTGCGTGTGTGTGTGCTCCAGACATGAATGTGCCGTTACTTTACTAAGTGATCAGATGCAGGATTTTCACCTGCTGAACGATAAAACAGGTGAAAAAAATCCCAAACGATCACAGAAAGACATGGGTCTGTAATTAACACATAGCAACACACTAAATATCACTCAGAATCCTTAGCAACCACATAGCAGCAGCCTGGCAACCACCCAGAACAGCCAAGCAGTACGTTTTACACTTTAAAATCTAGTTTGAATTCAAACACAAACAAAGTGAAATTATAATGATTGAATTTCACAACTTTAGACTTTAATCTGTCTTAAAATCCATTCAGAATGACTTAGCAACCACATAGCAATGCCCTGGAAACCACCCAGAATAGCCAAGCAGTCCATTTCACACTTTAGTTCAAACACACGAAAGCTGAAACAACAATGACTGTATTTGACAACTGCGGACTTTTAATTTGTCCTACAGCAGAAGAGATTATACTGAAAGCCTGTACAGCACAAATAGTTGAATATATATTTCCGTACATGAATGTCTAATACCTTTCTTACACGTCAGACATTTATTGGTGTATCCAGGGCATTAGGCTGGCGACAGCGCTAGTGACAGTTTTAGCCTGTGAGTATGAGACCTTCTGATCCCGCCGCGTGTGTGTGTGTGTGTGTGTGTGTGTGTGTGTGTGTGCGCACGTGTGTGTAATGATCTCATGGGGTTTATTTTCCACAGCAGATGTCTCGTGTTGAACAACACAGTAAATTGGCGTCGATGCTGACAGACAGATCAACATGTACTGAAAATATGAGAGACACACACACACACACTCACTCACTCACTCACACATACACACACACACACACACACACACACTCACTCACACACACACACACACACACACACACACACACACACACACACACACACACACACACACACACATTATCGTTTCATCTTAGGCAATTAAATATGATTAAAACAGGTTCAGTTCAGGGGCGAGTGTGCATATGCAGGAGTCATCAAATCAAATCTCTTTTTAGCTGCTCATATTTTTAATAAAGTTTATGTCAAACCAGCAAAGAAAAATCACAAATGCAATCTCTTAAAAATCTCAATCCTCGCCTGCATCTGAAACGAAATATATGAAACATGATCTATTAATGAGTAATCAAATGTTCCAGTGGGGTGCCAAAGTAAGATTAGACTCATAAAAAGCACAAAATGTTTCACAAAACCTCATAAAAATGTATTTTACCACCATATCCATAATAAAAGTTCATAATAACCTAAAACTCAACAGGTTTGGGTTTAGCAGCTGAATAGTGTCCGTAAGCCACATAATTAATTCTCTAAAAATAAAGGTTAACAGTTTCATAAGAATAATGTTGAATCTGGCAGACGTGTGTTTACTTTATGAGTAATGCAATTACATAAACTAATACCGGCACATTTCACAGACGAGCCACACAGCGCTGATCTGAGGTCAGTTTCTACAGAAAGACCAACTGCATATAAACGACGTCTTAAATGTGCAGCATCGCCGGTCTATATGTCCGTTGGCGTGGGCGATCGTTGCTTAAATCTGCTGAAAAAGATGATTCATGTTTTCTGCCCTGGAGACGTTTGCACCGCAATGATGGCAACAGAAAACTGTTTGTGTGATACTGAAAGTGCATGCTAAGATATTGTGGTCGGCACACAACAGCAAAGAGTCATTCTAACGGCATGAATTCAGGTCTGGAGGAGTTGTGCAATAGAGTATAATACAACAGAATTCAAGAGTTCTGTTAGAGAACATAGTGTGCTGCACTGCTGTCTACCAGCATAGACAGCTGACTACTAAGACTGCATCATCTGCAAATTATGAAAAATTAAATATAAAACATCTCATCTACACAACAAAATGAATACAAACACTATTGATTATCAGTTTAAGGCTCTAAATATCTGTTTTGCATTTTGAAATATATATGTGTGTGTATTTAGCATATATGAAGTACACACAAACACACACACACACACACACACACACACACACACACACACACACACACACACACACACACACACACACACACACACACACACACACACACACACACACACACACACACACACATATATTAGACTAATTTAATTAGATTGCATTAATTGCATTAGATTAATCAATACTTTTCATTATAGAAAGAAAATGACCTTGCAATGCAATGTAGGATTGAATAATACACGCCATGTTGGCTTTGAATTCATAACATGGTCTCCTAAGAATATTTCAATGTTTTGAGTGCAATTATGATGCCTAAAAATGTAATCTAGGTAGGCAGTTCATTAGGTTTTGAAACCCAAGCACAGATCTGCACAGTGCTTAATGTCTTTGTATTGTCTGAAGATGCGTTATACAGCATGTAAAAGCTCTACTGTGGTACCACTTTATGAATAGTCATTAACATACACTTAGAGAATGGTGTGTGTGTGTGTGTGTGTGTGTGTGTGTGTGTTTTAGCACACAATGCACAGATTGTCTTTATCTGAATGGCTGAAATGAGCACTCAAATAAGCCTAGTAATGCCTGACATTCCATTCATCGGAGGAGCCTCTCGTGAACATGTCTATTCTGTTAATCTGCAGGGAATGTTATGAAGAAACACACACACACACACACACACACACACACACACACACACACACACACACACACACACACACACTCACACACACACACATATATTAGACTAATTTAATTAGATTGCATTAATTGCATTAGATTAGTTACAGGTAACAAAACCCTGCAGCTGCTCCCGAGTCTCGCATCAGTAGTTACACACACCGAACACTGCATGTGTGTGTGTTTGTGTGTCTGTACACACGTGTGAGGTATGATATGATACAAATGTTACACATGGGCCTGAATCTATACAACAAGAACAAAAAAGGACTATGGTAATGCCATGAAATCATGTAAAGTCACTTATTTAAACAATAGCATGAAATCGGCATGTTTATGTACATATACATATACATATATACACACACACACACACACATCTATATATATGAATACAATAATATATGTTTTTTATAAGCAAGATAATACCACAGTATTCTAGGAATGATATAAATGCTATACTATATGAATATGTTCATAATCCCATGCTATTAATCAAAGTACTTTGCTTTTACCATCTGATATCAGATATTTACATTTGGACATAACATGTATTTACATTAAGCCAGTAAATAATTCATATTCTCATAGTAAGCAGTCACTGTTCAAGTTAATATACGCATTTTTGTATTCAACATTTATGTTTGAAATTAACATACTGCATGCATAATTATAAGCTATTCTAGGTCCTATATATAATAGAAACTATATGCAATATTAATACAAATAAAAATACCAAAGAAAAAAATAAAATTAATTATACACCTCAGTATATTTAATCACAATAGAATAAAGAAGATTTGATCTGAAAGGTTTGCATGACGAGGTTTCAGCGCTGCACTGATGCATCTGTATCGAAGTCCGAAAGGAAAACGGTCTTGAATATCAGAATACAGGCAGCACTCTAATCGGGTTCAGGTCCATCTTGCTCCAGTGATAAGCTACACTCGTTTACTGCTCCCTCCTTCCCTGTTTGTTCACCGCAGCAACCGTCCTGCGCCCTGATTGGCCGGGATATCTGGCAGCTCAATTAACCGGTAATGTAGTGTTTACCTTTCAAACCACTGAAGAGGAAGTTCTGATGGCAACACACACACACACACACACACACACACACACACAACAGACACAGACACAGACACACACACACACACACACACACACACACACACACACACACACACACACACACACACACACACACACACACACAAAGGGGTTGTGTGTCACTTGGTGCAAAGGTGAATCTCACAAAACCTGTCCCCAAAATTAAGAGTTTTTTTTTTTGAAATTATATTGTACAAATATCTACAGGAAATACGTATAGAAAAAATATATATAGGAAAAGAGTATGATAAATATGTAAATTATATAATGAAATGTAAGAAAATAATCGAAAATATACAAAATAATATTTTGACAAATTGTATATTTGTCAGTTATCTTATGTATATAAAACACTAAAATGGATTATGGATTTACAAATTGATGTTTTATATTTATTTAATGAAATATTTATTTAACATTTCAGAATATAAAGCCATGTTAATTAAGCTGCTAATCTATCATATAAATATATATTTCATACATATATGTATGTATATATGTATGTATATATATAAAGAACAACAGAGAGTACCGATAGAGAGAGAGAGAGAGAGAACACACAGATAAGAGAGAGAGAGTAAGAGTAGTAATACGAAAACCTTAACGATACCCATCCCTAGCAATGACAATGTCATGGGTTCGATTCCAAGGGAAAACAAGAACTGATCAAATGTAAATGTAAGTCACTTTGGATAAATGCATTATAAATGGAGGTGAAAAAAACAACTATAGTAGTACCATGGTAATTTTCTGCACTTTTTGGACATCATAATACCTTGATTTTTGTAAATACCTTGGAAAACCTATGTGCTCCAGTACCACGATACATATTAAGTACCACAGTATTACCATTTGACACCATGCATTGGTGCTTTTATGCAAGGAATTGTTCATTTTGGTAATTTTGTGGTAGTTTGACATAAAGAAATTGCACGTTGTACATACTATTGTAATTCCCAAAAAAAGAAAAGAAGGGTACTCCTTGTCTGTTTTGTGCTCACGCTTACAAAAGTACCATGGTATTTTTTTGACATGTACATGGTAACATTTACCATTTACCATTTACTTGTAATTGACATGTTGATTATCATATTCATATACCATGGTACTAAATTTATCAATTTTTATATATTTTTACATTTGGAATATCATAAAAATACCAAACATTAATTTTACTACCATGGTAAATATTAAAGTACCATAGTATCACCATCACTGTACCATGGTACCACAATAGCCATTTTCAATGACGATAATTTCACAGTACTTTGATATAAAACATGGCACATAGTAACATTTACTATGGTAAATGATATTTACATACCATTGTGCTAAAGTGTTTTTTGGACATTTGGAGTATAATATCAAAGTATCGTAGTATCACCATCACTGTACAATGGTACCGCAACAGTACTTTTTGTAAGCTTGGCACATGGAAACATTTACTATAGTAAAAGACCAAAAACCATGATAGAACCATGGTACGTTTTGATGTTGTTTACTTGTTTAGTAATTAACATTTTGATTACTATATTCATATACCATGGTGTTGAAGTGTTTTTTGTACATTTGGAATACAAATACCATGGTGCATGAGTTTTAGTACCATACTTTGTTTGTAAGGATGGCACACGGTACTGTAGTTAATGATCAAAAACGATGCTTTTTTTGTAAGGATGGCACACGGTACTGTAGTTAATGATCAAAAACTATGCTTTTTTTGTAAGGATGGCACACGGTACTGTAGTTAATGATCAAAACTATGCTTTTTTTGTAAGGATGGATTATCACTGTAGTTAATGATCAAATATGCTTTGTTTGTAAGGATGTACACGTACATTAATGATCAAAAACTATGATTTTTTTGTAAGGATGGCACACGGTACTGTAGTTAATGATCAAAAACTGTGATTTTTTGTAATAGATGATTTATTTTTATACCATGTCACACTTACAGTAAGGTGCATTAACATGAGGTTGGTGTTCAGACAGACACGGAACGATCATGTTCTCTTACCGTGGTAATACTGTGGTAGTAGTTTGAGCAGGTTGGAGGAGAGGAGAGAGTTAAGCTCTTATCTCGATGCAGCAGAAGACATTCCTCTATGAGGCCACAGTTTGCTAGTTTCCTGCCTTCTGCCCAGTGCCCTATTTTTACCCCGTCTTTACCCTCGTACCCTCCACAGCTTTTTCCTCCAAACACACAAGCACTTCCTGCTATTCACACACACTGCTACTGTGTTGTTTTAGAGGGTTATAACCTGTGCCAAACCAACGCCACCTCCGCTGAGGCTGAGGAAATGTTGTGTGTACGGAACGGCTTCGCATCGCTCTTTGAAATGACATATAGTTTGATGTTGATGTACACAAGAGCAATCGCTACTGTAAACTAACCTGCCCTTTGAAATGAAACGTCCCTTCATAAATTGAGTCGTTTTCATACGCTAGAAATGTAGCTTTCATACTGAAACCAGTGTAGTATCAGTGCTGGGTGATATACGGAATAATATATTCACAACGGCTTCGACAGGGAAATCTAATTATTTATAATTAATTAACAGCAGTGTGAGAACCACAATGATTCATTTCAGTGAATCACTTCAAACTGAGTGAATCAGTAACTCATTAAACGATTCATTAAAACATGAAGTAAAGTACTATTATCAACTATTGATATACTAGTGTACATATAAATGAAAATTAATGTTAGTGAAAAACCAAGTGAAAAATATGTTTTTTTTCTGGCATTAAAAATATTTTACAACTTGCTGAAAAAAATCTAACGCGTAATCAACATACACAATACACAAAAAAAATTACAAAATATATATATTCTGGAATTAATTAGAACATATTAGAATATTTTATTAGAATATATAATATAATATATAAAATACATATTATATAAAAAATGTGTCTGTAAGTGAGTGTGCGATACTATACTACAGTAAAATAGATTTACATTATACTAATGCCAGACAATAAAGAAAAAAAATGTTTTTAGAATTTAGAATTCAAATATATTTGAAAGTTGATATTTTATATGCAAAAATATCAAAAAGCTAACATTATTTTTTTTTACTATATCGCCCAGCCCTAATCATTACAGTATATATGTACTATATAGTAGTACAGTAAAATTTGCTCAACACAACTACAGTTTCTTCTCAATGACAGTTCTCTAAAACCTCATCAGCATCTTGATTTGTTGAAGTGTGTCTGTGGCATTTTTGTGGGAACTAAAAAGAGAAGAGCGATGGTTAAGTGCTGTGTGAATGTGAAATTAGCGGTGGCTCTGTGAACGGATCACTGGACTGAGTTGTGAGAAACACTCGCTGTGGAAGTAAATATAGGCATGAAACATGCTCAAACATCACAGAAAGTGGGAGAGAACGACACAAAGACGAAATATCACCTCTCCATCTGAACTGTCTCTCTTCGCCATATGTTAATGAGCATATACAGGTCATTATACCATGGTATGACCATCGAATACCATCATTTTACCATGGTACTTCCACAGTGCTTTTCTGTTACCGCATTATCCCAGCGTGAGGAATATTGTCTCTCTCTGTCTCTCAGATCGTCTTACCGTCTCTGTTCGCAGCCAGACGACAGGTTACACACATCCAAGCAGGTCAAATCACAAACGCCGAAAGTCAATGGAAACACAAGATGATTTGAAATGTGAGTTAATAATGAATAGCACTCTATACGCCGGCGCTGGAGGAAATCACGTTTGGGGAATTGAGAGCTGAATCTATTTTCACTGAAGGACATAAAACACAAAGCAGAAGTTATGAATCCGCTTCCTCGATGACGACGTGTTAAATTTGCTCATCAAAAGCGCTTTCGAGGAGACGGAGGTCACAGCTTTTGTCTTGAACCAAGGTCCCTCGGGTCTGCGTCAATGTATTTGTGTGTGATTTCGAGTGATATTACACTTTATTAACAGTAAATAAGTAACAACTAAAAGTGATTAAAAGTGAGTGAGTGAATTGTGTGTGTGTGTGTGTGTGTGTGTGTGTGTGTGTGTGTGTGTGTGTGTGTGTGTGTGTTTGTATATATATATATATACACACACACACACACACACACACACACTATTTTTCAAGCTTCATTTAAATTTAATACATTTAGTTTTTAATTAAAATAAATTTTACTTTTGGTAATTTTATTATGTGGTTTTGTCTTTTGTATTTATTTATTAATTTTCAATTTTCTTGCAGTTTTAGTAATTTTAGTAGTTCAACTTATTTTATTTCAGTTAGCTAGGTGACAAGTTCTTTTAAGTTTGAATTATCATCTAATATTTGTATTTTATTTTAATTCTTTTAACAAAATGTTTGTTTTAATAGTTTAATGTAACAATAACAACACTGATCTGCACTCAAAAAGATGACCGGCGAGGTCAAACGCATTTAACGCCATCACAATTAAAACTTTAATTTTGAAGTTTGTGAATTCAGACAGTTTTTATGAACACGCCCCCCATCTGTCATTGGTCAAGCAAAAACGTAGCCCCACCCCAAACGCACACCATTGGTTGAGTCAATGTTACGGTGTCTGCTCTTCTAAAACTAACTCTGAACATGACACTGAGAAACATGTATTTGTAGTATTTTAACATAATAAATTACAAGCATTACCTTTAATAATTAAAAAATAAACAAATCAGAACAGCTTCTCTTGTTTAAATTAATTTAAAAAGAGGACTGCTACTGAATGGCATGCAAAAATATATTTTTTATATACTTATTCTCGTCCAAGATGTTCGTGACTCAAAAAGAGGCGTTTTCAGCCAATGCTGATCACTGAAAACACTAAATATCGTGGTTTTCGGCCTTGTCACATATGCGTCGAGCACTATTGTCTAATTGCATTGAGTTCATCTTCATGTGTGTGTTACTGTAATTATTTGGCTGTGTGTTTGCTGGAGAGCCACCTGGTGAGCGGTTATGGGGGAGAACAGTGGGGTCATTGTGTGTGTGTGTGCAGGGTGATACAGGCTGACTGACCCATTCAACACACACACACACACACACACACACACACACACACACACACACACACACACACACACACACACACACACACACACACACACACACACAGTCCACTATGTGTAAGACATCTGGAGGGCCTGAAACAGACGAGTATGACTGCATACGACTGCATGAAAAGATACACACACAGACAGACACTTAGCACACAAAGACAAGACAAACACAAACTCTTTCCCACACTATATGTCACTTACACACTCACGCTTAAACATGGAATAGAAAAGATCCTACTAAAGGTTTTCTAAGATACTATGATCACAATCCATTCTAACCTGTGGAAGTGAAATGCAATTGATGACATTTAATTTGCATGTCATGCATTAGATGTATCGCTGCTTAGTTCTGAATAATCTTCATTTGTGCAATCAATGGCAGTGTTCTGTGTTTGTGAATCTTTGGTAGTAAATGGACCAGTAACTGGCATTCTTTGGTTAGTTATATTAGTAAACAATGGAAAAAGTTCAATGTGAAAAATATGGCAAAAAAATTATGGAACATTAAAAAAAAAAAAAAAATCAAACAAATTTATAGTAAAATTACCATTGTACATGTCAAAAATCATATTATTACCATGGTATACACAAAGAAGCATAGTATAAAAAAGCATAGTAATAGCAATAAATAAATAAATATTAAATCACAGTATTACCATGGTACGTGACCCCCCCCCCCTCTCCAAAAAAACATAATAGTATTACTATGGTAGAAATGAAGTAAATAAAAAATAAATATGCATATACCAAATAACTTGCAAAATAAATTAATTGCAGTATTAATAATCATACATGTAAATATATATATGTCATATTACACCCATGGTATATATTAAAATAAATGAGATATTACCATGGTAATAGTATAGCACAGTATTACCTTGACACATCCAAAAAGTTAAAATAAATACAAAATAAAAAAACAACCTCTGAGCATATACGGAAAATAAAAACAGTGGTACATGCCCCAACTATAGTACTACTATGGTACACACACAATAAACACAAGGTAATATTTGCAGAAGTGTGCATGTTAATACTGTGTTTTGGTGGCTGTCAGTCATCTCATAATGTGGTTAGTGAGTCTGTGCCGGTCACAGTGAAGGACATAGACTGATGAACAGATTGTGTATTGTGTAACTCAGTGTAATCAAGGCATCATATCAGACTGCATATCAAATATCAGCCCCGCTGAAACCCATCCAGGGCTGCTGGAGAAACTCCTCACTATATGCTGTTAAACACGTGTTCTTCATTAAAGCCAGATTTACAATTAGAAGCGCTTCAACCTGATGCTCATTGATCAAAAACAACATCTAACATCTCAGCGAGTCGAGAGATGTTTAGTCTGCAAGACGGCGACTCGCAACTGTTTACCTATCCAGAGAATAGAACAAAGATGGACTTGGGGTTAAACAAAGAAAGCCGAAAGTTCAAGGTCTTGACCCGCACACTCTCGTGGATCAGCAGGGGTAGCGCTGTCACAGTGTTGTGTCTGGCCTGCCCCGAACAACTCAAACATTTCAGCTTCAAAGCGAATTAAGATCAACACAAGTCCTTGCTTTAGCTTCCTCCAGGAGCGTAATCGGATTGAAAACAATCAAATCAGACAGTGGCTCGTTTCGGGTTGCGTATAATTAATTGACTTAATAAAACAAAATGTGTAAATTCACTAAACGAATTATCGGGGCTAATCACAGAGGATTACTGAAATAACTCGACCGCTGTCGAGTTTTGCTGTGGATTCACGGCGAGGTCCCAGTAGAACGAGTCGGATTTGAAGTGAATACTGAATGCATGTTGTAGGGATTTGCCTCTGGATATACTGTGAGACTAAATGATAACACGGCCTCTGGTTATAAACAAGTGAGCTGGAGCGCTTGCAGCGTGTGCGCTTTCAAACAGACGCTCAGCTTAGAGGCTTACAATCAACACTGACATACTACAATCAATGTTTATTCTGCTTCCAGCATTATATTTAAGTGTCACGATAAACATCTGAACTGATCAAACTCCTGTCCTGCAGCATACCAGCATACTACTTCTTCTGCAGATTGTAGCATGCATGCTGTAAAGACTCCTAAAATGTGCAGCATAGAACCAGAAGAAGTGAACCGTGCATTTAAAGGAATAGTTCAGGCAAAACGAAAATCCAAGATTAGGACTTTGTTTCTTCATCAGATTTGGAGAAATGTAGCATTGCATCACTTGCTCTGAGTGAATGGGTGCCGTCAGATTGAGTGTTCAAATAGCTGATAAAAACATCACAATAATCCACACCATCAGTTAAAGTCTTGTGAAGGCAAAAGCTGAAACAAATACAGCATTAAGACGTTTTTAACTAAAATACGAGTAACGCATCCTGAAGTGAAAAAGTGGAGAGAAACCTGCACAGATCGAGCACCGTTTACAAGCCAAAACAGCTCTAAACAAATATGTGGCTGGGTTCTGATGTGAGAGACAACAGCAGATGCACTTTTCACTGGAGGAAGCGTTATTATGGATTATAGACTGATTTTAGGCAGAAGCAGCAGTTTGAAGTTAAAAACGGTTTAATTATGGATTTGTTTCAGACATGAACTGATGGAGTGTGGATTATTGTGATGTTTTTATCAGCTGTTTGGACTCATTCTGACGGCACCCATTCAGGATCCATTGATGAGCAAGTGATGCAATGCTACATTTCTCCAAATCTGATGAAGAAACAAACTCATCCTAATCTTGGATGGCCTGAAGGTGAGCAGCTAATTTTCATTTTAGGATAAACTATTATTTACAAAACTTCCAAAATTAAGGATATTTTTGCGCAAAGTTGATTAGCAAAATAACCAGAGAGGTGAACTGCATGCTACATGCCTTATTAAGCATGCACCATAATGCAGCATACTACTACTTCAGAGATGCTATTTTGGTCAGTATTTAGTATGCAGTGTGCACTACTATACTGAGTTTCAGACCCAGCCGTGTCTTAATAAAAGATAATCTTAGCAGAAAAAGCGAGTGAGTGAAACAGAAAGACGAAGGGCAGAGGTCGGCGTTCTATTAAAACTAATTTCACCAGCGTCTGCTCAACACGCTACTCTTTCACAGCGGCTCGTAAACGTCTCGCGGCAGACCGGCCTTATTTAGACCGGTTTAACACAAACCTCCCGCCAACAGACGCCCGAGGAAAACGGGCTTCACTGAGTTAAAACACATTCATACTTTCTTCACTAAAGCTCATTAATATGACGAGATCTGAGATTTTAGTCACAAATAGCTCGGTTTCACGAGAAAACATTATTACAATAATGACTATCCTTAAACACTAAACTCATTTCAGAGGTTATCTTCACTTTCATATCGCATGGGTATGCATGCCATGTATCATCATCATCATCATCATCATCATCATTTTTATTTTAGTCATACACTATTTCATAACAATTATACGTAATTATACTAACCGGAAAAGGTGTAGGTACTTATTTTACCTTTTTGATAATAGCCATAATTTCCACTGCTATATTTAATCTGTTCAAAAATTATATATGTATAAATAAATGTTAATGTTATTATAATATTATAATAAAAAATAATGTATATTACCATAAATAAAACGATTAAATATTTAAATAATTTTAATCAAAAATCTGTATATTTTAAAGTCATAATCAATGTCTTGTTTCTCCTTAAAAGAAGAAAAAAATTGTAGGAAATTTAAATTTACTGTAATAAAAGAACATATGTATAATTTATATATTTGATATAATTTTGAATTAAGTTTATTTTTATTTGAAGTTTATTTTAATATGTAACCATTGGAAAATGGTTTAATGCTAAAAATTGTAAACAAAAAACACACATTTTAGTTTTATTATTAATGACGTTTTCTAGTAATTCTAGTAAAATACTGTAGAAATGAAGATACTGTAAAAGATATTGAAGAATTGTGTGGCGTTGTGGATTACCATGGCAACAATACAAAGCAGCTTCAATAACAACACATCTGACCGCTGATCGTAATCAACGTAATCATAAAATATAAACCATAATGACACATTTATGCATTTAGCAGACGCTTTTATCAAAGCGCCTTACATTCAGGCTAATTGGACAATTACATCCAATTTTTATATGATTCTTATTCAACTTAAATTTCTTTTTTATACTATTTTAATTTGACATATAATTACATACAATTTGAAATTCGTTTTATTGCAACTTTAATTTATTTAATAGATTTTTAAACATGTTGCATACAATTTTATTTTTTTGTAAATTTGTTATTTAAATTTCTATATACAATTTTTTAAAGTTATCTTGTATAATAAAATATTTATATGATTTTAATGCAAATTAAATTTATTTTATGCATGAATATTTTTACATATCATTTTTTTCTATGATGATGAAAACTTTCAATGAAAGTTGTAATGCAACTTAAAAATATGTTTTTATGTATTATGTCAACTTTGACATACAATTACATTTCTTAACATATTTTTAAATCTACTTAGAGACTTCAGAACATTAGTGCATTACTATTTATTAAGTCCCAATATACTGTTTTTGCACATCTTATTTGTTTTGCACTTTTTATTCTAATGCACATTTTATTCTCTTTTTTTACCTATATATATATATGCTCCTGTGTTGTGTTACTTTTATATAATTTTTATTTTTATTCTTGTGCACTGTCCACTGAGCGGACCTGATTTGATTTACATTTCACTTCTGATTATACCCTGTATAATTTATTATGTGACGAATAAACAAGCCTTGAGCCTTGAACCTTGGCTATACATGTTTTATCAGTATGTGTGTTTCCTGGGAATTGAACCCACAACCTTTTGTGCTGCTAACACAATGCTCTACCACTGAACCACGAAGAATTGCCCTTAACCAATAAACGCTTTCCATTTCTGCCGATAAAGATGCTCTTAATGAGATTGCGTGATGATATAGTTTGTGAATCAAGGTCGCAGGAGTAATCTGTGATTTACTGGAGACGTGAGCTCATGATGGACCGTTTGAAGGGTTTGAGCACCAGCTGTTATCTTCTAATCCCACATTCTCTCTATCTGTTCTCGCGCTCCGTCATGACCGCTTTCTTTTTTTGTCCTCATCTCACTCCATCTGTCCATTCTCACATTCACGCCACCGTCTCTCTCTCTTACACTGCTTTATGAACCCAAACGGTGAAGCCAGCCAAACCTGTACGACGAAAGATGTTTAGCAGAACCAGGCTGATCTCATACGTACAGTAAAACATGTTCCTGTGGCTCAGTGGTAGAGCGTTGTGTTAGCAGAGCAAAGGTTGTGGGTTCGATTCCCAGGAAACACACATACTGACAATACATGTATAACCTGAATGCACTGTAAGTCTCTTTGGATAAAAGCATCTGCTAAATACATAAATATAACAGCAGACAGAGATATATTATTAAACAAAAGCAGACCACACGACTCATGCTATACTTCAAAGTCCTATATCAGCACTGACTGATGAATCACTAACGATCTCTGATCTCAAATCACTTCTGAAATCTCGTGTGCACTTACAGAAACCTGAAGCAATTCGTTCTTAGATGTCTTGTATCTAGTCTAAAATTAATAACTTTATGCCACAAATATCAATAAATGTATTTATTATTTTTAAACATACCGTTTAAACAGTAATATATATATATATATAATACAATTACATCCGATTTATATATGATTTTAATTCAACTTAAAAATA
Source organism: Gymnocypris eckloni scoliostomus (assembly GCA_027564155.1). NCBI lineage: Eukaryota > Metazoa > Chordata > Actinopteri > Cypriniformes > Cyprinidae > Gymnocypris > Gymnocypris eckloni. The sequence goes on from CM050419.1 coordinate 34,803,298, forward strand.
CTATTTTACATATAATTACATAAATTTGAAATGCTTTTTATTGCAACTTTAATTTATTTAATATATTTTTAAACATTTTGCATACAATTTTATTTTTAATGCAACTTAACATTTTCTTATATATTACTGAAATATTTAGACAGAATTGCATAAAATTACTCATTTTTTTATGCAACATAAATTTGTTATTTAAATTTCTATATACAATTTTATTAAAATTTTAATGCAACTTAAATGTATCTGTATTTTACATACGATATTTTAAATGCTTTATATATTTAGACTTTTAAATGCTATTACATACAATTTTGTATGCTTTTTAATGCAACTTAAATTTATCTTGTATATTATTTAGGTTTTTTAATAAAATGATTTTAATGCAAATTAAATTGACCATATATTACTAGATTATTTTACATAAAATTTTACATGATTTTAATGCAACTTAAAATTGATTTTATGCATGAATTTTTTTACATATCATTTTTTTCTATGATGATGAAAACTCTCAATGAAAGTTGTAATGCAAATATGTTTTTATGTATTATGTAAACTTTGACATACAATTACATTTATTAGCTTATTTTTAAATTTGTCTGATTGTTTGAGTCTAAGACTTCAGAAGACTATAGTGCACAGGTCATATGATGCTTTCTAGCTTTCATCGCACAAGAGCAGCGTGAACATCCGTCTAAACGTCTCCTTTTGTGCTCTACAGAAGAGAGAAAGTCACAGGGTTTGAAAGGACAGTAAATGATGACAGATCCTTGATTTGTGTTTGTGGCAGATGAAAGCTCCACCCCACGCATGCCCTCTGGGCTCTGGCACACATCCACCACAGCTTCTTTCTTCTCTTTCTCTCCGTCTTAAGCACACAGCATCCACACAGTGTCATTCTCCGGCAGCTCTGTTTACCACGGTATTCCAGACTGATAGATTTCATACACAAAACCAGAGAAAGCAACATCATAAAACACCTCATGCACGGCGTCCTGTGTAAAACAGACACTCGGGACACATTATCTGCGCTTGCTTTACACACAATGCACTAGTATGGTAACACTAGATGTGTGGAAATCAGTGGCAGCATCTCATTTGAATCACTGTGTCTATTATACGCAAACACTGATGGCGTTTGGATGCGATATGTGTTTTGCATGTATTTAAAGTGTTCGACATCATATAACATAGGAAGACTTTACTGTTTATACAAGCAAAACATAAGTGTATTCAAATCACCAAACCATAACTAGAGCAGAATACATCATCTAGCAACCGCCCAAAACACTGTTGTTTTAATATCTCTGAGATACTATTATCATTTTAGAGTTAAATATTTGTAATAATATTTTTTATATATATATATATAATACATAATAATTATATAATTATATTTTATATTAATTTTAAACTTATACATTTTTAATACATACACACACAGATATGTATATTATTTATATTTTATTGTAAATTATTAATAATAATGAATAATGTGTTACATTTATATAGCGCTTTTCTGGGTTCTCAAAGCACTTTACATAGGGGGGGTCTCCTCAACCACCACCAATTAATTAATTCCATTCATTTATTCAGCAATAAATTCAACCTATTGATTGCATTAATTCAATATCTTGCAAACAATCTGCAGTTTTGCTGTAAGTTTTTGTCATTTTAGCAATCTTTTGAGACGTTTCATTATATTTTATCCACATGTTAATCAATATTTTTTAGTTTGAAATAATTTTCATTAATAACATTTTAACATACTTTAATATTAAAAAAATATATATTTAATAAAAAAATTTAATTTCAGTTAGTTATTTTAGTACAAGATAAACTAAATAAAAATGAGAAACGCAGAAATAAAAGGCTTTTAATTGATTTTTATTGATTTATTTGTATAGTTTTCATTTCACTTTCATTTTTAGTAAACTATAACTCTGGTACTAAAAAACTGAAAAACATAAATTCAAAGTTTAAAAAACATATTACTGGAAAATACTATATCTGTCATCGCACAAGAGCAGCGTGAACATCCGTTTCTAAACGTCTCCTTTTGTGCTCTACAGAAGAGAGAAAGTCACAGGTCGTTTGAAAGGACAGTAAATGATGACAGATCCTTGATTTGTGTTTGTGGCAGATGAAAGCTCCAGCTCACTGCATGTCTGGGCCATTACTGTGACGAGAACATCCACCACAGCTTCTTTTCTTCTCTTTCTCTCCCGGCTCTTAACGTCACCGCATCACACAGCATTTACAGCTGCAGCTCAGTGCTTGTTTGAGGATGTGATCTCACGCCACCGCCGCAGCTCTGGACCAACGACGAGGTGAAATTAAATCATATTTAGGAAAGTGAAACACACTGGACGTGCAGAGAGCCTAAACAATTAGTCCTATTGCATGTGATTATGCATGAATGATCTCATTCACATGCATACAGTAGATATTTTTGTGTTTGTAATATTACTGACAGCATCTAAAATATACACTTTTCTAAGTATGAACAACTTTCAATCTTTCAGTTTCCACCACAGGATTGTGAATGACACTGATTTATCAGTATATGATGCAACGTTGAGCTTTTGAAAGCAAACATGTGACTTATAATCAAATTAAAGTCATTCACGCTCTCATCAAAGTCTGAAATATAAGAGAAACACAGCTGTTGTTAAAGTCCAAACCTGATGAAATCATTATAATATCATATGTGTTAACTTCATTAAATTAATGTGATGTTTCAAATAATGCTAACATTATAGAAAAAGGTCTCACTTGTTTAATGCGTTGCTTCACATAAACTACTGATGAAACCTTTTTGTAAAGTGTATCAAAACAATTATTCTCATTTTTTCAACTTATGAATTATATATTTTCATTATACACATGAATATACTGGTTTCATTTTTCTTTCAGTTTGAGTTATTTTAGTATATTCGTTAAACTCAATGAAAATGAGAATGTTGTCTGTTTTACATTTGATTTCAGTTCATGTTTATTTGATTTCAAGTCACAAAATGTTTTAATTTTACGGTTTTCATTTTAGTTTTAGTTACTTTTAGTGGAAAAAAAAGGTTTTTCAAAATTGTCAATAAAACGAAGATTACTGAAGTAACAACAAATTTAATATTCTATAAACAATCTGCAAACATTTGTTGTGAGTTTTCATTTTATATATTTATATATATATGTGTGTGTCTATATAGTTTTCAGTTTTAGTTTCATCATGTTAAAATAAATTAAACTCAACTAAATGAAGATAAACTAAACTAAATTAAAATGAGAAATGTTGCTTTGGCAGCTGAAATAAAAGGTGTTTATTTTATTTTATTATATTTCAAGTAATTAAAATGTTTTATGTTTATGGTTTTAGTTTTAGTTAACTATAATAGTCCTGGTAATTTTTTTTTTTCAAAGTTGTAAATAAAACAAACAATATAATATGAATTGCATGTTCAATATTCTACAAACAATCTGCAAACATTCACACACCTCCAACGTTTAAAGGGATCTATATTCTGATTTTGCACCATGCTTTTTCTTACATATGAATACTTATGAATATGAACGTGACTGAAATACATACGATGATGAAAATATAGAATAATGTCTGAATTCTGTAGGACGCTAGTTTTGATTCATATCTTGATTCAGTTTTTATTATTATACTTCTCTTTTTAATATTTGTTAAAGTTTTAGTAATTTTGTTGTGTGTTTTATCATTCTAAATACATTTTCTTTTATTTCATATATATTAAAATCATGTTTATTATAACATATTTTGATGATTATAATTTTAGTTTCAGCTTTGAGTAATATAGATTTTATTTAAAAAAATATTTTAGTACATTAAGTTAAACTACATGAAGATGAGAAATATATATATATTATTTCAATTAACTTTTATTTCAAATAACAATTTTATAGTTTTAATTTTAGTCTTAGTTCATTGTAATAATGGCCGTAAAATATTCTGGTAAACAATGACTGTGTAAAAAAATATGTCAAATGCAAATAATAAAATACAACTAACTTACTCATTCTGCAACGCTAGCGATGCAAAGATCAGGGTTCGATTCTCAGGCAATGCATGAAGTGCTTGCTTTGGATGAAAGTGTCTGCCAAATGCATGCATGTCAATGATCCATAGTTATGACAGCAAATGATATCACTTTATCTGAAGTCCAAGACTATGATACATAAATAAAATAAAAACACAACCCGATCGTTTTAAATGCAAGCATAGCGTTGTTCATTCTGACCACAGTGCATTTTGTGCATTGAATTGTTGGCTATAGCAAAAGCATGTAACTGAACCATAATTCCCAGTTACTCGTGTCATGTTAATGACATTTCTGTACTTTTATAAGATAAGGTCTGATCGTCACCTGTAGTATCTGAGACACGAAGCACAACTGCAGAAGGAAACCTGGTTTAAAGCATCACTATAAATAAACGTTTTTGGGGGGGATATTTTTCTGCAAGCTTGCTTCATAGTTTCCAGCAAAACTCTGGCACTGGGAAAGACAGAGCCTCATTACGAGTTTACAACCCAACCACAATATCAATAGCATGGATTATAACAGTAAGACCCGGTTTACGGCGGCGTACCTTTGAAATGTCAAGAGGAAGCAAACTCATTTAAACACTCGTACCTGGAACGCCGCAATACAAACATTCAGGTATATATTTAAAACATAAACGCTGTGTGTTGTTCTCTTTCTGTGAAATGGACGTATCAAACGACCGGAGCAACGATTTCCACAAAATATCCCGAAAACAGGAGCGTCGTCTCAATAATCGCTGACTTTCCGCGGCGTCTCACGCCTCCCCCTCCGTTTCCTAATCTCGACCGCAGCAGGCGAACAAATTAAGAGCTTTCAAAAGAAAATAATTAAGAAAATATTTTTAAACAAAGTTGGTCAAAACACATCTGCTTGGTGCAGACGCGCGCTTCGGCTGGCTTTGCTGATTAGCCGTCTTTAAAAAACTCAATTATGAAAGTGCTCTGCCAAAAGCCGCCTCACAAGGAGGACCCGGTTGAGACCAGCTGTGATGTCATTTTGGCTGGGCGTTTTTAATCTGAAGTTTACCCTCCGCCGTAACCATGTCTGTAAAAACAAAGCGTTTATATCTCGTTCTCGGCGCGGGTCAGAGGTTCAGGAAAACACCGCGCTGTAAAACGGCGGGAAACTCGCTGCGGTTTCTAATAATTGCAAACATGCTGCACTTACAGTAACTAGCAGCTCTTTGATTGGAACTAACTAGCAGCCCTGTCGTTCTGTATTTGGGTGAGATGTCATCAAGCTCAAACGCAGCAGTGCATGCTAGATCTGCAGTCTAGACTACTAAACCATTACAAATCACACTGACTCAGTTTAGCAGCCCCGGGCGCTTTGTCCTGAGGCGATGAAACTAGCAGGCGTTCCTTCAACCAAACAGCCCACAGGAGAGAAAATCACCAGACAGACCTTCAGCATCTCAACCGCTTCTCCAACACAGAAACGAGATCACATGCAGACTTTGATTGCTTTCTTTTACATCTCCTGCTTGTTTTTATAAGAAATGACTTCTAGATTTTAGATCTCGATAATGTCTCACTCAGTGCTCAGGTTTGCCAAAATGTGTGCAAATTCATCCTGAACTTAAATACTTCTCATCAAAACGGCAAAGATTCACATTCATTTTAAATCTCTATACGCTTAATGCACACAACAACTATTTTCTCAACTATTAAATCTCAATATGAGACAAATGAGAAATAAGTAAGAACCCATTAGCACCTACATTGTTTCTCCAAGACAGAAATCAAATTTTTCTTATTTCTCTAATTTCAATATGAGACGAGCACATGACACTTAAGTAAAAGCTTCATAAAGCAAACTCTTTAACATCTCAATCGCTTCTCCTAGACAGAAATTATATTATATTGAGATCATACGGAGACTCCTTCTGTTTTGTTTTTGCCATTTTCACTTGTTTTTCAGAGAAATTTGATTTCTAATGTTTCAGATCTTAAAAGTGTCTCACAAACGTGTGCAATCAAACTCTACATGAACTCAAATGTTTCTCCTTAAATTCTCATTTATGTTAAATCTCTATACTCTTACAGCATGACAGCTATTTCTCATGTCTCTATTTTATTAGTTCTCTAATTTCAGGAGAAATATGAGACAAATATGGGAAATTTAAGTAAGAACTCTATTAAAGGGATAGTTCACCCAAAAATGTAAATTCAGTCATCATTTACTCACACTCAAGTCGTTCCAAACCTGTATGAATATCTTTGTTCTGTCGGACACAAATGAAGATATTTTGAAGAAAGTTTGTAATCAGGCTGTTTTAGGGCACCATTGACTTCCATAATAGAAAAACTAATACTATGAAAGTCAATGGTGCCCCAGAACTGCTCCGTTTCCCTCATTCTTCAGAATATCTTCCTTTGTGTTCAGCCGAACAAACACATTCATACAGGTTTCATTTTTGGGTGAAGTTCACAAAGCAGACCTCGTTAACATCTCAACTGTTTCTCCTAGACAGGACTGTGAGTACATGAGCACAAACGAAGACTTCTACTGCAGTTGTTTTGAATCTCCTGCTTTGATATTTCTCCTGATAAATTACATTTCTAGATCTCAAAAACATGTCAATCAAATATGAGACAAATATGTGTAAGAACTCCATTAAAGACCTCAACACCGCAACTGTTTCTCCTGGTCAGAAATGAGATCGCATGGAGAGCAAATGAAGACTTCTTTTGCTTAAGTCTCCGGCGAAAGTTTCTGATCCTAGCAATGTCTCAAACAGAGTTCAGATTTGGAAAGATTGAGTGTGCAATCAACCTCAAACACTTCTCATTTTAAATCTCTATAATCTTACTAAAGGAGAGCTATTTTCTCATTTATGCATTTGTATTATTTCTTCTAATTTCAGGAAAACCTGAGCTGTGAAATGAGCAAAGACACACCGCTGTGAGCTCACAAACACATATTTAAACACAACAAATCCAGTTCCTGTTCGTCCCTAATTCAATTTATTCCTTATTAAATCTATAATCCAAAATGTCCAACAACTATTTTCTCAACTATTAAATCTCAATATGAGACAAATATGAGAAATGTAAGTAAGAACCCATTAGCACCTAAATTGTTTCTCCAAGACAGAAATCAAATTTTCTTATTTCTCTAATTTCAATATGAGACGAGCACATGACACTTAAGTAAAAGCTCCATTAAGCAAACTCTTTAACATCTCAATCGCTTCTCCTAGACAGAAATGATATTATATTGAGATCATACGGAGACTTCTTCTGTTTTGTTTTTGCCATTTTCACTTGTTTTTCAGAGAAATTTGATTTCTAATGTTTCAGATCGTAAAAGTGTCTCACAAACTCTACATGAACTCAAACGATTCTCGTTAAATTCTCATTTATGTTAAATCTCTATACTCTTACAGCATGACAACTATTTCTCATGTATCTATTTTATTAGTTCTCTAATTTCAAGGAGAAATATGAGACAAATATGGGACATAATTAAGAATTCTATTAAAGGGATAGTTCACCCAAAAATAAAAATTCTGTCATCAATAACTCACACTCAAGTCGTTCCAAACCTGTATGAATGTCTTTGTTCTGCCGGACACAAAGGAAGATATTTTGAAGAAAGTTTGTAATCAGGCTGTTTTGGGGCACCATTGACTTCCATAATAGAAAAGCAAATACTATGGAAGTCAATGGTGCCCCAGAACTGCTCCGTTTCCCTCATTCTTCAGAATATCTTCCTTTGTGTTCAGAACAAACACATTCATACAGGTTTCATTTTTGGGTGAAGTTCACAAAGCAGACCTCGTTAACATCTCAACTGTTTCTCCTAGACAGAAATGATATTATATTGAGATCATACGGAGACTCCTTCTGTTTTGTTTTTGCCATTTTCCATTTGTTTTGCAGAGAAATTTGATTTCTAATGTTTCAGATCTTAAAAGTGTCTCACAAACTCTACGTGAACTCAAACGTTTCTCGTTAAATTCTCATTTATGTTAAATCTCTATACTCTTACTGCATGACAACTATTTCTCATGTCTCTATTTTATTAGTTCTCTAATTTCAAGGAGAAATATGAGACAAATATGGGACATAATTAAGAATTCTATTAAAGGGATAGTTCACCCAAAAATTAAAATTCTGTCATCAATAACTCACACTCAAGTCGTTCCAAACCTGTATGAATGTCTTTGTTCTGTCGGACACAAATGAAGATATTTTGAAGAAAGTTTGTAATCAGGCTGTTTTAGGGCACCATTGACTTCCATAATAGAAAAACAAATACTATGGAAGTCAATGGTGCCCCAGAACTGCTCCGTTTCCCTCATTCTTCAGAATATCTTCCTTTGTGTTCAGAACAAACACATTCATACAGGTTTCACTTTTGGGTGAAGTTCACAAAGCAGACCTCGTTAACATCTCAACTGTTTCTCCAAGACAGGACTGTGAGTACAAGAGAGCAAACGAAGACTTCTACTGCTGTTGTTTTGAATCTCCTGCGTTTATGTTTTTCCTGAGAAATTACATTTCTAGATCTCAAAAATGTCTCAAATGGTGATCAGGTTTGCCCAGATCTAATGTGCCATCAAACTCAACATGTCAATCAAATATGAGACAAATATGTGTAAGAACTCCATTAAAGACCTCGTTAACATCTCAACTGTTTCTCCTGGTCAGAAATGAGATCGCATGGAGAGCAAATGAAGACTTCTTTTGCTTACGTCTCCGGCGAAACTTTCTGATCCCAGCAGTGTCTCAAACAGAGTTTAGATTTGGCAAGATTAAGTGTGCAATCAACCTCAAACACTTCTCATTTTAAATCTCTATAATCTTACTAAAGGAGAGCTATTTTCTCATTTATGCATTTGTATTATTTCTTCTAATTTCAGGAAAACCTGAGCTGTGAAAGCGCGAGCGCTGAGCAAAGACACACCGCTGTGAGCTCACAAACACATATTTAAACACAACAAATCCAGTTCCTGTTCGTCCCTAATTCAATTTATTTCCTTATTAAATCTTTATAATCCAAAATGTCTGCATTTCCAGCGGTGTTTCTCTGGCTCGGGTCGTTCCTAAATGCTTCCTACCTTCCGCGGAATGAGTGAAACGACACCGAATTGCTTTTGCAACATGCAGCAGGCTTGATAAAGACAGCCGTCAGTTCCTCTGCCATACTTTCTCTATGGTCTATGTGATTACGAACTGCAACCCACACTCTCTTCCAATCTGTCACGCAGCCATAGACTCAGAGAGAGAGAGCGAGACGGGCCAGATTCCTGTGTCTTTGTGTCAAAGATAGGAGCTGGAAGGAGAAGTCACTGTTTGCTCTGGGATCATACATTATCTCAACTACAACAGCACAAGACATTCCTCATACACTCGCACGTCCCGCATGACCACCACAGATCAGATTATTCACTTATTATAAACATTTCTCCTAGAATAACTACTAAATATTCACTAACTAGTTAATATATGCACTGAATAACTGGTGTCTCAAACTATTTTCATTGCAACAGGAACAGAAACAGGAACACATTAAATTAAATGTGACATTTTCACACTTTTAAACAGATCTTAAGACACGTGTGAGATTCACAACTGAATGCATTAAAGAGTATTTAACAAGAACTCATAGGACTGGGAACGTTTTGAACTAACCTATTTTAACTAAAATAACAGTATGCATTCATTATATCTAATTAGATAGATCATTACATAATTAAATCATTATATATATATATAAACACACTTAAAGTAAAACAAATTGAATGCATTGTTGTAATGGAAAATGAATTGCAAACCTCTATATGATATAAAAATATGATGTTTTTTCTCCATACAGTGGAAGTCCCATGTTGTTTAGTTCCTAATGTCCTCCAAAATACCTTCTTTTGTGTTAAAACGACAGAAAGTCACACAGGTTTTGAATCACATGAGTAAACGATGGTGCACTTTTCATTTTGGGCTGAATGAAGCAAGTGTCCGTTTGTTCTCAATTGAATCTCATTGTTCAAGAGGAGAAACGATTATTTAAAAGTCTCGTTTGTGATTTTTCATGTGTAAAGTCACTCAAAGGCCTTTCAGCTCTGATTTAGAAATATGAAATGATACAGAGATTAATTGTTTCGCAGGTGATCCTGAACAGAAGCGTGTCGATCTGTGATAAGAGTCCGAGACGACACGGTCACAGGTCGAGACGTCTTCTGGTAGTTTCACGGGAAACCTGCACACTTCTGAGACGGGTTTGGGACAGTGCAACACACGTCTGAGCCAGATATTGTGGATGAAGTGTGGTGTGCGTTCTCTCTCGCTCTGGCTCTGTTTGCTCAGGACGTGCCACGGGACGCTCAGACAACTGCTGGTGTTTGCCCAGCCTCTCTCTCCATTCCTGCGCGTCCGCCGTGTTTATTTATCTCATGTCCTCCGGTTTAACGTATGGAGTCAACAGTCTCAGAATCAGTGTGTGGAGCAGAACATCTGCACTCGGATCTGCTCACGTCATACTTCACAGTAAAATTAAATTTAAAAGTTGATTTTGCGAGTTCTGTTAGCTTTAGCTTCTCTTCAGGTGGACCGTCGGCTGTCAGACCGCCAGATAATCACAGCCCAAACAATATCAGCAACTTCCAGTCCTTGTCAAAGTTTCCTGCGTTTACAGCTCGTAAAACTTCCATGAAATGTGTTTCTGCAGCCTTGTGTCCTGAGCGGTGGCCGAGCTGATGAGAGGCGGTTTCACTCCTGAAAACACCCTCAACATCAACACCAATCACTATTAACCTCATTCCATGTACTGTGAGCCATTCATCAGCGCACATTACTCCATGTTTGACCTACATTTCCATCAAACGTTCTCTTTTAAATACAGCTTTAGTCACATAATATTCAAGTCGATTTGGGTCAGAATGCACCCTTTTCAATTCCTGATGAATAAAATCTCTCTCACCGACATTCTTTCCCCCTCAGAAATGCTAAATACTCCCTCCCGGGTAATACAAATGATGTTCCAAGAACGTTTTGCTAACATTACATTAAGTGTTTTTGTTCATGTATTAAGAATGTTAGAATCTTAGTTATGCGGCCGTTAGAGAAACATTCCATTCTATCATTTTGAAAATGTTTGAGAATGTTACATTTGAATGTTCTCTCAAAGTTCAAAACACTCTGAGGAAAAAATGAGAGGAACATACCTTTTAATCCTTTTTTAACGCCAGCGGCTATTTGCACTAAGTGTAAATGACCATAGATTCTATTTACACTATGTTCAAATAGCAAGATTTTCTGCTATTTATACTACTTATTACAAATAGTGGCAGTTATCTGCACCTCATTATTGTAGTACATTATAATAAAACAGTATGCAATAATAACATAGGCCTATTGAGTGTAAATTATCATTTTAATTCAAATTATTAAATGGATACCATCTTATTGGGTCAATAAAGCCCTCCCTACACCTACCCTAACCCTAACCGAGAATTTACTTGGTTATGTTTCCTTCATTTTTATTGAAAATAAATGCCTTTCCGATGCGATATGAGATTTGAAAAGGGAGAAAAATAAGTTTGGCAAAAGGTGGGTTCGAACCCGGGTCGATTGCGTGAAAAAGCACGTTCCTTACTATCTACACCACTGAAACTGATGGGCGTCGCTTTCAGTGTTGACTATCCAATCACACGCTGGTGGGCGGAGTTACACACTAACATTTCTTTTTTAAGTATTAAGAATGTTGAACGTTACAATAACATTCCATTGTATCATTTTGAAAACATTAAGCGAATGTTACATTTCATATTTTTTTAAACACTAAAACGTTAGTCCTTTTCATTATTTATTTAATTTTTTAACTGTTCAAAACATTTTTATAATGTATAAGAACGTTTCATACTGATTATGTGAACATTAGCAGAACATTACATTCTATCATTTTATTAATTATGAGAACGTTCTATTATTTAACTATTAAACATAGTTCTAAACAAGTTCTGAGAACATACAAATAACATCATAAGGACATTCCATAAATCCTCTATCGTTCCATAAACATTATTTTAAGAATATTTTAGCCTAACAGTTATGGGAACATTACCTTTTAGCTGAGTTATGCTATTAAAACCAGTTATGAATGGCTCTTCAAGGCAGTTTTGACTTGACCCTGACTCTACAATTACTTCACAATAAACGCTTTCAGAGATTTGACATTATTCTTTTTTCTCATAACCACCCCAATTCACATTTATTGGACCCTCATTATCATTGCTGCAATAATCCTGCAGATTTAGAAGCGCTTTGTGCTTTCATAACTCATTTCCAGCAGCGCCTTGCAAGCCGGACAAAGTGCTTTCAGGAAGATGAGCTCGAATGCTTTCACTAAAACTTTTCTTTTTTTTGTGGGTCTGCGTAGAAAGCCACAGATGAGCGAGGTGACAGGTCCACAATGAAGCCGAGTCCGCTAAAAATAATCTCTGAGTGCTTTCATTGTATTTATGTAACACTTCCTTTAAAAACCCCCACAGCAGGACGGCAGAACACCTCCAAAGAAACAGCACTAGTTAGTCATTGAGAAATGCTCCAGCTCCAGAACAAAAATAGACTTTTTATGTGCTGATGTCAAAATACACTCGACTTACTTTCTGAATATGAGTTCCCTGTCGAAATGTGAAAGATTTATCAGTCTTCAAAATGACTTTCCTTTTCAGCCGACGATCTTATTTATCAGCCAAAGACACTTTTCACCATGCAATCAAGTCATGAAGGATACAATCAATATACATGATGCATCCTTAATTAGAAACTCTCTGATAATGCTCATGCTCTTTTAATTAAAGTCACGTTTGCTGACGTAAAGATAACACAATCGGCCTGATCTGCCCTAAACCAGCGTCTGATGTCAATAACATCCGGATGTGGTTCATGCAGGAAGAGAACAGTATACATCTAACATCATATATATACACCTGAGCATAATAAATGCATCATTCAGGCCTTGAAATCTTACAAGCAAATCCTCAGATGTCTTATTTTTGTACCTGGTGAAATCGTCTGCACTCACATGTGCATCAGGGGTTAAAACACTTCCTGACCAACAAGAGACAAACTGAAAACCACACACACGTGGGTGACAAAGAAACTGCGAACTCTGCGATGCCATCCTGTTTGGTTTAGGTTCAGCTGCCACAAAGATATTTCCTATTTCAAACTTACACAAGCAGCCATTTTATAACGAGATATAAAACAATCGCTCAGCCTGCTGGGAAACGAGCGGTAAATGTTTTCATTTAATGCATTCAGATGCACAGTGTTTATGTATAAATATGAATCTCTCGTAAGAGTTAAACAGCTACGCTCTTGTTCGCCTGTTCTGAAAACCATCCATCAATAATTCCCTGGCTTTGAGTTCTGAACTACGCCGAGCGCGCTAGAACAATAAACTTCTGTCTTTCAAAGTGGCCATCAGAGTGCGGCAACATCTGGTGGCGGGACTCATTTTTGGGTCTCCAAACCGCTAACTGACAATTATGGTCGGCCGAGAAGTAATGCATCCAAGAAAAATCTCCAGTCCATTTCCCCCGCTCGGATTTCCATGCATTATGGACCACCTTAAAAACGGTGCATGCACCAATCCCGTTCGTGCAGCCGAAACGAGATGCTATTTTCGTACATGCATTTGGGGGTGCAGCTACTGCGAGCCCACCACATCCTGAAGGGGGGGGTCCGGACCCGTGCGCCACAGCCTACCGCCGTTCTGTAAGGCGCTGATGGTAGGAAACACAGGCCCCACATCAAGCACTGACAGCTTCTGATCAAAGTGCCCTGCAGCCCCGCGGGGGGGATCTGAATTAATGTCTTCGCCTCTTTCCACTTCACCTTTTCTGTATTCTTCATCAGTTCATTTTCAGGTCACATTGCAACAGTCAATTCTAATGCAGATTTTTCTTAGGATGTGTTGTACTACACTGTAAAAATTTTATTTTGAATTCAATGTGTTGCATGCCATCTCTATTTGTGAAATTTACTAGAAATGTGTTATTGTTTCTACAGCAAATGTGCACAACACCCATTTTAATTGCATGCAGTTTTAATGGTTAATTCTCCAATTTTAGTCAAGTCACCTTTATTTATAGAGCGCTTTTAACAATATACAGATTGTGTCAAAGCAGCTTTACAGTATCAAACAGGTGTCAATAATGCAATTTATATGACTTTTATTAGAATTATTGTAGCAAAACTTCTGCGGGGTAGAAAAACAACAGAATTGATGATATCAGCTTAAATTTGTTTTTAAAGACAAGAAGTTATTGCATTTCGATGAAAGATTTTAAAGTCATTTTAAAGTCTACTTTAAAATAATGTGTTGTGATATTAGAATTGAAATCAGTTTAAATTATAAAGTTCTTTGGCAACACTTTACAGTAAGTTTGCATTAGTTAAGTTAGTTAATGCTCAACATATTGTTAATGTCCTTATTGTTCATTGTTTGTTTATATTACCTCTCAGTGCATTAATAAATATTAACCACTTTTGATTAACAAAATGAAACACTACATGCTGAAATTAACATTAACTAGTATTGTTCATTGTTAGTTAATTAACTAATATAGCTAACTAATGTTAACCAATGTAATCTTAATGTAAAGCATATCATTTAATTATATTATTTATTTCATTTTACTTTCAAGAAATACTTCAACTATTTAGCTGAAACGCTCACTTGGTTTTATCTTTAACAATTTGGTCCAAAATAATAAAGTGTGCAGTTAAATTAAATTGAGATTCAAGTCTCAATAAAGCACAAATAAAGTGACGCCTACACAACCTTTACCAATGACTTACAACTGAAAACAAATCTAATTTAAAGTCATCATCAAAATGTTTTTCTTCGTGAAACTGAATAATCAATCAGAAAAAGAGTAGTACAAACTACAAGACTGGAAACTGATTGGATGGTGAAAAACGGCTGAATCGTGGTCGGAGGACTGGTGATATCAACTGAAACCCAAAGTCATTTAAGAGGCAAAGCAAGTTATTGCATTTTGATGAAAGACTATGAAGGCAGTTGTTCTCCTTTATGGTAAAGTGCAATGATTAATCATCCACAATAGCATCAGGAACATGCATTCAAAAAGTAAATATAGTCAATTTTGACTTCTCAAACCACAGCAGCAGACAAACTCCTCGTCACCTGAAGGGATGATCACACATTTCCAGATTCCCATCATCCAGCAGGTACTAAACTCGGCCTCTTTATCTCTGGCCGGATCAGCAAGTGTCCCAGACGTCTGTGCAGCTCTCTTTCCCCCGCCGTCCGCAGACAGGCATCGTTATTATTTACCGGCTGCATTACTGAATCAGTTGCTATTCACCATGCAGCCAGCAGCCATTCAGCGCGTCAAACCTCCAGCGCTCGCTCTCTCTCTCTCTCTCTCTCTCTGCCAAGGCCAATTAGTGCGCCGCTGTGCTGCACCCCCACAGCTACTGACAGCGCTTCAGAAAACGCCAGCTACATTTACTGCATTACTGCCTGAGACTGGGACTGGGCTGCAGACACTTCTACACAGGATACAGGGCAGAACGATGCCAAGTCATGTGTGCAGAGTGGTCCCCCGAAACATTCATCTGCTTTAGACTGAGATAAAACAAACGTGAAATACTTATTAATGTCCCAGGACGTAAAATCACCAGGAGGATTTTCAAAGATTCAGATACCAATATCTTAGAGAGCAATATATAACTAAGATATATATAAATAAAATATATTTAGATTGGTTTAATTTTGTCCATATACACACATACACACACACACACGCACACAGACACACACACTACAGACACACACACACAGACACACACACACACACACACACACACACACACACACACACACACACACACACACACACACAGACACACACACACAGACACACACACACACACACACACACACACACACACACACACACATATACAATTAAATAACAAATAAATAAGTATATATTTATTAATTTCTATAATTTCATTTATTTTTATATACAGTATATATATATGTGTGTGTGTATATAAAATATATATGAATTATATATTAAATTTAATTTGACAGAAAATAGCTGAAATGCATTGCAAATATATTTTGTATTTATATACTGTATACACACATATATATATATATATATATATAGTATATACACAAATTTAATGCCAGAAAATCAGCAAAAATGCAATGCAAACTAATTTTCACAGTATATTGTGCACATGCTGTGTCTCTCTTAGAGGTCTGTATTTCACACAGGTATTGGAGTCTTGTAACACAGTTTTGTGGTTCTGACTCATAAAGCAAAGCGTTGAATAGTTCTGAAAAGGTCTCGCTCACCACAGAGTGCACAGACATTTTCACACCGCACGTCAGCAATACAGGTGCACAGTAGAGCCGTGAAGCGTTTCAGCATTTCACAACACACGTGTGATCCTCTCGCCAACAGAGCACGTGAAGATTGAACAATTAACAACGCCTTGACCTATACATGCAGGTGTGTTCAAAATGTGCTTTGTTTCTCATTTAATCTCATCACAAAGGATTTTAACTAAAGGCTAAAAAAGCATGTCTAGGTAATAAATCTCATATTTTCACTGTGCTGACAGACTTTTGGACTTCACTGTACCAATGCATACTGTGCTATTCATAAACCTTTTGACATTACACACACAATCAGCTACAAACAAACCTGATGGATGAAAATAACAAATGAATAATGGCTCACGGGCAGGTTTATGATGTTGTGGCAGCACCGTTAGATAAATCGCATCGCTCTGCCATACAAATGAAGGACTCAGCGCAGCTTCTGTTAGGCCTCGACCGCTTCTTTCCACCTAATTAACTTCCCCGTGTTCAGCCGGCTTGACGACTCATTTTATCTCACATCTCATTACAGTGTCGAGGAGAGAGGAAACTGTCATATACAGGAGCAGGTAATTACCGGCGGCATTTGCTTTATGTAAACTGATACGATCGTTTTCACTTGTTGTTTTCTCTGGTCTCAATGTGAACAAGATTGAATGATTTGAGATAACATGTAGATTCATAACTAAACATTCATATTTATATATATGCAATCCCTTGCTGTTAAACCAAGTATGTGCATTAAAACTTGATTTGAATTACAACGCGGACAGAAATCCTAAAATGCTCGTTGATTTAACATGCAGAAGCAGATGCAAACCTGAGGATTTCTTCCATGCAATCACACGGATGTAAAGCACATCTACATACGCTGCATGACTCTATATGAAATACGTGCACACATGTAAAAGGTCTCATTTATGAGCACAGCATGCACAAAAATAAGAGCCATAATTTTCTTCTTGGATAATCTCTTGTTTCATACTGCACTGGTGCATTTTGGTTCAGATATGATTTAAGCTAAAGACACTTGCGCTCATAGATGCACCACTCTCTGCACCCATTTCCAGTAATTGCTAGGCCTACGAGTTATTTTTAGCTGGTTTAAGCAGCGAAGAACAAGCTCAAAGTGTAAGACAGAGAGAGACAGACTCTTTGAACAAGCTAAATAATAAGTTAAGGTCTCAGACTGGCTTGAAATGAATGAAGGTTTTCTGCCGTCACACAGCTGCCACACACTCACAGGATCTGATTCAGGAGCGATAACGTTTTTGGCTGATCTTTTGACGGCTGACACTTGGATGTAAATAAATTGAAAGTTAAACTTCTAGGGTTGCACTACGATTACAACATACTTTACTAATCTTCCTTGCTTTGTTGTCAAACATGAAATGACATTTGCATCCAATTTTACTTCTATAATCTGACATGTGTCCAATGCAACAAGATGTTTGACGAGAAAAATGTAAGATAAGATGGAATAATTTTATCCACGATGGATTGCATTTTCATGAAAGAATAATGAAAGCAAACTTTTATTTTGAATAACACACACTGATGAATCATTCTCGATAAATCCAGAATCATGCATTAAGAAAGCACAGTAAATAAGGTCACAAATTGATCACAAAATCAATCTATTGAGATAGTAACACAAGTGAGTGCTATGAATATATTTGATGATCTACGAGTCTCGTCTCTAACACTCATATGAGTCTAAGCTGACTGTGGTTTACCTATCTCTGTCTGCATTAATACAGTAACGCCGGTGAAGAGGGGGAAGTGGTCCATCTTCTCTTAACCTATCCAACTTCAATTTGAAATGCAGAGAATGAGCCCCGGGCGATGCACAAGTCATAATGCATTCGACAAATATTCTCTGGGTGAAACATGCATTTATGAAGAGATGGCCTTTAGAGCAGGAATTCACAGAGCGTATGCTTAACAAACAATACACCCACTCATGAAAACGAGAGATAGAAAGTCAGCATACTCAAAGTGAGAATGAGTCACAACTCAACTGAAACTTCAGCATGAAGACACCAGAAAAGAATGTCTGACCCAAAATCTTAAAACTAGGTTTTGCATTATTGGACCAATGGGCGCTTGAGTAAATACTAGCATAGCAGTTACCAGCGCGGTGGAAGGCATGTTTGCATTGGAAGTATGGATCTGGCAGGTTTGTTGCAGGGCAAATGATGACACTGGTTAATGTGTTATCGATTGCCTGGTTGTTAGAGCTGTAAAACTGCTTCCCTATTCTGAGGTGTAACTGCCTGCAAACTGTATGCATGCATAAAGACAGGATATGAACAAAATCAGCAGATATCAACTCATTTTCAGTCTTATATTGAGGTCACGTTAAGGAAAATTCACGAGCAAAGAATGTCATTTCTGTATCGTCAATAGTAAAGAAAGAAGGCACATTTACATCAAGCAGTTCTCTGTTGATCAATGCATTGAACTTGTTGCACAATTTCCAAGGAAGAATCTTTCACCTCGCGAAATTCCCAATTGCGTGGATTCTATTGAAATGACTGGATTTCGCCCGCAAAAATGTGGCGAATAACGTTAAATGTGACCGATCTTTTACGTGCAAAATATCTCAAAATACACTCTTATATCAACAGAAGTGCAATTTGGTGCATTGTTAAGTAGATAGCTGCTAGCTATCTGAATAACAACACATCCACATTCTTAAAGTAAAATCTGTCGCCCTCTTGTGTACATCAGAGCAATGCAAGATTTATATCGCAACTGAAACGTGACATTGATAAAGCAGTATTCGTCTCGTGTATCAACATGGTGGCCAACATAACAAAAATATTCATTTTCTTGGATGTACATCTGGAAAAAGTCGAAAAATATACTTTGTGCCTCTTTAATGACCATAATTCAAAGTATATCATTATATGACAAGCTGTTAACCTAACAATAAAAGATGTTAGTGGATAGTGTTAGTGCACTTAAACTTAAATCCACTTAGTAAATGCACTTAGTATAACAAGTCTTCTAAAATAATAACTGCAAACTATAATTTATTTGGATTTTTTTTGGTTATTGATTTGTAAATGCAGTTTATATTCATTGCTGAAAATATAAACTAAAAACGTGAGATTCTCTTCATTGGTTTCCTACACAGTCTGTGCATTGTTCCACCATTTCCTACATTTCATACTTCACATGCAAGCATGAAAAAGCTCATGCATGGCTCAGGAATGCAGCATGTTTGTGTGTTAGCGGCAGGAAACCATTGTCACTTATCGTGGATGGCCTAGTTTTTCAGAACTATTTCCGGTTCATGTGGCACCACTGTAAACCACTTCATGCAAACACTAAAACTTTACATATTAATGCGAGACCTCTACACATGACCTTCATTTGGGGCCTCTCAAGAATGCTGGAGAATATTGCATTATTAAAGCTGGGGCACATAAAGAGGGCTATTGTGGTGGGGAGAGCAGGCTGTTCCCCTAAAATGTAGTTTCATAATGTCCACTTGCACGGGATCATTTTTCAATGTATGGAGTTGGCTTAGATTACTCTGCTCTCCATTCGCCGGCTGATCTTTTCCATATGCTCAGAGCCACAAGCTTAACTCTGTGACACCCTACTATACACACACCCTTCAGCAAATTATGAGTTACTCTCTGTCAGGAGGACTGGATGTTAAGCTCCATCACAGGCTGTCTTTTAAAAGAAAACGTGCAATGCTTCTATAGAAAGAGGGTTATTAAATAATGCACTTACTCTTAAAGCTAAAAGCCAATGTTTCCACCATTATATAGCCAACGTAATTCATGCATAGGCTATATATATATAAAAAACATTAATATAACACATTGAGTTCAATAAAAACAACTATGAAGTAATAGACAATTAACGTAAAATAGTGGCGGTAAAACGAAAATGAGCACAGCATGATTCTCAAAATTCTCACAGCTGATTGGTTCCTTTATATTAATATGCAAATAGACTGTTTATTAGCAAATGATAGTATATATTTTATTCAGTACTCGGTTCGGTGGAGTTGAACTACTGTTCCTCACGAACACAACACGGAACACGGAACATGTCACCGCTCGCGCTCGATTAACGCGTGACCAGCGCCGTACACGGTACATGTCCCGGTGTTAATCAGTAAATGTCCCGGTGTTAATCAACACAGTTTGGTGTAGAACTGTACATACGGGAACTGGTTCACATGTACACCAGACGGTGTTGATTTAACACCGGGACATTTACCGTGTAGCGTACGTAAACACAATGCGAATTTGACAGTTCGGTGTTACCTTTGAGATCTATAACATGACAAAAGATAAACAGCACACTTTGAATATGAACTTACAAGCATGCATACAGAACACAAGCTAACAAAACCGAACAATAACAACCGAATTCTAATAGCCTATAGAACTGAATTATGCACAAAGCATTAAAACTCACAAAGCAATACCGGCTCAAATGTGATGTGAATGACTCTTAATTCACGCCATCGTCGAGAAATGAGGATATAAAGTGAATGTCTTTAACTACTGACGCCTAATTTAGTGCATATATTATTTCCACTCTGTAGCCTACAGTATCGTGTACATCTTTAGCAGTCACAATGCACGCGTTATTATTTTTCAAATATGTTATTTATGAATATTGCTGAAAAAAAGCTAAATAAATGCACCCACTATCCATTGTTTTGGGGTCTCGAAATGTCTTGTTTCATTTCAATCAAAAGCAGAAACAAATGCACATCATCGTAGAAACCCTGCCAGTCGAGTTCCCCGTGATAAATAAATACATAAATAAATAACGCGCATTAGAACTAATTAATTGCTCGCTTCTTCTAACACGTGGAATTGCTACGTCACAGAGGGATCTATCAACAAAGCAATAATGAAGCTAATTCGCATCCAGACAGAAAGACAACAGCGCTCCGTGTCTCGTATAATTCGAGCTCTCCATCTTCCCTCGGGAAACACGCTGCCGGAGTCTTTAGCAGACTTTAGTTTACTCAGCCTAACGCTTTTCAGGTGCAATGCCAATGTTAACCTACAGCCCGGGTTTGGACGAATATACCAGCAGATGCACAGCGATGCACGTGCACGAGTCCCGAGATAGCGAACTAAGTTTGGGACTGTTTTCCACCTTGTCCGGAGATGCACGCGCGTTCGAGGTTTCGCATCACCCACCGATGCGCACTCTAAACTAACACATTCACCATACACAGCCTACACTGAATAACACGATGTTCATTCTGCAACAGATGAAACTGGCCCGAAGTGAACGAAGCGGGTTATTTCCCATCTGGGAAAGAGAAACTGAACTGGTGCGTAAAGAAGAAGGATGGTGGGGTAAATTACCTTGTTGCAGCGGTAATAGTCCAGAGAGGAGAGGCTTGTGTCGGTGGGTAATGTACAGGAGCCCACGCTTGAAGGAGGTGCAGGGTAAAATCTCACATCCATCGCCCGCTCCGCTAGACTGAAAGCATGGAGAGCAGCTCGCGCTTGTGTTCTCTCTGTGTGTGTGTGTGTGTGTCTCTCTCTCTCTCTCTCTCTCTCTCTCTCTCTCTCTCTCTCTCTATTGTTAACCCAAACAAAAAGCAACAGAACGACTGAAAGAGAAAGGGGTTGAGCCTCTTTTCTTGCTCTCCTCACATCCGTTCACTGGATTTGTGTTCCACATGAAAACGCGCGCGGTGATGCTCGGTGGATATTTCGCGCTTAAAATGCACTTTAACGCAAAATAATCTGAAAAGCCCATATCTGTTAATATATTCAATATAAGTGAAACGTATGTGTTTTAAAGCAGTGTTTAGTATAAGTAAAACGTTAGAATGTTTTATTTTTAACAAAATACTTCTACAGTAATATACTATGAAAATAGTTTTTAATAAACAAAAATGTAGCCTAAAAAATACAATATATACAGTACTCAAAAGGCATCTAAAACATTGTCATTGTATTTTTCACAGAACATTTCCAATACAAAACAGTATATAGCCTAACTTTGAGAGATGCAGAAACACAGAACATCTCCTGCGTTATGAGACTCTCTGTGTGTGTGTGTGTGTGTGTGTGTGTGTGTGTGTGCGCGTGTGCGTCTCTGTGTGTGTCTCTGTGTGTGTGTGTGTGTGTGTGTGTGTGTGTGTGCGTCTCTGTGTGTGTGTGTGTGTGTGTGTGTGTGTGTGTGTGTGTGTGTGTGTGTGTGTGTGTGTGTGTGTGTGTGTGTGTGTGTGCTTTCCTCCATGTGAAATGTCAGGCGACCTCTGCCGATGGGAGCGGGAAGGAAAAGAAGGAGAGATGGATGAGAAAGATTTGAGATGGGACATAAGGTTGAATTGATGACTGCTTCACAAAAACTATTTGAACACTTAAAGTAGCAAAGAAAATATATTTATGTGATGCATGCGCTGTATCACTCAAATATGTTCTGAGAAAACACCTATAAAGAAACGTATGAATGTTGAAAACAATAATGAGGAATGTTTAATTTAATTATTTTGCAATTATTATGTGAATGTTACTTTGAGTTGTAAGTAACATTTTAAAGTATAAAGTTTCATAAAAACATTCCATAACTAATGTATAAATGTTTTTTTCTGCTAACATTTGTGCTAATGGTTTGAGAAGGTTATTAAAGACCAGATAACTGAACGAGCGTTGATGTTTTTGGTAGAATGTAGAAAACGTTGCTAAAACATTACCCTAAAAATGTTCCCTTTTAGCTGGACAGACAGATAGACAGTAATTCTAGCACATAATAATGCATTTCATATTTACAGTCATTGTTCATTTAATATTATATATATATATATATATATATATACTCAGTCTTTTAATGTCAAAATTGCTGCAAATATTCTCAAATATACTCTATATACCAATACATTTCCATTATATACTATGTTTTATGGGTTTAATTACACTTTAAGCTTCACAATTATAAAATATGCAGAATATTGTATCGCTCAATTAATAGCATGTGATCTATCTATCTCTCTCTCTCTCTCTCTCTCTCTCTCTCTCTCTCTCTCTCTCTCTCTCTCTCTCTCTCTCTCTCTCTCTCTCTCTCTCTCTCTCTCTCTCTCTCTCTCTCTCTCTCTCTCTCTCTCTCTCTCTCTCTCTCTCTCTCTCTCTCTCTCTCCCTCTATCTATCTCTCTCTCTCTCTCTCTCTCTCTCTCTCTCTCTCTCTCTCTCTCTCTCTCTCTCCCTCTCCCTCTATCTATCTCTATCTATCTCTCTCTCTCTCTCTCTCTCTATCTATCTATCTCTCTATCTATCTATCTATCTCTATCTCTCTCTCTCTCTCTCTCTCTATCTCTCTATCTCTCTCTCTCTCTCTCTCTCTCTCTATCTATCTGTAATTCCATAGTTTAACTTAACAGAAGACATGCCATTTAAAAGAAAGATAATTAAACAGCGAATAGGAGAGAGATGGATGGAGCTCAATGTAGAGAACACCACTTTCATGCTACGCCTTTTAAGAGGCAAACAAATATAATGTTAAACGTTCCTGATGAACAGACACTAACTCTATTCTCTGTACACAGGCCGTGGATTCGACATCTATAATGTGTGCATCATTCACGTGTTTGTGTGTGTGCTTGGCACAGTTGTGAGTGAGCTGTCATTGTCATCGCAGTAGGACACTTGTTGTCTCTCCACGACCGTGTGCGTGTCAACATGCTTGTTGTACCACATGCAGTTAGTGTGAGTGTGTTGGAGAGGGTCCTGGGGTGGGAACTTGTTTAATAAAAGCCACAGATGGAGAACTCAACAGGCATGTGGAGCAGACGCTCGTAAGAGAGAACATTGTATTTATGTGCATGCGCATGCATGTTTTATGTATCTGTGTGTGTGTGTATATTTAGGGGTTAACAGGCTCAGGGATTCCATTGCATCATGGCTTTGGAATGTGTAGTGCCTCCCTTCCCAGCATCCTCTTGTGTTCAACAAAGAGCAGGGACAAAAAAAAACGTTGCTAGTGCAAAGATTTGTTTTATTTATGAAGCACTGATAAGCTGCAACCCAACGACCCCCAGAAACCAATTACCACCACACGGTTTTAATTGACTGAATCTCACAAAAGAACACGTCAGGGTCATTATTTCACCTCAACATCACAAGAAAGAAGCTGATTTTACTATTCCCCAAAATATATATAACACTGTGGTGCTTTCAAAACTTTGAGACCAAAACAGGAAGAAACAGAAACAACCAATGAGGTGAGATTAGGGCGGGACTATCTGTTCATCGACGAATGGCAGAAGGCGATGTGGAAACCTGTTTGGAAACAGTCCGAACTGAATTATTTTTCTTATTCTGAAATGTGGATAGTGCCACAGAAAATTACACACTTCATTTTAATAGAAAATAACATGTATTTTTACTATTTTTTATTATTTATTTTGTATTAGTTTTTTTATTTTGTATTTATTATTCATTTGTCTATGCACCTATATATAATTACTTCATGTATGTGTGTATGTTTGTGTATGCATGCATGTATTCGTTCATTCATTCTTTATTTTATTTATTCATTCATTCAAATGACTGATTTATCATCATGTCCTACTACAAATTCTCATTTCTATACTAAATACAAAAAATCATTAAATTAATGCAAAAACAACAATATGTTATTTAAAATGTAACCTTTACATATGAAGTATTCAGCCTTTAATAAATGCTTTTTAATAAAAATGTATTACATTACATTCATTAAAATGTAGCTAGTTCATTAAAATGTTTATTAAAAATGTATTACAGTATGCGAATGAAGAATAATGAAAATAGCAACAATAAAAAACAATAACATACAAACAATGAGAGTTTAACAGAAAACGTGCTTAACTGTTCAAGTTTATCACAATGTAAAAAAAATATTTGTTCTTTAAAAAAAGGCTTTTTATGCTAAATTAATTTTCTTTTAATTAGTGAAATGTGACCTAGACACATTTTTACGAGTCTCATCTAATTACTCCTGCACTTAGCCAATTAACAAAACAGATGAGAGTTTGCATTTCATGACAACCTTCGGAAACTATTCAAAATGGCAATCGTCACCTTCTTTACAGGCAATGAATCACACACACACACACACACACACACACACACACACACACACACACACACACACACACACACACACACACACACACACACTTTCCATAGACACACACATGGTTTTATACACACAACATATTCTACACACCTTACACTGCACACACTATCACACACACACACACACACACATCACAGGAGACATTCTGCAATTTACACACACAAACACACTTAGTCTGATTTATAAGCATCACACAAAAATGTACACGGACAAGGATTTTGCACACACACACACACACACACACACTCACACACACACACACACACACACACACACACACACACACACACACACACACACACACACACACACACACACACACACACACACACACACACACACACACACACACACACACACTCACGTGTGTGAAGAGAGTCGGCGAGTACGTTCTGCCATAATAAGCGAGGGCCGATAAATAAGGGAGGTTACACAAGTGTTATTAAATGTCAAAATGATTACTGTGTCAGCGAACGGCTGGCTTATTCAAGCTGAACACGTCGCGTTGAGCTCTCGTCACAATCCACCTCAATGAACAAAAGAATACACTCTTATTATAAACTTACGTCCCGACACGTTAAACCTTTCTGAACGTTTGCACACGCTCCATGCACGTCTACGAGTGTCCGCTGATTTCAGAAATACAGCTGGTGTTTTCACATTTAAGAAGATATTGTTGGAAAATGCTGTTATTACTCTCCCACGTTGTTTCAAACCGGTATGATTTCTGTGAAACACAAAAGAAGATATTTCGTAGAATGTGCATGCTGCTCTTTTGCGGTCAATGCAAGCACAACCTGTAAAAAAAGGACAAAAAGCATTATGAAAGTAGTTTAAACTGCTCATAATTGATTGCTTGCTGAAAGCTGATTTGCATATGCGCAGACATTCTCTTAAACTGAATGGTTTGTATGTGGGCGTGGGCGTGGGCTTGAGATTTCACAGCAGCGTTGGAGGAAAGAAAGCCGTACTGGTTTGGAAACACGTGAGGGTGAGTAAATGATGACAGAAATCGTTTTTTTGGGGGAACTATTCCTGTAAGTGTGCTTGTTTTGGGTCGATGGCTTGTGTTTGCTGGCTTTGGTGAGAAAGTAAATGTGTGTTTTGCAGCGATGCTCATGTTATCCTCCATAAACCTTTTTTTTGCCTCCTGACCGTCAGTAATGAGAATATGTTCTGCTGTTTACAAGAAATGGACATTCAGCGGTCACCAAAACTGAAAAACAGAATGATAAGAATAAGAAAATAAATCTACGGTGCACAAAAATGTTAAATAAAATTCTGTTCTGTAATCCATATTTTACTGTACATATGATCATAACGAAAGCAGGAAGATACGAGAGAGTCAAACTATATTTCCAATGTAAGCAATATATAATACAAAACAATTACATAAAATTAAAATTACCGTAATTTCATTGTCATCTTTATTAATACTTAGTTTAAGTTTGCTGTATGTCTATACATATTTCAATATTTTAGTTTTAATTTATATAGTCTGAGTTATTTTAGTATTTCAAATTTTATATATATATAATTCATTTTTGTTAATATTACGAATTTGATTTAATTTTTATATTTTCGCTTTTTGCTTTTTGTATTTTAGTAATTTTGTTGTGTTTTCAATAAAATTTGTTTAAATTTATTTTAGTAATTTTGTTGTGTTGTCATTTTTTATTTATATAAACTAGTTTTAGTTCATTTAGTTTTAGTTATTATAGTACTTTAACTTTAAATGAAAATAAGCTGCCTTTACAACTACATAAATTAAATGCATTTTATAATATATTTCATATATTACATAATAATATATATTGCATACATTAATACATAGATGTTTATATATTACTATTTACAATGTGTTTGTTTGTGCTCATCCCACTACTGCAACATTGAATCGATCCATCAGCATTTAACCTTATAGTGTTGTGTGTTTTATTGACCAAAGTATCATACTGTACATTTACAATAAACATAAGAAGCTTATATCACACTTATCCTATATGCATAACTTCATAGACTGCGCTCTCTTATGCACACAGTAAGATAATGTCATGTGATGGCGACGTGTAGCGTTTATTTCCTCTAAACGTCTTCAAACGTGCCAGTAAAGAGAGTTTGTTTCATGTTTACTTTGGTTATTCGAAATCATTAAATCCATAATCCTTCCTGCGGGGTTTTCAATCAGGTCTTTCTTATTGCGTAGCGTTTGCATTATAAATAATAAATGTCAGAGCAGACCTCGCTTCTTCGTAATGATTGTGACATTTCAAAATCAAAACGAGTGCACTCCACTTGCTGAAGAGTCAAATTTTCCCTCAACAAAAGACTTGACTCGAAGCCAACAAAATGACTAAGATCAGCACTTTGGTTATCATCAGACACTCTGTCATTTTTCTCTTGCTTTTCATGCACTCAACTCTCCAGCACAACTCGAGAAAGAACAGGCCGAGATTCAACGGGGTGTTTGCTAAAACATATTCCTCTTCTCTCTCTCTCTCTCTCTCAATTCAATTCAATTCAATTCAAAATTGCTTTATTGGCATGACTGTAAATTATACTATGGCCAAAGCTTAGTCTGTCTGTCTGTCTGTCTTAAATGAACATCACATTAATAGAATATTATAACATCTGTCTGTCTAAGTCTGTAAACTGTCTGTCTGTCTGCTGTCTGATACCTCAGTCTTTAATTTCTGAAACAGGTGTCTGTCACAATAGAGTCTCATCAGGTCTGTCTCTCTCTCTCTCTTCACCTGCTGTCTGTCTCTCTCTCACACACACACAGACACACAGTCTGTCTGTCTGTCACGTCTGTGCACACACACACACACACACACACACACACACACACACTCACCTGTCTGTCTCAGGCTGTGCATCCACACGCATCTCGCTGTCTGTGCTCTGTCTTAATAAACCAAAAGCACCTGTCTGTCTGTCTGTCTGTCTGTCTGTCTGTCTCTCTCTCTGTCTCTGTCTCTGTCTCTGTCTCTGTCTGTCTCTCTCTCTCTCTCTGTCTGTCTGTCTGTCTGTCTCTCTCTCTCTGTCTATCTATCTGTCTGTCTGTCTGTCTGTCTGTCTGTCTGTCTGTCTGTCTGTCTGTCTGTCTGTCTGTCTGTCTGTCTGTCTGTCTGTCTGTCTGTCCGCTTTCTCATTCTCAATCTGCAGATATATGTGTGTGCTGTTTGTAGAATCATTCAATCCCCACAGGTTCATATTTCCAGCTTTTACAGCAACGACAAGCGTTTTGGAGAAAACGTTGTTTTTTTCCTCCTGGGACGTTCCTGCGTACAGGTTTGGACGCTGTAATTATGATATGATGTGAATTCAAGTGATTTTTCATAGAATAAAACAATGTGATGACAATATTTTGCACTACATGACACAAACAGCACATGTTTTAGCAAATGAAGAGCAAACAATGACAGTCCACATATGGATGCTTAGTGATTTTATTCTAATGCTCCCACAGAGGAATGATGGGAAATGTGGTTTTATCACACTCCCTTTCATTTAAAAACATTGTATGTGTTGTATTACAAAAAATGCATGAGCCCAGTCAAAAAATGTCCATCCAAGATGATGCATCATTATCAAAAGGACAAATGCTGTTTATCATGCCGTTTATGTTCTTATTATTAACGAATACTATAAACATGTTATAGTTAAGAATAATAATTATTTAATACATTAGGAAAACAATACATATTATAGCCCTTTATGACTACAGTGTACCATCTTCTGATGTACTTCCAGCAGGATAATGCACCACGTCACAAAGATCAAATCATCTCAGACTGGTTTCTTGAACATGACAATGAGTTCACTTTACTCAAATGACCTCCACAGTCACCAGATCTCAATCCAATAGAGCACCTTTGGGATGTGGTGGAACGAGAGATTCTCATCATGGATGTGCAGACGACAAATCTGCAGCAACTGTGTGATGCTATCATGACAATATGAACCAAAATCTCTGAGGAATGTTTCCAACACCTTGTTGAATCTGTGCCACGAAGAATTAAGACCGTTCTGAAGACAAAAGAGGGTCTGACCCGGTACTAGCAAGTGTACCTAATAAAGTGACCAGTGAGTGTGTGTTTGTATATATATATATATATATATATAATGAATAAATAAAAACATTATAGCTATATAGTATATGAGAATAATATTTAAGAAAATATATGAGGACAATAATGAATTAATAATGAATACATTTGAAACAACAAACATAAAAAACTGTATATTGTGCCTAATAATATTTAACAATAATAGAGAATTAGAAAAAAATTATAACTTAGGATATTTAAGAATAATGAATTATACAGAAAATACAGCAACAACAAAAATACAGCTGCCGCCATACTGTGAGTATTATGGTTGCTAAGATGTTCTGATGTGTTTCTATGCGGTTGCTAGGGTGCTCTAGTTGGTTCAAACCACTAACACTAAGTAATATGCAATGGCAATGCAGATCTTTGCATTAAACATCATCAATAAGACAAAACAAAACTCAGTCCAGCACTGAGAGCACTGAGAGCACATACAGCGTGTGATTGACACACTCTCGTGTTTCTGAGTGTAACGTGAGCACTGCTTCAGTCCGACACAAGCTCGAGCGATTTCAGATGTTTGAGCAACATTCATAAAGCAGCGAGCGCGTTTGCTAAGACTTAGTTGCGCATTATAATGAGCTAGTCATAATTACACATAATTGCAGTGTACTCACGTCTCAACAACAGGTTTGAAGTAAGTACACAGTTAGCAAAGACAGTTCTCCAGAACAATAGCGGCTGGATTTTGATTGTAATTATTAGTGCATCTGTCTTTTGATAATTGTAAGTCGCAGAAAGCAGCGCTTCTCAGCCGGTTTTGTTTCAGGACCCAAATTTTACATTAGACAGTAAGTGGATCCACAACTGTTTAAACCGCCTTAAAAGCACTTAAACTAGTTTCTAAATGTGTTAATGTCTTCTAAATGACTGCTGAGTGCATGATACCAGGCAAATACAAATATCTAATTACATTTATTTTGCAATCAAATGCATGATTAGATGCCTGTTTGCATATTTTTATGTATTTAGCATTGTTTTTGAACCCATTTTTTGAGACATGATCTACTAATTGAGATCCACTGATAATTCAAATAGAAAATGAGAGCTTTTACAAATATCTATAACAGAAACTGAGTTGCATGATTATATTTGCATTTTTAAATGCATTTATCATTGTTCCTGAACACACATGTGACCCAGTTGAGACATTCATTATTATTATTATTTAAGTTTTATTAAAAATATCTGTAAAATGAGTGACAGAAACTCAGTTATCATGAAGTTACTGGCATGCTTATCATATACAAGTAAAGAAAACGTTCCAAGGTTTCTAAATGTCTCTTGAATTTTGATGGTTTCATGCTCTAATAATTGTCAATTTAAAAAAATGTGTAGTAATGATTTTCACATCATTTTTAAATAGTATTTTCTTGTAAAGCCTACTCCAATAATGTTTATTTACAACTTAAAAAACACAAAAAACATTGAAATTAAAAGAAACATCTGTGCCAAAATACAAGCCTATTTATTTTGCTATCAAAATGATGCATGATTATATGGATATTTGCATTACATGCATCATTTCTATACATATGCATGTTATATGCTATTAGTTCAGTTTGTTTTGGAACAATCATTTTTGGGTCCCAATCCTCCAGATGAGATGCAATTCAAATAAAATCAGACGCATCTACAAAAGTAGCCCCAGAGACCCAGTTGTTATGATATTAATGTGGTTTAGTGTATGAAAGTACACTAAAATATCCCGACAAGAATTGAAACTCCAACATTGGTTTCTATAGTGCAATGGTTTTATGCTCTAATAATTTTTGGCCACTATCTCTGAAAAAAAAAATTGTTGTAGTAATAATTTCCCCTCAGAAATTGCTAGTAAATTTCAAAGTTAAAAAGAAACATACTGAAGCAGAAAGACTGAGATAGTTAGTTTTTTTGTTAAATGTACTCCAATAATGTTTATTTAACATTTTCAAAAATATGTTTTTTACAGTGTAAATGCATGAAACCATTGAAATTAAAGAGATATTTGTGCCAAAATACCTAATGGATATGGTTTTAATTATTATTTTGCTATTAAAATGATGCATGATTATATGTCTACGGGCATTTTCATACGTATTAATGTTGTTTTTGGGCAGTTTTGGGCCCCGGTCCAGCAGCTGAGATGCTGTTGTTTTTAGGATCTCTCTATAATCAGTGACAGAAGCTTCTGATGAAGTTAATGCGATGGCGTGTGTTCTCAGCGATCTGAAGCTCTCGCACCGTGAGCACATTGAGCATCACAGCAGAAGATCATGTGACTCCAGATCTTCTGCGGACCTGCAAACGGCTCGCGTCGGCTAGTATGAGAAGTGAACAGAGTGTGCTCCTAAAATCAGCCGCATGCTCTTGTATGAGAGAAAAGACAATCATTAATAAATCATAAAGCTCGTCATGATTATTTGGCCTTTCCGGGTTTCTGACAGCATCACAGAAATATTTGGACATTCCAGGCCTTCTGACCGCAGAAACACATCAACACGTCTGACCTTTAACACACACAGAGAAACAAAGACTGAAGGTCACATGAGGAAGAGGAGAAGCACTCAGCGGAGGAAGACACACACACTATCAGACACACACACACACACACACACTATCAGACACACACACACACACACACACACACACACACACACACTATCAGACACACACACACACACACACACACACACAGACACACACACACTATCAGACACACACACACACACACACACACACACACTATCAGACACACACACACACACACTATCAGACACACACACACTATCAGACAGACAGACACTATCAGACAGACAGACAGACACACACACACACACACACACACACTATCAGACACACACACTATCAGACACACACACACACACACACACACACACACACACACACACTATCAGACACACACACACACACACACACACACACACTATCAGACACACACACACACACACACACACACACACTATCAGACACACACACACACACACACTATCAGACACACACACTGCAATTATTGCAGGTTTGCGTCATATTCTGAGTTTGTATTTCACTGTTTTAATTCATTTTGATGAATACTGAATCTGTTTTTGTGAGATGAATTAATACACATTCATATTTAGTCTAGATTAGATCTACAGTAAGATCATGTTCACACGGCGCACTGTGTCACTGTCAATAAATGGAGAAAAGTAACTCAGATATTTTCTTATAAATTAAAAAGTTATGCGTTACTTTACTAGTTACTTGAAAAAAGTAATAGTATTACGTAACTCGCGTTACTTGTAATGCGTTACCCCCCCGACACTGCTCACTACCATGGTATATGAAATGGTAATCATAAAATCCCATGTTCTTGTGGTATGACCTGATCTCAGATATGTTTGGTGCAGCTGGGCTCAAAGCTCAAAGGTCACTGAATCTGATCAAAGCTCCAGTCTCTCAGACGCACTGAACATCAGGAGAAGCGCGTCACGTGGTCTTTGTTGAAATGACAATACATGCTGCGACTTAATGAAGCACCTATTTAGTCAACATCTCTGAATTTGTCCCGGAAAACCTACTTTGAGAGCAACAGAAAATAAGAATTGTGATATTTGTAATTGCATTACTGGAGGAACGCACAGGACTCTCTGGGATTCAATCAAATTAAACACAGATATCTCAGATTGGATTGCTGCTAAATTAGATTTCTGGATACCGAAAAATAAGGAATGTAATCTCATTCTGCCCTGAAAATACAGAAAGAATCAGTTCCGTGCACAACAAACCAATGCATGTCTAATCTAAACCCATCAGATATATTAAAACACAAGACAAATACTCTGCTGGAGAACATAACGCATGAAGACCAGACTCATTCTGGATGAAGCGGCCCGGCGTGACGTCCTGGGAATTCACCTGAGCGCTTTACGAGATCAATGCCGCGCTTTATTCCTGGAAAGACTGAATCTACAACCTCAATGGAAAACGTGCGATCTAAAGTCTAACTGAAACTAAAACTATTGAAAGCATTTCAGGTTTCATTTTAGATTAGCTTTTAGTATTATTTGAGATTTTGTCATTTACACAATATATATAGATATATATTATTAAGTTTTAATTTATTATCTTAACTTATTCTTTTTATTATTTAATTTATTTTCCAAGTCATTTTTATTTTTTTAGTATTATTTGAGATTTTGTCATTTACAGATTTTGTCATTTTTATTTTTTTAGTATTATTTGAGATTTTTATTTTTTTAGTATTATTTGAGATTTTGTTATTTACAGATTTTTTTAGTATTATTTGAGATTTTGTCATTTACAGATTTTGTCATTTTTATTTTTTTAGTATTATTTGAGATTTTGTCATTTACACAATTTATATATATATATATATATATATATATATATTATTAAGTTTTAATTTATTATCTTATCTTAACTTATTCTTTTTATTATTTAATTTATTTTCCAAGTCATTTTTATTTTTTGTTGTAACTTAAAAAAATGTCATGTAATAAAAATTACTTAATTTCTGTTTTATTTTAATTGACTTTAATACGTTTAGTAATACTTAATGTATTAAAAATATTTTAGCTTTCGTTTTAATTTTAGATTAAGTTTTTTATTTGTATTTCAGCTTTATTTCAACAAACAAAATATTGTTTTAAGTTTTAGTTTAGGATATCGTGAACTAAAATTAACTTAAATTAGTAAAAGCTTAAATTAGTTTTACTTTGCTAATTAAAATAAAGCTGAAATCAAATAAAAAGTATTGATATCAGAAGAAAAACTTACCTGGCAACTAACTAAAATAAGTTTAATCTGAAGCACTAAAATTACCACAAAACCGAACTAAAACAAATAAAAATAATGAATTATTATATTTATTTTCTTGATGAATAAAAGCATTAATTTCTTTAAAACATTACTTCACCAAACTGTATGTTATCTGTATATTTCATTCTTTCTGATCTTTTTTACAGTAAGTGCTTGTGCACAGCTGATTTCAGGATTTCTATTTCTATTTTGCATTCTAATGATTAAAGCCAAATTACACTGATTATCCTTCACAACTTCAGGAGAGAAATACACAGGTTTCTGGATGAATCTCGTTAAACATGTAATTAAACCAGCAGTTCATGCAGAACATACTCAGTGCATGTGTACAAAATCATATGATCATTATCAGAGTAATATATGCTTCCCTTCACGTTAATACATTTGAATTCATTTTTTAAAGTTAACTTGAATTTTAAAATCAGCTTAGTATATAATATCAGAAATATTGTTGAATATTATTACAGTTTAAAATAAGTGTTTTCTGTTGTAATATATTATACAAATGTAATTGTATTCCTGTGATGGTAAAGCTGATTTATTGAATTACAGATTCAACTTGATTTTTAAAATCAGATTAATATAAATGAAAAAAGTTGAAATGTTATGAAATAAATTTTACATTTTAAATCAGTGTTTTTAATATTATTTTATTATATAATTTATTGTTGTGATGCAAAGCTAAAATTTTTGAGTGACATATTCAACTCATTTTATTTAAATAATTTTAATATAACTGACAAAAATGAGTTGAAATATTATTACAGTTTAGAATATATGTATGTTTTCTATTGTAATTTATTTTAAAATGCAATTTATTCCTGTGATAAAGTTAAAAAAAATTAGTATCACATTCAACTCTTTTTTTAAATGAGTTTAATAACTTAAGAAAAGAGTTAAAACATTATGAAATATTATTACAATAAAAATATATTCCTGTGATTGCAAAGCTTTCAAAGTCAATTAAATATATTTGCGGAAAAAAAAAAAGTTGAGATATTGTGAAATATTATTACAATTTAAAATAAGTGTTTTCTATAGTATTGCATATTAAAATATAATGTATTTCTGTGAAGGGAAAGCTGAATTTATGAATTACAGATTCTTTTTAAGTCAGTTTTTAACTGAAACTTTTACAGCCAATTGTATTTAACTTAAAATGTAAAGGCAGCGACTGAACTTAAGTTATATTAGACGTGGGAATGTTTACAGTGTAAGATTTTATTTTCATCTTTATATAATTTTTTTCATGCAATCGAGCTAAACTGAGTCGTATTAGTATATGTGACTTGAGAGCAGATTATCAATGAATCACATCTTACATTACATTGGACTATTTTCATGGCCTTTATTGTCTCCTCATTGGAGCTTGACGTGCCAAATTGCATTTACTGTAGCGTGAATATTCACCTGTAAATAAGTGGAGTAAACCAGCAATACGAACAAACGAAATAAGTCAAGACAAACGAAGCAAGTAGTTATTTGACGAGCGAGGAGAGATATTTCTGTAGTTAGCGTGTGACGCATTACGTGCAGCGGACTACATATTTGTGCCATCTAGTAAAGTTACATAACCTACTTTCAGGTTACACAACCTCGCTAATAGCCCTACAAACGAAGTAGGTGTGCAGGAATTTACAAGAGCCGATGAGAAAACACTGCGGCGGATTCCTGCCTTTGTTCGGAGGGGCGCACATTAAACCTGTTTTTGCATCAGAAATAAAGTCCAGCTGGATGGCACTTCCTCCCTAACGGCTGACTCACAGGAAGTAAGAAGAGGAAGAGGGGAACGTAGAGAACAATATGAAAAACATAAAGTCAAACTCAGCACACAGGGCCTGAAAAACACCAAACACAAATCCATCAAGCGTTCTGAGCGAGAGAGAGAGAGCGGGCGAGCGGGCGAGGGGGGGGGGGGCGTGTTGTTTTTCTCCATTATGCGACGGCTGCTGCTTACAGATTCAGAGAGGGGGTGTTCGCAAAGAGCTTTCATTGAGCCATTAATGTTTTAAGAGTAACATGGCTTTTTTATCAGAAGTACATTTTTCCCATTTCTCTCTTGGCTCTTGATGTAAGCTGTGTGTTAGTGTGCGTAACAGGATTTTCCTTTTATCTCACATGATTATGTTAGCACATTGCTCTCTCTCTCTTCTATCAGGCTCATTGTGCTCTCCGGGACGAGC
The DNA here is from genome assembly GCA_027564155.1 of Gymnocypris eckloni scoliostomus. Lineage (NCBI taxonomy): Eukaryota > Metazoa > Chordata > Actinopteri > Cypriniformes > Cyprinidae > Gymnocypris > Gymnocypris eckloni. Next base: position 34,839,974 of record CM050419.1, read on the forward strand.
GCCAGCAAACGCTGGATAAACAGAGATGTCTATGAAAATTCCTCAAGCATGTTGAGTTTATCTAATCAAACGCATATCTGTTGATGGGTTTATAGATGTCAAAAGTTCAAATATTGAAGTTTCTGTGAGCAGGTCACTGTTTTTTTTAAAGTGACAGTTCACCCGAAAATTAATTAGCTGTTAATTTACTCAGCCTCAGGACATCCTAGATGTACGTGACATTAGAAGAACATAGATATTTAGCTGAAATCATGGTTCTTGGTGATTCAGACGATGCAAGACAGCAGCTGCTTGTTTTTGAGAATTAAAAAAGCAACACAGAATGAAACCCTGTGGCTGCTGATGATATATCGAGGTCTTATGAAGCGAAACGATCAGTCTGTGCAAGAAACCGAACACACCTGTAATCCAGAGCCGGAGTGATGTCCGGTTCATGAACGAATCAGCGGTTCTTTTGGGGAACTTTATGAACCAGTTCACTGAATTAAACTGAAGCATCTGAAACAGATCTTAACAACATTATTAACTGTAATCCAGAGCCTCAGGCAAACGAGGAAATACAATTATTGTCTGTGAACTAATTCTTTCTTTCAATTCGTTTCAATGAACTGGTTCAAGTCTGTTTACATAATCATCCTATGATATAACACATATGCTATAATATTATCAAAGCACCAAATATTGATATGAAACGTGAATGTTTTACATGTCTACAGCATGTAAAGTGAATAAACTAGTCTTCATCAGCTCAATCTTTTACATAGACCATGAGATTGGTTCATGTATGTGGATATCAGCTCTATATGGAACGGGTTCCTCGGTTCAGTGACTGATGAAGAACTGGAGCACTGAATCCGTTCATTTATCACAGGATCATATACACCAGAGTCAGAGTGACTGTCAGGCGTCTGAAAGCCAGTTTGATTGAGTAACTTGTAGATCTGAGCAGTGAACTGTTTCAGATGATTCAGTTTGATTCAGTGAAGTGGTTCATGATTCGTTCATGAAGCGGTCATCACTCTGAACCGAGGCTCTAGAGTACAGGTAATAATGTTGTAGATAATGTTCATTACTTGCACAAACCGATTGTTTCACTTCATAAGAACTCAATATATCAGCCACGGTTATTTAGTTCTGTCTGTATTTGCTTGTTTTGACTCTTTTAAGTGCCAGAAGCCGCTGACTTGCATTTTATGAACCACCAAAGAACACAGTTTCAGCTCAAAACCTTCTTTACTCTTCTACTGGAGAAAAGTCCCCTATATATTGGATGACCAGGGGGCGAGTTAATTAACAGCTCATTTACATTTTTGGGTGAACTATCCCTTTAATATTTCTCCATTTCAATCTCCTGTTTTGCCTTTGACCAATTAAAAGAACTAGTAAAGGCAAAAAGGGGATTAAGATAGAGAGAGAGAGAGAGCGAGATAGATAGATGAGTGAGTAGTAGATAGAGAGTGAGATGAGAGATGAGAGAGAGAGATAGATGGATAGATGGATGAGAGTGAGAGAGAGAGAGAGAGAGAGAGAGAGATAGAGAGAGAGAGAGAGAGAGAGAGAGAGAGAGAGAGAGAGAGTGAGTGGAGAGAGAGAGAGATAGATGTGATGTTTGTGTGTGTGTGTGATGAGAGAGAGAGAGAGAGAGAGCCAGAGAGAGAGCGAGAGAGAGAGATGGATAGATGGATGGAGAGAGGGAGAGAGATAGATAGAGAGATAGATAGAGATAGATAGAGAGATAGAGAGATAGATGATAGATGGATAGCTGGATAGCTGGATAGATGGATAGATGGATAGATGGATAG
>CM050419.1:34851775-34971775 GCA_027564155.1 Gymnocypris eckloni scoliostomus
TAAACATATTGCAAATACGGAATATTAAAATGTGTATTTTAAATAATATTAAATATTATTATTATAATGCTGTTCATTTTAAGATTTTCTGTCATTTAATATTATTTATAAAGTTTTATAATTATAAATATATATTATTAATATTAAATAGGAAGATTAGGCCCTTTCTTTCAGAACATGTAACACAACTCCTTGTTCAGGTTCTTGTTCTGTCAAGACTTGACTATTGCAATGCTCTCTTATCAGGTCTTACAGCCAATTCCATCAAACCTCTACAATTAATCTAATATGCTGCTGCAAGATTAATCTTTAATGAGCCGAAAAGAATGCACGTCACACCTCTGTTCATCAATTTGCACTGGCTACCAATAGCTGCTCGCATATAATTCAAGGCATTAATGTTTGCCTACAGAACCACCTCTGGCTCTGCACCCTTTACCTAAATTCATTACTTCAGACTTATATGTCCTCTAGAAGCTTGTGTTCTGCAAGTGAACGACGCATTACTGTACCATCCCAAAGAGACACAAAATCACTTTCACTGACTTTTTCATGAACTGTTCCCATCTGGTGAACAGAATGACCTGCCTAACTCAATCCAGCAGCTGAATCCTTACCCATCTTCAAGAAACAGCTAAAAACACATCTCTTCCATCTTTATTTTACCCTCTAACTCTAGAACTCTCTATTCTAAATTTTATTTTAGCCAAAAGACCTCATGTCACACCTCTCTTTGTCTCATTGCACTGGCTCCCGGTTGCAGCTCGCATCAAGTTCAAGACACTGATGCTTGCATATAGAACAGCCACAGGCTCAGCACCCTCCTACTTCCACTCACTATTACGAATCTACATCCCCTCCAGAAGCCCCGCCTACTTCCACTCACTATTACGAATCTACATCCCCTCCAGAAGCCCCGCCTACTTCCACTCACTATTACGAATCTACATCCTCCAGAAGCCCGCCTACTTCCACTCACTATTACGAATCTACATCCTCCAGAAGCCCCTCCTACTTCCACTCACTATTACGAATCTACATCCTCCAGAAGCCCCTCCTACTTCCACTCACTATTACGAATCTACATCCTCCAGAAGCCCGCCTACTTCCACTCACTATCATGAATCTACATCCTCCAGAAGCCCGCCTACTTCCACTCACTATCACGAATCTACATCCCCTCCAGAAGCCCCGCCTACTTCCACTCACTATTATGAATCTACATCCCCTCCAGAAGCCCCTCCTACTTCCACTCACTATTACGAATCTACATCCCCTCCAGAAGCCCCGCCTACTTCCACTCACTATTACGAATCTACATCCCTCCAGAAGCCCGCCTACTTCCACTCACTATTACGAATCTACATCCTCCAGAAGCCCCTCCTACTTCCACTCACTATTACGAATCTACATCCTCCAGAAGCCCGCCTACTTACACTCACTATTACGAATCTACATCCCTCCAGAAGCCCCTCCTACTTCCACTCACTATTATGAATCTACATCCCTCCAGAAGCCCGCCCATTTCCACTCACTATTACGAATCTACATCCCTCCAGAAGCCCCGCCTACTTCCACTCACTATTACGAATCTACATCCCTCCAGAAGCCCCGCCTACTTCCACTCACTATCACGACTCTACATCCCCTCCAGAAGCCCCTCCTACTTCCACTCACTATTACGAATCTACATCCTCCAGAAGCCCGCCTACTTCCACTCACTATTACAAATCTACATCCCCTCCAGAAGCCCCTCCTACTTCCACTCACTATTATTATTCTACATCCCCTCCAGAAGCCCGCCCATTTCCACTCACTATTACGAATCTACATCCCCTCCAGAAGCCCCGCCTACTTCCACTCATTATTACGAATCTACATCCCTCCAGAAGCCCGCCTACTTCCACTCACTATTACGAATCTACATCCCTCCAGAAGCCCGCCTACTTCCACTCACTATTACGAATCTACATCCCTCCAGAAGCACCGCCTACTTCCACTCACTATTACGAATCTACACCCCTCCAGAAGCCCCGCCTACTTCCACTCACTATTACGAATCTACATCCCTCCAGAAGCCCCTCCTACTTCCACTCACTATTACGAATCTACACCCCCTCCAGAAGCCCGCCTACTTCCACTCACTATTACGAATCTACATCCTCCAGAAGCCCCTCCTACTTCCACTCACTGATGACAATCTACATCCCTCCAGAAGCCCCTCCTACTTCCACTCACTATTACGTATCTACATCCCCTCCAGAAGCCCGCCTACTTCCACTCACTATTACGATCTACATCCTCCAGAAGCCCGCCTACTTCCACTCACTATTACGAATCTACATCCCTCCAGAAGCCCGCCTACTTCCACTCACTATTACGAATCTACATCCTCCAGAAGCCCGCCTACTTCCACTCACTATTACGAATCTACATCCCCTCATGAAGTCTGAGATCTGCTAGTGAGCGACGCCTCGTGGTACCATCACAGAGAGGCTCAAAATCACTCTCCAGAACGTTTTCATTCACCGTTCCTGGCTGGTGGAATGATCTTCCCCCCCCATCCGGAATGATGAATCCCTGACCATTTTCAAGCAACATTTTCTGAGAACTCATCTCTTCCGTCATCACTTGACTTCTGCTCCTTCTTCATAAAAATAAAATAACAAAAATAAACCTTTGCTCTCTGCCTCTGAAAGCTCTTTGCTTTCCCGTAACCTCTCACTGTCTGGCTAGAATTGGCTCTGAACAATGCCTGAAATTTTGTATAACAAGCACTTCCAGCATCTGTTTGCCTCGTTATAATGTATCACTTATTGTATTCCTCAATAGTAAGTCACTTTGGATAAAAGCGTCTGCTAAATGAATAAATGTAAATGTTTTGTATATATCTGTCTTCAAAACTTGACCCTCTATCAATTGCATATTTATTCTCTAACTGATAGCTTTTCTTGAAAAACTAACACTAGCTTTCTTTTTTTCTATTCTATCTACTTAAAATAAAATACAAAATGACTTGCTACGTGTACTGCGTTAGGCTAACCGAGAGTTGTCATTGCACTTGCGTATCATTGCTCTTTTGTTGGTTTTGATTGCTTCTATAATGTACTCATGTGTAAGTCGCTTTGGATAAAAGCGTCTGCTCAATGACTAAATGTAAAAATAAAAACAAATCTGCATTATTTCTGTGACTAATCAAATTGAAGTAGAAGTGATAACTGGTCATGTGACATTCTACAGACAGTCAGCTGCTGGTTGAGTTCATGTTTCTCAGTGCTGCTGTGATTAAAGCAGAACAACCCAGCTGCTCACAGACACACTATCTCAACAGTTCATCAGACTTTTGAAGAGCTTCTGACGGTTGGTTCTCGACTGTGAAACAGTTTCAGTCTAACGTAAATCACTATATAGACAAAAAACATCATTGAGTCAGTGTTTGAAAACCGAGAGAAAGGCTTTGAGAAAAGCAGCGGTGGTTTCTCTCCTGTAGTGATTCTCAATGCCGTTAAATCCACTCCCACAGAGAGAAACTTAACACAATTAAACAGTTAATGCAGCTCGGCGCTTCTGGACATTTCTGCTCGGTGAGGATCTGGATCCGGTTTGGTTTTAATCTGGTCTAAATGCTGCGATCCGACATTTTGAGATGTCTTGTAGGTGTGTTTTTTCTCTTCATGTCCGACGCCACGCGTCAGTCTCTTAATAGTTTCATCTTTGCATTTGTGACCCTAAAAACAACCTCCTACTGACCCCAAAATCTAATTTCTTTAGTGTTTGAAGCTAAAACTCGACCGCTCTTTCCATTCAAAACCACGTCGAGTGCTTTATCACAGAGGAACATTATGAAGCGATGGATTATAAAGTCTTTTTGAGAGCCGCAGTAATGTAACACGTAAGTAAATGTGTAATCGTATGTGAGCTTTATAAATCAGTGTCAGGCCGTCGTGACAGGCAATGATTGATAAACGCTGCATATTCATAATCTGTGATGATTTATGAGGCTTTTGTGTGATGCAATTAGCGACCGAAATGAAACGAGCTACATGTGATGAGCTACAACACAACAGAAACACTTCAAACCTGTTACAACTTCATCAATATTCATTATTTAAATACTGACTCTGTTCTAAAACTTAGTGAGCCGCCTACCTAGGGGCTATTAATAGAGATGTGCAAAATTCAGAATTACAGAATTGGCTTCCTTTCAATTCATGAGTGCATTTTAACTGTTAAGCACACAGGAAGTTGAATTGGAATGACAGGAAGAGGAATTCACTGAACTGTATTTCAAAGAAATTCAACACAAGTAATGCATTCTGGGAAATTAAGCATTCTTCCTCTCTGATCCACAAAAGTTGATTTATGAAATATGATATCCACTCATCTATATGTCTCTATGTCTGTGAGGACATTGAATCTTCCAATATTAAGTGCAATTTATTTACTAAATGTATTGAATTTTAAATTAAACCAACACAGCAATGCATTTTACAAACTATAGGTTCAGTGCTTGAAGTGGGCCGGTACGCAGTTTTTCATGCACTTCTGACATGCTGGTACTCAGAGTAAAATCGTCAGGGTTTGGGTGGTTAGGCTATATGATCCCATATATGATTAGAAATGATATAGAAACTATGTAAAGCACACTACCCAGGCGGGATCACCTCTCATCTCGACCCATCACGAGAATGAACGCAAGCAGAGTCGGTCTACTTCACTGTGTGGTGCGCGAGAAGGGGAGGCGTGCAGAGGTGTAGAATAATAATTCATTATTGATTACTAATTTGAATCAGTACTTTTTAACGAAAATCATATCTTAAAATGAAAAGAAGCAGACTTTTGGAAACTCCTGGAAAGTCCAAGGATCCAGTAAACGAATTCAAACAGTGCTCAAAACAGCGCTAATGCAGAGAAAACAAGCCCGATTTCATCAGAGAGAAGAGTGACTTACGTCCAGATGACAGTAACATTAGTATTTTCAGCGTGTATTTGGTGTTTATAATGAACGCTGGTCAGAGGTTTAGTGATTCTGAATGGAGTCGTATATTAAAGGCAGGAGGTTTAGTGGTCTTTGGCGTCTCCTGTGGTCATGTTTGGTATTGCAGCTTGACTTGTGCTCATTTGTATTGAAAACTTTTATTTAATTATTGATTGATTGTGGCACTATACATACATTGTGAATTATTAAAAAGTACTTATTTAATATAAATAATTTAATAAATAAAGTCGTGTGAGTACCGGCACTTCTATTTTTCCACTTCAAGCACTGTAAAGGTTACAATAATAATAAATACAAAAAAAGTAAATAAATAAATAAACTAAAAGTAATAAAATAATTAAACGTTTTATAAATAATAATAAATAAAACAACAATTTGACTTTTTTAGTTCAAATGTGTAATAGTATATCCATTCAATTTTAAATCAGTTCAACACAATAATGCATTTTGCAAAAGATAATAAATAAATAAAAAAACAAACAAATATGTTTTTGTTTTAAATTCTTATAGGAAACACAATTTTTCAAAAGTGAATGTATTAAATATATTAAAAAAGAATAAAATATATAAACTAAATATAATTTTAAAAGCAAACAATCTATATATCTGAGTTGACAATGCTGCTGTTCTCGTTAATTCTATTCCATTTATTTATTTCCACCTGTACATACAATGTATTATTAGTCAAAACATACGTGACAACTAAGCTCTTTCTGATCCTGCATCCTTTCACTTCAATGCAAATATAACTCATATTCAGGAATTGAACTGGAAATGAACCTTCGGTTGTGAAAGGAGCTCGACGCTGCTGTTAACACAGATGGTTTGAATCTTGTATTTGAGAGACTCGTTTGATAAATGCCACATGATCTTGACGACTTTCACACGTAAGCGTTTACTTGAGTTTGTGTACACGTGTCGAGCAGAGCTGATTGCTGTCATGTTTCGCTCCGTTCCATTAAGACAAGACTGTTGGGAATTATACGGCCAAATTACGGCGAAACGCACGATTCATGCAAACGATCCGACAGGCCTAATTCATCAAGTCAAGTGCATTTACACGCACCACATCGGAGGTCAAATTTGGTCGTTTCTCAGCTGACAACTTTCATTTTCACATCGATTTAGCAGGAGAAAATTCCAATGCCACTGTTTGTCCAAAGCAATGCTTAAAAAGCTAAAAGAGAAGCGCCGTGAAACGTCAACCACAGGCCCGGAAACACGAGCGTCACCTCATCTGGCTTCCAATCAGTTTCCCTTCACATCCAATGTCTTTTATGAGAAATCTCTGAAACAGAAATGATCTGGGGGAGCAATAATGTCCAGCACTAATTTAATACCTTATTACCATAAGCCTAGTGCGATGCATGCATAATAAATTTGTTGTATCGCACAAGGCTCAGGCATACGCTTGGAACAGGATTGCGGGTCCTGAGACAGCAAGCCACATTTGCATGATATGATGTGAGAGTTGAATGAATTGGAGGATTATGGGAAACACTGCCTCCCTGCCCAGGCTCATTGTACTGAAGAGAAGTATCACATACCCACAGACGCTTCGCAATTTGGAACAAACCAAAGAGAAAGCATGGAAAAGAGAGGGAGAGCATGTGCACGCTTTAAAAAAAGAGGAAGGAGAGGGGAAACATCAAAGACTGCATTTTTAATTTCATTTTCAGGGCACAATCTACCGGATTTTCTTTTGAATTCAAGAGTTGTACTTAAAGCACAGCTTCTTAAAGTAGACTCGCTACGTTAGTTCTGCCCGAGACGTTTAAGGAAAGGCTTATTTAGACGGATATGCTGTCAAAAGTCTGATGGTATAAATATAGAGAGAGGAATTTTATCTTATGAATGTATAAGGAAATGTTTATATTTTACAGGGTTTCTGCAAGGTTCATTTAAGACTTTGTTAAGACCAAGTAAAGAAAATGTAAGGAATGAATCTAAGGGGAAATAATACATCAATATAGTTTCTAAATGTCAATGTCTCAAAGTCTAAAAACTCACACATCTGCTGAAGATGGTTCACTTTAACCTTTAAGCTTGCTCAACTTATTTTTGTATTTTATTTACAGTGCTGTGGAAAATCAAAAGTTGAGCAAACTTGAAAGTTTAAGGCAACCATCTTCAGCAGATTTCTGAGTTTTCTCAATTTATTGTTTTAAGTTTATACAAAAAAAAAAAGAGAAAACTCAAACATCTACTGCCTTAAACTTTTAAGTTTGCTCAACTTTTTGTCTTTTTTACAGTGAATAGGCTTAAAAAAAAACTTGGGTAGGAAGTCTTGTTTTCCTACAAAAAGAGAAAAAATAGAGTTTATATTTATATATAAAAAATAATAATCACCAATGGAGTCATTGAGTTTTCAAACCACTATAATTTTGTTCAGTTTCTCAAAAAACAAGAAGTTATACCTTCATTTTGCATCTCAAGTAACTGTATCTTGATGTAAGCATGTTTAGATATTTTTACTGGAAAATAAGATGAAAAATAACGAGGAAGATATTTATTTCTGCAGTGCATGTTTCATTTAATGCCATGACTTTCAGCTCTGGTTCAAGGCCTTCATTTGTGGAAGAAATGAGACGTTTTAAGACCCACCGAAACATTCAAAAATGTATAAATATTCACGTAATTTAACAATTAAAAGATTTTCACATGAATGTGAAGAATGGCCTAAAGCGCTGTTTTCGATGGAGTTTAGCAAGGCTAAGGTTGTTTGTTTGATGCTGAGTTCATAATGAAAGTTGAACCGCACCTTGTGCAGGTCTTACAAACATTAAAAGCAGCGGTGATATTTCTTGCATCATGTAGTTCACACCTCAGTGCAGTTCGGGCCTAAAAAAGAAATCACATGCCCGTTTGGTTTTCACACCTGACATATGTTGACATGCTCTTCATCTGCTAATTTCAGTTTCAGGTGTCAGAACTGTTGCATGACAAAAACAAGATGCTGACATGTTTTGATTTGATAAAACTTAACATTTGTTTGTTGCATATTAAACATTAAAATAGAGTCGTGCTGCATCAGAAATCTACTTTAGAACTACATACATCAAAAACAGTGTCAAAATATCAAAAACGTCAATTCATTAATTTGAAAAAGGACTAAAACAAGATGCTGACATTTTAATTTGTTACAACTTTGTGTATAAATCAAATAGAGTCATGCTTTACAGGTCAGAAATGTACTTTTAGCTCCATAGAACGTATATTCATATATTTTACTTTACACAGTTTAAACAAAACAATCTATTGATCGATTAGATATTAATCAAAAAGTTCTCGACAATGTACAATATGAAAATTATCTATTAAATAATATAAACAAATGCAAAAGTAGGTGTAAATAACGCACAAGTTCACAATACAATAAACTAAATTAAATTAAAAATGTAATTAAAATGCTAAAGTAAATAAATAAGCAAATAAAACTAGTTTTAATATCTGGGCCAAAGCGGTTCATTTGCTGATCTGTAAAATAACAGCACGGCACTGATATACCAATCGTTCCACCAGCATTTATCATATTTTTATTAATAAAACTAGATGTTAAAAGGTCACCGATCCCACGCGCCACAAATACACAAAACTTTCACAGCACAAACGAGAGCTTAGCACACAGAAAGTATCAAAATGAGGTCGAAAAACTGCTTTGTTAGCTCATTTGTGAAGTGAAACATGCTAATTAAAGTCGACAGTTGATTTAACCTTTATCCAGCGTCGTCATACCTTCGACATGTCCGAGAGCACGTGAAGCTGGGGTTTTTCCACCGCGACGGGTTATTAGCATGATGCTAGAGCTGATTGACTGTGAAGCACAGAAGTTAAGCTTGACAGATTTCAACACAACTCAGGCTTTTCTTAAAGGTCATTATGGCTTTTGAACAACCACCAGTTGAGTTTCAATCTGACACATAAATGCTAAATATGTCGTTGAAAAACCAAGACCACCTTTAGCTAGTCACCTTTCCTTTTCAGAGTTTAGACACAAGTTTGATTGCTTGTTATTTTTTGTGTTTCATAAGATCCCCTGTGGTTTAATCATTGCATTAGTAATACTTATAACTGGTCTCATATCATATTGTGGTATCTTTCTTTGAGGCCGAGCGGCTTCGGCTGAAAACTAAAAATAGAGGAAGCTGTTTTCTGATGCATTGCACAGTTATCGCTCTCTATCATCATAATTACCATGTGTATACAGTACAATTAAGCCTCTTTCAAGTTTTTCCCACAGTAATCATCCAAACATGTGGCTTCATTTTCAGCATAAAATTCAGACATTTGCTCCATTATGCCGCATTGTTCCAGAGGACAAAACAATGCATGCATTAGCATCGTAATTCGCCTCTTTATTAGGGCTCTATTTGTCCTCGCTCGTACCTTTTCATGAAAGAAGAAATGAAAATAATAAAGTCTAGAGCTGCTCGACTGCCTTTCAAAGTGGCATTGACATGCATGCATACTATGAGAAACATAAACGGTCGTGAAGTAAGTTTAAGTATCAAATACAGTACCTGCTCAAATTTTACGCATTTTTTGGACACAGCTAAGATGCTAAAAATAGATTTTGCATTCTCTGAACAAAAAGTGCATGGTGTTTCCCACACGGACACGTCATATATGTACATATTATATATTTGCATGTATGAAATATATTGTTAAATGAAGTAAAACACACAAAACCTGAACAAAAAGTGTGCAAATGTAAGAAAATGTAATATTTGTGCATTTCATAAATTTCCATATACATGAAAATATAGGCTGCTGTCATCTGAAGTAAAAACAAATGAAACCTGAACAAAAAAAGTCCATGGTGTTTCCCATATGCACAAATAATAAATGTTCCATATATGACATATATTGTCATCTGAAGTAAAAACATATGAAACCTATAACAAATCCATATATTAACATATATATCTAGCTTATGCAAGTATGTAGGTGTTTACATAAGTGTATATATTTTTGGACATGTTGCATAAACGTATAAACATCCTAAAACCTGGTGTTAATATTATATATTTAAATATAAAAGATGGACACTGGACATGCATTAAAAAAATTACAAAAACATACATATATGTTGTTTTAATAAAGTTGCATTTATAAATAAAATATATTGTTGACACGCATGGTTTCTACATTTATCATATTAAAAATCATAATACAGATTTTAGTATGTCGTATTTAATATATTGCCTCATTGGTAAGATATGGTAATATTACTCTTGTTATTGGGCAATTATGTCATATATTACATTTCAATATGGATTGCATGCACATGGCTTGAGTTTCTCCTTAAATATATGTATTTTTTTTGCTAATTTCTGCATATTGAAAGCAAAACTGTGCCGTTGTAATAACACAATGTGTTGTGCACAAGCGTTAAATACTTATTGTTTATGATTTGATCACTATACCTTACTGTAAGCGTACCAGTGACCGATCTTACGTTAAATCCAGATTGAATGCATGATGCAAAGATGCTGTGAAGTCAAAGCCCATACCTTCATAATCCAGCTCCCGTCATTTCATGCCATATTTATCTAATTGTCTGCTTCAAGGCCAATCAAGTTCGGAGAACAGCAGCTAAATTGAGACGAGGATGACTCACATCTGAAATCAGCTAAAGGTTACCTGATTCTAAAGAGCTGTAATTACTCTGGAAACCTATTAGCTGCTCAGAAAAGGACATTCTGTGTTATACTCAAGCACAATACACAGCAGTGACACGAGCAGACTTCACACGCTTTAGCCTGACCACTGAGAAAGTTATGAGGTCCGGCATAAATGAACAGTTAGTTAGACTTAAAGTAACAGAAGAGATATTTATCATGGAGTCAGTTAAACTTAATCTGTTCATCTAAGCATTTCTTAATCTAGGTTAACATTCATTTATAAAAACAATATGTTTATAAATGAGCAATGCACCTATAGTATATTAGCACTTTATTTTGTTTTGCATTGTACATATTTTATATGTCATACTTATACACTGTTGTATTTTATTGTACATGTTTTTAATTGTTTTAATTAATTTATTGTTTGGTCAGAACAACATCGTAGCACTTTGCCCAAGACAAATCTTCTTTCGGTGACAAAGAAAGTTTATTCCATTCCATTCTATTATATTATATTATATTATTTTCTATTCCATTCTACTCCATTCTATTCTATTCCATTCAACTCCATTCTACTCTATTCTATTCTATTCCACTCCATTCTACTCCATTCCATTCCATTCTACTCTATTCTACTCCATTCTACTCCATTCCATTCCATTCTACTCTATTCTACTCCATTCTACTCCATTCCATTCCATTCTACTCTATTATTCCATTCCATTCTACTCTATTCCATTCCACTCTATTCTATTCCATTCTACTCTATTCCATTCCATTCCACTCTATTCTACTCAACTCTACTCTACTATACTCTGTTCTATTCTACTCTATTCTACTCTACTCTATTCCATTCCATTCTACTCTATTCTATTCTATTCCATTCTATTCTCTTGTTATTAATTGATGTTGTTCATAATGCATGAGCCTACCTAAAGTTATGTTATATGCTGTAAACGTAATGTCCGAATGTCGGATAGGAAAGATTGCAAAACTCAAAATGATCATATTTGTTGCAATCCCAGCAAATATGCTAAATAAGAAAAACAACAGGCTGCAGTTCAAGATGTGTTTTGTGGAAAACAACACACAAGTCAAAAGTCAGCATTTGTATTTGGAAGAATATCTCCAAAAAGCCAGTTCCATCATATCAAACTATGATTTTATGATGCGCAGATCCCATTCCCTAAAACAGCAGCACCGCTCCTTATCGGAGGCGCAGGAGATATCAGGAGCAATCGTGTTTTTCATCAGTCTCAGCCCGCGCTCGCTTTCATTGTCACAGAGAATGAGACGCTCTCTGCGGCGCTGGGAGGGGTAACGGCGATGCATAATGCAAAAGCCGCATGCGTGTTTATACGTGCTGATGATTATATCGCTCACTCCTGCTACACACATCACAGATCTGCTGTTTGTTTGTGTGAGAGCTGCGCACTTAACAACAACTCAGTTTAGCTTAGCAAAGCTAACACGGCGTCAGTGTGACTAGCGCTCTACTGCACTAAACGATCAGACGCAGCATGCTCACCTGCTGGAGCAGTACAGGAACCTGAGGGACAGCTGGATATTTACAATTCCATGTAGCATAGCAACGCCCTAGCAACCACCTAACAACAAGAACATCTTAGAAACTTTGTTGAAATGCCCAAGCAACCGCCCACAGCACCCTAGCAACTAGAACACCTTAGAACTTTTATTAAAATGCCATAGCAACCGCCCATAGCACCCTAGCAACGAGAACCCCTTAAAACCTCCCCACACCACCCTAGCAACTAGAACACCTTAGAAACTTTGTAGAAAGGCCCTAGCAACTGCCCACAGCACCTTAGCAACCGCCTAACAACAATAACTTGTTATAAACTCTGTTGAAATGCCCAAGCAACCACCCACAGCACCCTAGCAACTAGAAAAACGTAGAAACTTTGTTGAAATGCCCTAGCAACCACCCACAGCACCCTAGCAACTAGAACGCCATAGAAATTGTTAAAATGCCCTAGCAGTCACCAACAGCGTCCTAGCAACCTCCTAACAACAAGAACACCTTAGAAACGTTGTTGAAATGTTCTAGCAACAACCCACAGCACCCTAGCAACTAGAACACCTTAGAAACTTTGTAGAAAGACCCTAGTAATTGCCCACAGCACCCTAGCAACCGCCTAGCAACTAGAACACTTTAGAAACTTTGTAGAAATACCCTAGTAACTGCCCACAGCACCCTAGCAACCTCCTAGCAACTAGAACACCTTAGAAACTTTGTAGCAAACATACACAGCACCCTAGCAACCTCCTAGCAACTAGAACACTTTAGAAACTTTGTAGCAAACACACACAGCACCCTAGCAACCTCCTAGCAACTAGAACACCTTAGAAACTTTGTAGCAAACACACACAGCACCCTAGCAACCTCCTAGCAACTAGAACACCTTAGAAACTTTGTAGCAAACACACACAGCGTCCTAGCAACCTCCTAACAACAAGAACACCTTAGAAACGTTGTTGAAATGTTCTAGCAACAACCCACAGCACCCTAGCAACTAGAACACCTTAGAAACTTTGAAGAAAGACCCTAGTAACTGCCCACAGCACCCTAGCAACCTCCTAGCAACTAGAACACTTTAGAAACTTTGTAGAAATACCCTAGTAACTGCCCACAGCACCCTAGCAACCTCCTAGCAACTAGAACACCTTAGAAACTTTGTAGCAAACATACACAGCACCCTAGCAACCTCCTAGCAACTAGAACACTTTAGAAACTTTGTAGCAAACACACACAGCACCCTAGCAACCTCCTAGCAACTAGAACACCTTAGAAACTTTGTAGCAAACACACACAGCACCCTAGCAACTAGAACACTTTAGAAACTTTGTAGAAATGCCCTAGCAAACGCCCACAGCATCAAAGTGGTCAAGCATCACATTTATTTTTCACAAATGTAAAAATATGCTTCCTGTTAAGAGTCTGTAAATCTGCATAGCTCATGAAAAACCTTCATGTTGTCGCTGAGCCATCAACTACAATGCCTTATGTAAAGGTTAGTTTCATTTACAGAGAACAGAGAGATATACGAGCTCTCGGACCGTCCATCAGCGCTGTACGTGTGAAGGAAGAATACGTTTTTCCACAACCACAATGACATTTACAAGAGACTCGAGAGAGAGATGGTCTATTTTAAAGAGAAAACGTGTCAGAGGCATTCAGAAAGTTGGTGTTTGGTGAGAAATGAGAGTGGGGGGGATACCCAGGTGAGAGTGAGTGAGTGAGAGCGAGAGAGATAGAGAATATAATGGTGTGAGAGAGAAGTTGTGGTTTCATAATGAGGGCGATCTGCAGGTCGTGCATGACTATGTAAAAGGGAACTTACATCATACATTTGTATCAAATCATTTAAAGTTTCCTGCACCCAAAACAGTCATAATTTAGTCACTTTTCTAATATTTTGTTTCCTAACACCCTTCAGACTTCTACGTAAACGCCCTGTTTTTTTCGCAGGTTTGCTGTTGGTTCAATATACTGCGGTTTCGAATCTTCAATAACAGCCTCCGGTGTAAAGCATCAAAGCAATCTACATTCAATGTGCAGCTTAAATTGTTCACGTTGTATTGCATTCTGGTCAAAACATGACTTTGTGAATACACAACGTAGATCATTCTCGCAATATATCAAATATATCTATGAATACAGAAATAATAAATGCAAAATTTGAGACGCTGTGTGTATAGTTTGTGATCAATAACAATAACAACCACCTTATTTTTAACAAACAAAAACACTTTTTCTGCTTGATGTTGCAAACTAGTTTTTGTTATCATATTGTTTTAGCGTTATCATAAACACACTGGCTTGTAGTGCAAATCATTTAATAATTACAGCAGGGTTTTTAACCTATGATTGCTAATGAATCCGAAGTCTTGAAATACTTTACTTTCTTTATTGAAAAATAAGGTGGATGCTGTTCTTCTTCTGGATATCTGGTTTTCTAAGGTAGTGGTTCTCAAACTGGGTGGCACTAGGTGGCACTAGGGGGGCCGCAAAGAAATTCTAGAACATTAATTTTTTTAAATAATTTTACCCGTATGCAAGTCAGGATTGTCCTATCTGAACTATGATGTATTTAAAAAAATAGACATATTTAAAACATAATATAAATTATGCGCAGCACACTACACTGAAACATCACCAAACCGTTGACGTACCAGTGAACACGCTGATAAATGCTAAGACTATTTAAAAATGTACAAGTTTTTAGATCGAGGATGCTTGTCTCAGCTGAGAAGGTAAATACAGAAGAGCCCAGCATGAAAAAACTAAACTGCGTAAATTTGACGACTCGTACATAAAATATGACGTTATGGAATATAGTGATGGCAGAACACAGTACACACTGTGCTTGAAGATTTTATCCGTTGAAGCACTGAAACTCAACCGACATCTCACAACAATTCATCCGGAGCATGCAAATAAAAGTAAGGATTTTTTTTAAGAGAAAGAAAGAAGAATACGTCAAGAAAAAGGTAGGACTGACTAACACATCACGACAGTACAGGAGAAAGCACAGCAAGCATCGTATCTTGCAGCCCTGCGAATAGCCAAATGTAAAAAGCCTCACGCGATCAGGACATGTGCCGAGTGATGCTCGGGGACGAGCAAAATCTGCATCGCAAGATTTATTTTATATTGAAAAACTTGTATAATATTGTGCATGTCTTCTATATTGAAAAACGATTTCTTTTTTAAGTAGAGAAGACATTTTTTTTATGTTTCTTGCTGAAAACATATTGCTGTTCAAATTGCAAACCAAACTTGAGCCACTGTCATTTACTCCATTAAAATGTAATAAGTTTAATGCACTTTTTTACAAATCAAATGTAAATGAACTTTTCAGTGTTGATCTTCTACTATGGACATCCTAAATAGCGGTTCAGTATTCAATACTTTTGTTGCACTTATCAGACAATATTATTGGTAACTGTCAAAACTATTTTATAACAATTTGTTGTATTTTATGAAATGTAGACTTTAACAAATTTTGTATATTCATTAGGCTACAAACAGAATTGTTGTTCCAACTATTTTCACTAGCTCTTTCCATGTTTAGTGTGGAACATGCATCAGATGAGCATTAAACACACTTTGGGTGTCATAGTTAAACACCAAATGTCTCTGGTGTTTGGAGATAATAGTATCTTATGCTTCCGGTATTTTTGCAGCATGCCGTCTAATACTTTGTGTTCATTGTGACGTTAAAATGCACTCTTTGAATAATAAAGTTGGTTGGTAAAAGCAGTCAGGGCCTGTATGACTTATTCAGAAGCACATTAGCAACCAGCAAGTTAGTGACTTATGGAGGAAAGTGTTTACAAGGAACCCCTAATGAAGTCTTAATTATGTTTAATCACGTTGCCTACCTCATTGTTGTTTTGATATGGAATAGTGACGGAACAGAATATGCAAATGTTTAGCGAGCTAATGGTTGACATGCAGTCGATTCTTAACTCATTCCACATGATGACCTAAGTGGAGCAAAAAAGAGCCAAAGTGACAATACTGATGAATAATGGATGATTAAAAAGGCTTTCCAAAAGCTTAATGGTGGAATTAAATGTACTATAATAACAGATTTGCATGGGGCCCGTCATTCTGCTAATATTTAAAGTGGAAGTTTAAATATAGCTTTATGGTGTGGCATTGAGAGATATGATAAAACACATTGTATGCATAATGCACAGATTCAACATCTCTCTGTACTCGAGGAGAACGGCTTTTCATTGTATAATCCAAGGTCAGCTGCACCTCATGCACTGTACAGTTTATTCCTCATATTCAGAAACATCAAAACCTGAACACGCACACGGAAATATGCATTTGTGTTATACGCAGCACTACCAAATTAAAAGCATTGCACAGTTATCAATAGATCTTTGATCCCCAAGTTTAACATTTACACTGCAAAAAAATGATTTCTTACTCTGTATATCAGATATAAGTATCGCTTTTTATTTCTCTTCTTTCTTACGGCTTGTTTCACTTCTGTTTCAGTTTTATAACCGATTCTTACGATGTGTGAGTTGTTGTTTGTTAGCATGTGTTCTTCTTTTAGGATTACTGATAAACTACTGCTTATCTATTTTAATTTTAGATAAATTATGTATGAATTTATTATGTCTTTATAGGTATTTTCTTTAGTTTTAGTTCTAATAAATTGTATTTATTTATGTAACGTTACTTCAACATACTACATGGAAATGAAATAACACATATATATATATATATACGAGTGTTTGGCTTAGTGTTATGTTAGAATCATTATTATACTCATACCTTTTGTTGATTTAATATTTTGAATTGTTTTTAGCTTTAGTTTTGAAATGTTGTTGTATGCATTTGTCATTTTATTTAATTTCTCCATTTTCTTAAATGTGTATTTATAGTATTTATAGAGTTTTAACTTATAGTTTTAGTTACTTTTTCTTATTTGTAAGTCGCTTTGGATAAAAGCATCTGCTAAATGACTAAAAAGTCAAAGTAAAAGTAAGTATTCTTGTCTTGTTAATTTCCAATACAGATATCTATAAATCAAGATACATTTAGCAAAATTACTTAAGATAGTAAGTTGTTTTCTAAAAACAAATAATGAAAAAATCTAAACAAATACATTTGAAAATAAATAATAAATATAACACACACACAAAATAATAATTAAGTTAAACTAAAATCTCAAAACAATACTTAAAACAAGATTTGAAAAAGCTGACATAATAAAAATAAATTTGAAAAATGAGATAATTTTTTCTGAGCCCATTGACAGATATTTGTTCTTGTTTAAAGTCACTTAATTTTGACCATTTTGTCTGAAAACATCATTTCATATCTTATACAGTTTTACTTCTCAAGTAAATGTATCTTGATTTAAGCATATTTAGATATTTTACTGAAAAACAAGACAAAAATACTGAATAAGAAGATCATTTGTGCCGTGCACAGTGTTCATATTAATAACTTTAATATAACAGTGATACATGGCTTAGTGAACATCCCAATCTTAAAAAGAAAAACTCTCCTTTCTGTCCTTCAGGGTTTTGTAGCATTTGTTTTCATTTGGCCGTAGTGTTATTGTATTATTCATCTTCCCCAGAGCTATGACTATCTCGGTCCTACTCGCCGTCCTGCCGCTGCCAAGACAACAGCATCGGATGTAAAACAACAGGCAATTAACGAGGAGCGAGTGGCGTTCTGCAGTATTTTAAGAGCGATTGAAAAGCTTTCAGTGGCCTTGGACGTGGAGTGTCTGTACTCCAGTGTTTCTCTTATATATGGAGTTGATTTAGGTGCCGGGCATTTAACCTCTCTCGCCGATGGCTGTCATTAAGAATCAAAATGCTGAAAAAATACACTCCAGCCCTTAAAAGGTGAGGTTTTTTCAAACAAAATGCTACAATACTGACTTCAAGTCAATATGAAATGCTGTATATAATGCACATTACTTAAAAATGCAAAGTTCAAAACAAAATTAGAAAGAGTTTCAAGAAAATGTGAACAAGATATGTTTGGTTTTATTCAATTTGTTCACACTTCTCAATCCTGAATATTCATATAGGCATGTAACTTGTTCTGCTGATGCAAAATCGGCTAAAAACACATCTTTATATGACCCTCTCTAGCACTCCACTTCTTGGTAAACACCTAAAACTAAAATCATGGAAGCAAACTTCTTCAGGAAATGTCAAATCTAGCCTAGTTATTTTTGCCATAACATTTGATGGTGCTTCAGCCACAGAAATGACACACTTTAATAAACAGGAATGAATCTTTCTCCAGACCCATAAACAACGTCACATATTAATATCAAATATAAGCATCCAGCAGTCTGCATTCAGAGTGAGTCTATATCAGGTTTGGTCTTTCTCGTACACGTCAGAACTTCGGCTAATTTTCTCTCAGAGTTATAAATATTGTTCCAGTAATGTGAATATAATGTTTGTTCAAAGTTATCTGAGCTTTAATAAGGTTCTCGAAACATCAGCATAGAACTGTTATGTATAAATCATTCACGGAACATTCGTGTAACATTGTTTAAGTGTTACATGTTTCAGAACATTTAGGTAACATTCAAAAATTACTTTTCCAGAATGTTTGCAAAATGATCAAATGGAATGTTAACTTAACATTCTTATTCTTAGAAAAACGTTTTTAGAACATTAAAAAAAACTGGACAATTCTGTATCAATTCAGAATCACGTTTTTATTTATCTCAAACAGAGATCACGATTCTGAACTAAACTAAATAACGTGACAAAATATTATTGCTGCAGTCTATTTAAAAGTGTTTAATTAATTTGAATATATTATTAAACATTTTAATATACATGTATTTAACATATTATATATTTAGTATACCAATTGTTTATATTAAATTCTGAAAAAGTGGTTTGAATGAATGATTCAATGACTCATAAATACTTCACTTGTTTCTTGTTTCATTTCTGGATGATTCAGAGTTTGAGCAAATCTCTTGAATGAATGATTCAATGACAAACACATTTTTAAAGAGATAGTACACCTAAAAATGAAACTTTGATGTTTATCTGCTGACCCGCTGCAGGGCATCCAAGATGTAGGTGAGAACACAAACGAGGATTTTTAACTCAAACCGTTGCAGTCTGTCACTCATATAATGGCAGTCAATGGGCTCCACGGCTTTGAGAAAGAATAAACATACACAGACAAAACCAAATTAAACCCAGCGGCTCGTGACGATACATTGAGCTCTAAAGACACGAAACGACCGGTCTGTGCAAGAAACTGAACAGTATTTATATCGTTCTTTACCTCTGATCCGCCGCCCGGTCAAACTGTCCTGAGAGCGTTCACACAACAGCCGGCGCATGACGCGTCTTCTTCATGTGTTACGGCGGATCACAGACTTATAAGTGCATTACCGCCCCCTATCTCTCACATTAACCACTGACACTATCTACAATCTCACTTAGGAGTGTCAGTTCTCCATTTGAGAGATAGGTGGCAGTAGTGCACTTATAAGTCTACCATCTTCTCTTTGCTCAACAGAAGGTTTGCGAGTAAATGATGACCGGATATTCATTTTTGGGTGAACTACCCCTTTAAGAGAACATTAACAAAATATTCTGACAACACATTTGAAAGAAGTTGAAAGAAAAAATACGCCAACCAACCTTACAATAAAAATCAGCCCTATTGTATTTCACTGGAATATAGTTAAAGGATTTTCAATGACATTGGGAAGAACCTACGAGACACTTTACTGTTCATGCCAAACAAAGTGTTTTCCAGCAATCAGCAGCTATACTGTACAGAGCACAGCAGCATTATTACGGTAAGAGACACTATAGCGTGATTTCACTTTCTAAACGCAGGAACACAAACACGGAGGTTGGATTTAAATAAAGGGGTCGGACCGACGATGAAAAGAAGAAACTCACTGTTAGATTGCAATCAGGGTTTTATGCACAGCACTCATCACAGAAAAAAGCACGGCCGTTCACTAACAAGTGTACTTCTCTGCACACTCAAACTCAAATTTGCATATACTTCTCATTAACAATTCTTCCTGTATGTATAGCTTACTTACAGAATGACAGAATAACACTCTCTCTGCAAGCATTATTGTTCCATGTGATGTTGTTCCTCTGTTTGTGAGTATGAGCAGCACCTGCAGTTATAGGAGCGTTGTGTAAATATAACAGGCCCAGGATAACATGTTTCAGGGTGGATCTCTTCATCACCGGCTGCAGGATAACGTTCCCCTGAAAACAGCCCTGTCTACAGATACAGTCACATGATGTGATGTTTACAGTGTGAGCTTGCTGCCATCTAGTGCACTACACTGCACACTACAGTCGTGTCTAATTTAAATATGCATGTGTCCCAAACAATATCCCAGAGACACCAAACAATGTAGGCTACACATGTTTTTTCTATAAATGTAAAAATAGATATTTATACCGGAGAAGACTGTAGTGTGCAGTATGTATGTGGGTCAAAGACGTTATGATGTCTGCATCAAAAGAAATGGACAAAAGTGATTTTATATCCATAGAAAGCACATTAAATGTAAGTAAAGTCTCTACTTTTAAGGTTTCAAAAAAGTTTTTTTTTTTTCAAAAGTTCCAAATTTGGTAGAAATAATGTTACATTTTAATTCAGTGTAACATAATATTTATGTAAAAATTCAAATAACGTTTATTCTGACTTGTACATATTACAATATATAAAAGCAAGCAAACCAGCATTCAAACCTCCTCTTCTTCTTTTCTAACGAACCAGATTCAAGAGCAAACAACAGAGATACACAACATCAGACAACAGACACAACCAAACCACAGAGAGATACACAACATCAGACAACAGACACAACATCAGACAACAGACACAACCAAACCACACGGAGATACACAACATCAGACAACAGACACAACCAAACCCCAGAGAGATACACAACATCAGACAACAGACACAACATCAGACAACAGACACAACCAAACCACAGAGAGATACACAACATCAGACAACAGACACAACATCAGACAACAGACACAACATCAGACAACAGACACAACCAAACCACACGGAGATACACAACATCAGACAACAGACACAACCAAACCACAGGGAGATACACAACATCAGACAACAGACACAACCAAACCACAGAGAGATACACAACATCAGACAACAGACACAACCAAACCACAGAGAGATACACAACATCAGACAACAGACACAACATCAGACAACAGACACAACCAAACCACACGGAGATACACAACATCAGACAACAGACACAACCAAACCACAGGGAGATACACAACATCAGACAACAGACAAACCACAGAGATACACAACATCAGACAACAGACACAACCAAACCACAGAGAGATACACAACATCAGACAACAGACACAACCAAATCACAGAGAGATACACAACATCAGACAACAGACACAACCAAACCACAGAGAGATACACAACATCAGACAACAGACACAACCAAACCACAGAGATACACAACATCAGACAACAGACACAACCAAACCACAGAGAGATACACAACATCAGACAACAGACACAACCAAACTACACAGAGATACACAACATCAGACAACAGACACAACATCAGACAACAGACACAACATCAGACAACAGACACAACAAACCACAGAGAGATACACAACATCAGACAACAGACACAACCAAACCACAGGGAGATACACAACATCAGACAACAGACACAACCAAACCACAGAGAGATACACAACATCAGACAACAGACACAACCAAACCACAGAGATACACAACATCAGACAACAGACACAACATCAGACAACAGACACAACCAAACCACACGGAGATACACAACATCAGACAACAGACACAACCAAACCACAGGGAGATACACAACATCAGACAACAGACACAACCAAACCACAGAGAGATACACAACATCAGACAACAGACACAACCAAACCACAGAGAGATACACAACATCAGACAACAGACACAACCAAACCACAGAGAGATACACAACATCAGACAACAGACAAACCACAGAGAGATACACAACATCAGACAACAGACACAACCAAACCACAGAGATACACAACATCAGACAACAGACACAACCAAACCACAGAGAGATACACAACATCAGACAACAGACACAACAAACCACAGAGATACACAACAGACACAACCAAACCACAGAGATACACAACATCAGACAACAGACACAACCAAACCACAGAGAGATACACAACATCAGACAACAGACACAACCAAACCACAGAGATACACAACATCAGACAACAGACACAAGCAAACCACAGAGAGATACACAACATCAGACACAACCAAACCACAGAGAGATACACAACATCAGACAACAGACACAACCAAACCACACAGAGAGATACACAACATCAGACAACAGACACAACCAAACCACAGAGAGATACACAACATCAGACAACAGACACAACCAAACCACAGAGAGATACACAACATCAGACAACAGACACAACCAAACCACAGAGAGATACACAACATCAGACAACAGACACAACCAAACCACAGAGAGATACACAACATCAGACAACAGACACAACCAAACCACAGAGAGATACACAACATCAGACAACAGACACAACCAAACCACAGAGATACACAACATCAGACAACAGACACAACCAAACCACAGAGAGATACACAACATCAGACAACAGACACAACCAAACCACAGAGAGATACACAACATCAGACAACAGACACAGCAAACCACAGAGATACACAACATCAGACAACAGACACAACCAAACCACAGAGATACACAACATCAGACAACAGACACAACCAAACCACAGAGATACACAACATCAGACAACAGACACAACCAAACCACAGAGAGATACACAACATCAGACAACAGACACAACAAACCACAGAGAGATACACAACATCAGACAACAGACACAACCAAACCACAGAGATACACAACATCAGACAACAGACACAACCAAACCACAGAGATACACAACATCAGACAACAGACACAACCAAACCACAGAGAGATACACAACATCAGACAACAGACACAAACCACAGAGATACACAACATCTGACAACAGACACAACCAAACCACAGAGAGATACACAACATCAGACAACAGACACAACCAAACCACAGAGAGATACACAACAACAGACAACAGACACAACCAAACCACAGAGAGATACACAACATCAGACAACAGACGCCAAACCACAGAGAGATACACAACATCAGACAACAGACACAACCAAACCACAGAGAGATACACAACATCAGACAACAGACACAACCAAACCACAGAGATACACAACATCAGACAACAGACACAACCAAACCACAGAGAGATACACAACATCAGACAACAGACACAACCAAACCACAGAGATACACAACATCAGACAACAGACACAACCAAACCACAGAGAGATACACAACATCAGACAACAGACACAACCAAACCACAGAGAGATACACAACATCAGACAACAGACACAACCAAACCACAGAGAGATACACAACATCAGACAACAGACACAACCAAACCACAGAGATACACAACATCAGACAACAGACACAACCAAACCACAGAGAGAAACACAACATCAGACAACAGACACAACCAAACCACAGAGAGATACACAACATCAGACAACAGACACAACCAAACCACAGAGAGATACACAACATCAGACAACAGACACAACCAAACCACAGAGACACACAACATCAGACAACAGACACAACCAAACCACAGAGATACACAACATCAGACAACAGACACACAACCAAACCACAGAGATACACAACATCAGACAACAGACACAACCAAACCACAGAGATACACAACATCAGACAACAGACACAAGCAAACCACAGAGAGATACACAACAACAGACAACAGACACAACCAAACCACAGAGAGATACACAACATCAGACACAACCAAACCACAGAGAGATACACAACATCAGACAACAGACACAACCAAACCACACAGAGATACACAACATCAGACAACAGACACAACCAAACCACACAGAGATACACAACATCAGACAACAGACACAACCAAACCCCAGAGAGATACACAACATCAGACACAACCAAACCACAGAGAGATACACAACATCAGACAACAGACAGCACTCCGTTTCAGACTCAGCACAACAGACAGCTGTGCACTTTCTCCCTGCAGTAAATACTCTCCTCCTCAATAATTGATATCGACTGCCTGTTCGGGTTACTATATTAAGTGCTGTGTGCTGTGCCAATGATTCTGACGTCTAAAGGGCCCACTATACAGATGCCAAATCATGCTGACAACGAGGTTTGGACAATACTTTTCACTATTATAACTGCTTCCAAAATCTCAGATGCTCGGTTTACATTGTTCTCCCTGATAAATGTCAAACTAAATACTATAGTTAGTTACAGGAACTGTGGCTACAATAGACGTAGCCACACAAAAAAGATTCTAAAAGCATAATTCACAATTTATCTGATTTATTATAGTTTTACAGCAACAATAGCAGCTATTAATAATTGCATTTTATATTGACACAACTATAGTTGCCATGGTTATTGATTTAATTAAGTCATTTAATAAACAACTACTTTAAATAAATGATGCACTCATTAAACTGATTATTGTGTTGCATATTTACAGATTGGCTTTAAGATAATGATTGCTTTGAATTGCGAATGAAAAGTCATTATAATTAACATTATGTTAATTTGGTTTGGTCCAAAACATGCTCTGACTGAAAGCTAAAAGACAAATGGATGAATAGAAAAACACATTTGTGGAAAACACCAAAGCACGCATTAGATCTTCTCTTACAAAAGAGGGCGCTGTTTCCAACATATTCGTATTAGAGCACATTAATGAACAGATTACAGCAAACAATCCAACAAAGTGACCTTTTAGGTTTAGCTAAACAGTTTACCCCCCACAACTGTGTGTCATTCAACACCTGCCCTAAATATATTTGCATGTCTTTCTCCTCCTCCGGAGTTTGAAGGAGGAGCGATGCAGATTCGTTTGAACAAATCGATTCGCTCGGATGCTTCGTTTAAAAGAACCGGTTCAGTACAAACGATTCGCCGACTCGTTTGAGTCATCACTTACTCACAGAAAGATATTAAGATAAATATTCCAAATGAGATCCCAGAAGATTTGATTTTCAGCTGTTTTCGAGTGTTATAGTGGTATTTCTCGAATAAAACAAGTAAAACGTTTATATTGTTGCTCTCATGTTGTTTTGATTGCTTCTCTGCCCTCAAGTTGCTTTGCATAAAAGCGTTTACATGATTAAATGTAAAAGTTTTTAACATGTTTGTCTACCGTGAAATGCCCAGATTTTGAACATGTAGACATGTTATGCTAATTTAATCAAATTACCGAGGTACCGAACTAATCTCATGAATATGCTAATATCAAAATAATGATATGCATCAAATTACAGTGGTATTACTGTCTGACGTCATCGTCACTATACTCATAACCTTTTGACAAGTGTTTAACTTTACTTACTGTTTGTAAAACGCAGTGATTTCGACGAAACATTGGCTGTTTAAACTGTATTTAGTGGTGTGATTTTTATACTGTGTGATATTGGCACTGTGATTGTGTTTATTTCTTACCTGGCAGAAAATATTGTGGCGTTGTTTATGATTCCAATATCCACCTCAAAGCACAGAGTCGAGTGATTTACAAACGCTTCGCGAATCTGTGCGATTGAATCATTTTGAAGAATCGGTTCAAACGAACGATTCGTTCACATCGGCCACTGCAGCCAGCCAAACCCCGCAGACGATGGAGGAGCGGATCTGATCGACAAACATGCTGCTCGATCAAACCTGCTTTCCCCACTAAATCACCAGAAACACCGACTGATTGATATGTGAACTGAATCAGGTAACGCGGTTTATTCATATGTCTGTGTTGCGTTTTGTGTCCGGTTCGAACGACTGTCACATGGGCCGCGTTCTAAAACCTAGCGAGCTGCCTACGTAGACAGCACTCTGGAGCATTATAGTTCCATATCCAAGTGTGCTGCTTGCTTACCCAAAGGAGACACGGAAACATGCTAGCTGCCTACTTAGCCGAATCCACGCATCTTTGTCTGGAATCCAAGTGCGCTATCTAGTAAGCGAGCGTAGTTGATTTTGAGACACGGCCACAGTCACTGCATTGCGGCCTGCTACAGTGTATACAGACCTTTAATACTAACTTTTATACGTAAATGTCAATGACTTTGAAGAAGGGATGATTGACAGCTGTCATTTGTTTGTTTTTGAAGCCTTCGTGAGACCGAGATCAACTGTCAAACAAACATGTATCTGATTGATTCGCGCCACAGCTGGGGAAACGCCAAAAAACGACTGCAAATATAATATTTCACCTGGTTTATTTATACGCAGAGACGGTAATCTTGTTTTTTTCTCGACTGTTTGAACGTTTAGCTATATATTAGTGGTTTTAATTCCCGTCACTATTGGGAACCAGTCTGTGTTAGCTTAGCTTGCGAGGTGCTAACAGACTGTAGCGTTTCGTCCTCTGGGATAAAATGAGTATAATTTGCATATAAAGTGTCTGATGGCGTAAAATGAATATGTAAATATGAATGTGAACGTTTGTGTTAAGGTTTAAAGCTTCATTGACTCGTATCCGATCGGTTAGCACAGAGGCTAAATAACACAGCGGCTACGGAAGTCGAATTGAAAACATCTGAACATGTTGTTTAGCGAGATTTTACTATTATTTATCGTTCAGTGAGAGATTGTTCTGTTGTAACAATTGCTCTGAGACAAAAAGTACCATGGTAAATATTATGGTATTCTTTGTATTACCTTAGATTAACATGTAAATGCATAGTTATATGGTAATGCATCTTGTTTTTTTAGACATGAACCATGCTATTCTTCTGTGTGTGTGTGTGTGTGTGTGTGTGTGTGTAGTGTTTTCGTTTACTTATGTAAATTAGTAGTTAGTTATTACATATAGAAATATAAATACATGCTCCCTCTCTGTGTATATATACAATTATAAATGTGTGTGTGTGTGTGTGTGTGTGTGTGGTGTTTGTGTGTACTTATATATATGTATATGTAAATTAGTAGGTATTACATATATAGAAATATGATCTCTGTGTGTGTGTGTGTGTGTGTGTGTGTGTTTGTGTGTACTTGTATATATGTCAAGTAGTATTTATTACATTTATAGAAATATAATCTCTCTCTGTGTGTGTGTGTGTGTGTGTGTGTGTGTGTGTAGTGTTTGTGTGTACTTACATATATGTATATGTAAATTAGTAGTTATTACATATATAGAAATATGATCTCTCTGTGTGTTTGTGTGTGTGTAGTGTTTGTGTGTACTTACATATATGTATATGTAAATTAATAGTTATTACATATATAGAAATATGATCTGTGTGTGTGTAGTGTTTGTGTGTACTTATATATATGTATATGTAAATTAATAGTTATTACATATATAGAAATATGATCTCTCTGTGTGTGTGTGTGTGTGTGTGTGTGGTGTTTGTGTGTACTTGTATATATGTAAACATATATAGAAATATGATCTCTCTCTGTGTATGTGTGTATGTGTGTGTGAGTGCGTTTATCTCTTGTGCTATGTGTATTTGAGTCTATATTCTGTGTAACAGATAAGCAGTGTTATTCCCGAGGGTTTGAGATGTATTTGGCGTGGCTCCATGTTTAAAGTTTGTGTTCTAATATTAGCAGAGCGCTCAGATTGTGTCTAGATTAGAAGGACGAGACTCCTGTAATATCAGAGTTGGGAGGTTTTCTATACTTGGTTAGATTCGTCTTTGCTGGTCATCTGTTTAGTGAGATCGAACTAGCTGATAGTTCCTCCTCGTATCAGGTGATGGACAACACTGTCCTGCATGGTTTCTCATCAAGATACTGATCTCTGAGATGAGGAAGCTCGTTATGAAACAGGACGCTCCATTTTATAGCACAGTAATGGCATTTATCATAATGTAGCTTTATTTACTGTAAAATAAAAAAGTGTGTGTGCTTATATATTAGACACAAATACTTGTAAATTGTACATTTGTTTAAATTGGTATATAAATTAAGTAAATATGTTATGTGTGTTCACAACAGTACACATTTTAATATAAATAAATTTACATTTATGCATTTAGCAGACGCTTTTATCCAAAGCGACATGTTTTTGTCAGTACATGTGTTCTCTGGGAATCGAACCCACAACCTTTTGTGCTGCTAACGCAATGCTCTACCACTGAGCCACAGGAACACATAAATATATAATATATAATATCTAATAAATAAAATGTGTGTTTGTGTGTAAATCAAATAAATTCCTAAAAATACAAAATGTATGTGTGTAGGGTTAAAGATTAGTGGTTTATATATATATATATATATATATATATATATTTATCATGTAATTAAATATGAATATACATAAACTCATAATATATTAGTTGCAAGTAACGTGTCTACTTTAATGTTTCTTTTGAAATAATGTCCCATCGTCATTCAGTGTAACAGATAAACGTATTAAAATTAAACAACATACTGTATGTATACTGATTTATTAAAATATGAAATTTAATATTATCGTCTTTTGTGTGTGTGTGTGTGTGTGTGTGTGTGTGTGCTATTCTTCCTAAGATAGAATTAAAAATGAAACACTGCCTAAGACTATTTGTGATTATTTAGTTTCCCTGTGTTGTTGGATTATTCCTCGTATCCCTGTCTCGACCCTCAAAGCTCTGGTTCTCGTCTCTCCTCAGGCCGCAGTCAGATCCAGCTGAAGTCGCTCGCGGTCATGTACTCGGAGTGGAGGTCTCTACACCTGGTGGTCCAGAGCGATCAGGGCCACCTGAGCGTCTTACACACTTACCCAGCCGGCGTGGGTCGTGACGTGGCAAACGCTGTGGTGCGTCCCCTGGGAAACAGCCTCGGAGGAGCGCCGTCTGAGTGCCTGCTCAAGACTGACAAGGAGGTAAGAAGTGTGTTTCATAACATCTCTGACCTGTGAAGAGTCTTCGGTTCAAACCCGAGGCTGTGCAGGAGTGCATGTTTGAATGAATTCAGACGTCCGACCTGTTAACGGTTAACTTCTGCGGAGCTCAAGAGCTACATCCAGGCTTTTGGGTGGAAATGTTTGGTTTCCTCGGAGCAGTTCATGTGCCGTTTGACTTCTATTTGACATGCTTCAATTTCACTTACCACACCTGCCAAAGACAGGTTCATTTGAGAACGCTTACAGCCAAAAATATTCCTTTTTGACAATGCAATTGTATTTTGCATTTTAATGTAAACATATTTATGCATATATATATTATGTATATATATATTTCATTTGGAATTACTTCAGCTATTTTTAATGAGGGTTTTACCTCGATTATCTTTTATTCCTACCTTTGTCATTAAAGACAATTATGTAAAGCACTTTTATCACTATATGAAATTTTCTATATAAATGAATTTGCCTTGCCTAAAAATCGTATTGATCTGTTTTTGCATATTAATGAATTTTTGCATATTCATCTTGTCAATACGGGATCGTATACACCATATACATCAAATTATTATTTTATTCTTCATATTTGATATATTTAATGTCTTATTGTGAGGAATATACCATGAAATATGGAGGATTTATGACCTTTGTGCAGGTCATAAATGATTTTATTGGTAGATGGTTTATCTTCAATCCCTCATAATTTAGTTTTAGTAGATTCAAATTTCTATGTATATTAATGTTGACATTGTTGGACAGACTTTTGCATTTTGTTCTAAAACACAAATTACTTTCCATAAAATCTGAAGCCACTGTTCTTTAAAAGTTGCCATATAAGGACTAATTAATCAAGCATGTAACATCCTTGTAGAAGTTGTGGTCTTTTTTATCAAAACTGCGACTTCAAAATGTCTCTTTAAGTAATAATAACCACTGATCTTTTTTATTTATAAATCAAAACTGCTGTTCCAGAAACCCATGTTACTGATGTGAGTTAGCCTCCGGATTGGCCTACAAATTGCCTTTATGAGCTCTGTTTGACGTTAACCGTATAATGTTGCAGTTCTAATAAAGATTGATTTTATTAGGAGGTTAAAGAGCAGCGCTGTTGTTTCCTCAGTCGTTTATTTGCATAATTTGGTTAGAAGCAAAACACGCTGCTCAAGTTACGTCTTGCTCTAAAATGAGAGACATGTTGTGATGTTATTAGTGCAAACGTTTGAGTCTGTTTTAAGGCTTTGTTGAGTTTGTTCTGTTGTGTGTTTGTGTATCTGGGGGTTCAGTGCTGCTCAAAAACCTTCATTTGCGTGTGTGTGTGTCTCTGTGTGTGTGTGTGTGTGTGTGTGTGTGTGTGCGTGTGCGCGTGTGTGCGTGTGTGTGTGCGTGCGTGCGTGTGCGTGTGTGCTGTGTGTGTGTTACGTGTGTGTGCGTGCGTGCGTGCGTGCGTCTGTGTGTGCGCGTGTGCGTGTGCATGTGTGTGCTGTGTGTGTGTGTGTGTGCGTGCGTGCGTGCGTGCGTGCGTGCCTGCGTACGTGCGTGCCTGCGTACGTGTGTGTGTGTGTGTGTGTGTCGCACTGGCTTCCAGTGCATTGTGCGTGTGGTTCCTGTAGGCTTCTGTGTACTGTGATAAGAGGAGAGGAAATCCTGTCAATTCTCTCTCGACCTCTGATCTGTCTCATTGGTGACCGATGCTGTTTGGAATATAATCGCACAAAAAATGCAGATCTATTGAATGCAGCTCTGTTCTGTTTCCTGCTGACAGAACCAGTGTGTTTCACTCACAAACGTGCATGAGGGAGTCATCAAACTTCCCTCTCAAGCTCTGGGACTGTCGATCCATCTCAAACCGGTTTAGTTAGATATTTAATGCTGTCCATGTCCTCAGGTGAAATGGACCATGGAGGTGCTGTGTTACGGCCTGACGCTCCCGCTGGATGGAGACACGGTTAAGCTGTGTGTGGACGTCTACACTGACTGGATGATGGCCCTGGTGTCTCCACGAGACTCCATACCCCAGCCCATCATCAAAGAGCCCAACCTCTACGTCCAAACCATCCTCAAACACTTGCACAACCTTTTCCTGCCCAGGTGTGTTCGGCCTATGGTTTTAATTACCCATGATGCACAGTGCACCAACCTGTTCCATGACTGCGTTGATGAACACTGCATACTGCACACTTTGTACTGTACAGTACCTACAGTATTATTATTATTATAGTATGGGAAACATTGCACAGTATGCAACAATCATTTCAAACATTAGTATGCGTCATTGATGTTGTAACATTTATTTCAATAAACAGTGACCCCTTAATATCTCATAAAATATCAAACAATTATTCAGGATGTTTTGTACAGTTTAATAGAAAAGTGTCTATTGCAGCTCAAATAAACAATTATTATTTCATATTCATATAGATAGATAGATACAGTTATATATATATTTTTTAAATCTTGTTAAAATGCTTGAGTTAAAGTATGTATTGAAATTAGATAAGAATAATTATGACTTTTTCCTTTGTACTGCTATATGATAAATGTTTATAAAATCTCATAATTTTTTTTATAATGTATTTTATTTATAATTGTGATTCCTGTTTTAGGATAATAGCGCAGAAATGTGTTATGAAATTACATAAATGCTTCCTTTTCCACAATCAAAAATCCTGTTTTCTTTATATACACACACTATTAGTGTACTCTTAATATATCAATACCTATTATATGTATTAGAAATATTATTAAAATGATGAAACATTTAAGCTTTGTAATAATGATTTTGAAAAGCAGAAAAGTATTTGTTTTGTTCTGATAAAATGTCTCTCCTTGAACATTAACAATATTATTTTTGGATTTGCGCATGTGATGATAGGCTTGTGTTCTGTCTAGGAAGTATAGTACTTCCTGTTTGTGCTTTCTGCTTTTGAATATTCATGCTTCTCTCTTTCAGACCGGAGCACTTCAGCCTAGTGCACTTTAAACTGTGTCAGCAAGTGCTGTCTGCAGTGCAGAAGTTGGCCCGTGAGTCGAACGGCATGGCCAGAGAGACATGGGAGGTGCTGCTTCTCTTCCTGCTGCGCATCAATGACACGCTGCTGGCCCCGCCCACTGTGGGAGGTGCGTGTGAGCCGCGGACAAACACAGTGATGTGATGACGTTCTGCGTTTAACTAGACCTTACATTGACTGACAAACAAATCAGAGAGAAGGTGCATGCTTTGCATCTCAACAAACTGCATTTTGTGTGCGGTATGCACCTGCTTTGATGTAATTGTGTTTCCTGTTTTAAGATAACGAGTGTAGAAATGTGTAAAATTGTAAAATCGCAATCAAAAAATCTTTTTCTTTTTAATCAACCACGCATTATCAGATTAATATAAAGAGATCATTTATTTATTCAGTGAAGTGCAGTTTTCTTACACCAAGCGCTGTCATAGTTTGTTTTTCATGTCCAACCTTTACAATGTTTTAATTGTTTACACATGCTAACTTATCAACCAATCATATTTTGACTGTACAATACATTTTTAAGGAAGTATTTCAGCAAAGACAAGGGCTTTTAAAGCGCTCGCATGCATTTTCTAGTGGTCTTAAAGTGCCGTATGTTCCCACTGTTTTTGTATTGTGTGTCAAGTCAGAATGAATGGCCATTACTCCACTCGTGTCTGACAGGTTTGGCTGGTTGTGTCTCCTGTAGGTGGAATAGCAGAGAAGCTGGCAGAGAAGTTGATCAGCGTGCTGTTTGAGGTTTGGTTTCTGGCCTGCACACGCTGCTTCCCCACGCCGCCCTACTGGAAGACGGCCCGAGAGATGGTGGCCAACTGGAGACATCACCCTCCGGTGGTGGAGCAGTGGAGTAAAGTCATCGCTGCTCTCACGTCCAGGTACTGTAGGCCTGCATAATAGTTCTGTCAATCATTGCTTATTTATCCGGGACACTACAGAATATCATCTCTCCACAATATTGAGCTGCACATGTTAAGGGTTAAAGACCAAACGGGGTTTTCAAGCATCAATGCAAATGTTTAATAACACGTTTTTTTCTTCATACATTAGAATGTGTCCTGTTTAATTTTATTTCATCTTTCAAATCACTAGGTGTTACTCATTTGCCAACAAGACATTTTTAATCATTTAAAAATATAATACAATTTACTATGACGATGAACATTTAATTAGAACGTATTCTAGCATTTCTTTTCATAAAAGTTATTTGAAACAAAGTAGACACTTTACTTTGATTTATTATGCTTTCTATGTATATAAAATCCTGTTTTAAATTTGATGCAGACACCAAAATGGGACGTCTTGTCTTTGACCCATACGTGTCTCTGGAGCACAAAACCAGTCATAAGCAGCAGGTATATTTGTAGAAATAGCCAACAATACATTGTATGGGTCAAAATGATCTATTTTTATTTTATGCCAAAACTCATTATGATATTAAGATCATGTTCCATGAAGATATTTTGTAAATTTCCTACAGTAAATATATCAAAACTTAATTTTTGATATGTAAAATGCATTGCTAAGAACTTCATTTGAACAACTTTAAAGATGATTTTCTCAATATTTAGATTTTTTTGCATCCTCAAAATAGTTTTCAAATAGTTGTATCTCAGCCAAATATTGTCCGATCCTAACAAACCATACATCAATGGAAAGATTATTTATTCAGCTTTCAGATGATTTTTATATCTCAGTTTCGAAAAATTGACCCGTATACTGGTTTTGTGGTCCAGGGTCACATATATGCTTCTGATCGTTTACTTTGGTCCTTTCATTGTTAATGCACTTGTCTCGGTGGTACATTTATATGCTCAGTCAGAACCGTGGCAAAGATGCTTGTTTGTGACACACAACCATTGTGCCTTCAGAAATGCAGGTTCAAATCCTGTTCAGAGCTGACAAAATGTAGAAACTGTAACTTGAATGCAATGTAAGTCGCTTTGGATAAAAGCGTCTGCTAAATGCATAAATGTAAATGTTCATTCAAGACAACAAGCTCAAAAAATGATTGAATGTATAACAATTTAATCATACCAATTGAGATTGCACTATATGCACTCAAAATTGATTAAAAATGTCCCAAAACAGAAATAGTTTTACAATAACTGCTTTATTGTGCAGTTTCATTTGCAAGATATGTGCTTTTGCACATTCTTAAAGGAATAGTGCACCCAAAAAAAAATAAAAATATTCACCCTCATGTCATTGTCATTGACAGCCTTTATTGAAAGTGATTATATGGCATTAAGAAATGCTTTTGATCAGGTCTTGGACCTTGGCATTGCTAGCACCGTGCTCTACTCTCTGAGCTTCAGGAATCGGTAAACAGACAGCTCCTTTACTGACGTCGATGCTGTTGTTTGTTTGAGCTTCATCTTATTTGTTTTGTTGTCCGCTCAGGCTGCTGCGGTTCATGTACGGCCCGTCCTTCCCTCCGTTTAAAGTGCCAGAGGAAGACGCCAGCCTCATCCCCGTTGAGATGGACAACGACTGTGTGTCTCAGACGTGGTATCGATTTCTACACATGCTCAGGTCTGCCGTGGAACTGACTTCATCTGGTTACTATCCAGGTCCGCTCATGATCACTGACCTGGGCTGTTCGTTTATCTCTCTCTCTCTCTCTCTTCTTCAGTAACCCCGTGGACCTGAGCAATCCCGTCATAGTGAGTTCCACCCCGAAGTTTCAGGAGCAGTTGCTGGGGGGAAACAGCGTTCCTCACGAGGTCATTCAGCATCCCTGTCTCAAACAGCTGCCTCAGATCTTCTTCAGAGCGATGAGGGGCGTCAGCTGCCTCGTGGACGCTTTCCTCGGTAAGATCTGTGCGCCACAGTACAAGCCTCTCTTATGAAGTGCATTGGTTTATTGGATGCTGCTGTTGTTGTATTACTGTGATATTCCATAAATACTATGGTAATCGTTCAGTACCATAGTATGTGCAACAGAGCCTCTACATATACACGTTGTTTTTATTCTTTGCACTATATATTAATCTCAGATTTAAAATATATTACTCATCAAACACTTTCAAATAAACTTTTAACAGAGGCAATCCTGAATCCATTTCGTAATTATTATCCAAAGTAAACTTTTAAAACCTTTTTAAATTGCTGTTTCTTAACATTTCAACTAGGGGTGTGCAATATGATGATTTTTAATCATGGACGCTTAAAATGTCTCCACGATTGTTTTAAGAAATATCCTTAATATGCATTCACTTCAGTGTTAACTCAGCGGTAGAGTTACTCTCACGGGACACTGGAATTATTCTCAATCACAAAAGTATATTATTTGCATGTGTCAGTTAAACGTTTCGTTCACATGCTGTTCAAGTGTGCTTTTTCTGCTGCATACACCCGAAGCGCTCGCACTAAACAGCCTGTTAAACAGCGCCTGATTACTGAACGAACTAATCTTTTGCACTAATACTGTACAACACTCGAGCTTTACATATAGACTCAGTTGGTTATGTCTAAAATCAAATGAAAGTAAACGATAGAGAGAGAAACGTATGCGTGCCTGTATATTAGATGCGTGCAGGTCTTAAAGGGACAGAACTAAACATGCAGCCGACTGTTATTAAAGGGATAGTTCATCCTAAAATGACATTTCTGTAATTATTTACTCACTCACATGTTGTCCCAAAGCTGTATTAATCCCTCTCTTGTGCTGAACACAAAAGAAGATATTTTGAAGAACGTAACGTAACCAAACAGTAGCTGGTCCACATTGACTTTAACTGTTTGCTTTTCCACGTTCTTCAAAATAGCATTTATGTTCAGCAGAAGAAAGAAACTCATTCAGGTTCAAAACAACTTTTGAGTGAGTAAATGAGGGTATACAAATATATGTTTGGGTGAATTATTCCTTTAATGTTAATAAAACACAAAGAGAAAAATCACACACTACTTTAATACAGTTTCTTTAATAGGAATCAATCTATATAGTGTCTAATACTTGTTCATACAGTTTCTTGAATGTCCTGCTAAATACACCTGGAAATAAAGCACTGTTTGTTTTATGTGTATTTGTAATTATTTTTTAATAGCAAAGATAAAATAATAACAAATATTTTTCTCTTCGCCTACTTTGGCCTAAATTTCCGCCATTGTTTTGTTAAAGGGTTTATCTTTATAATAAGGGAAATACATTTGGCTGTATTCCTCAGACAACTTACAAAATAGTAAAACCAACATGACAAAGAATCGTGATAAAATCATGATGTTTCTGAAAAAAATAGTGATATGATATTTTTGCCATATCGCCCCACCCCTAATTTCAACTTGTTACTTACCGTGGATATAGTAAAGGAAGCTGGCATGATCTTAGCAATCATCCCATAATCTCAGGTGTTGTTTTAGTGTTTGTAATGTGATTTTCCCGATCGTTCTGTTTGAATCTGTCGCAGTGATGCATGAACACTGGCTTTGACTGTTTTTCCGTTTCTAGGTGTTGCTGTTTGTAAGAAAGTCGAGTGTCGTGAAACTCTGCCCTCTTCTGGTACTCACACAACTGTGCTGTTCTCTCATCATTATCACTCTTAGCCCTCTTTTCCTCTGACACGGTGCTGCTGGTAACTGCTCTGCAACTGCATAATGTTGCATTTGATGAACTCAACATATTCTATTTTCACAGTCCTTCTCAAATTAGTTCATTTACAAATATCACATGTGATTATACAGTTTATTTGTTACATAATGTGCTGCTAATCAAAGGTTTGGAATAATTAACATAAATATTCAGCAGCACAACTGTTTTCAACATTGATAATAATCAGAAATGTTTCTTGAGTAAATCAGTATATTAGGATGATCTCTGAAGATCATGTGACGCTGAAGAATGGTGTAACGATGCTGAATATACAAGTTTGCTCACAGAAATAAATTGTATTTTACAGTAAATTCACATAGAAAACAGTTATTTTAAATTGTAATAATATTTCACAAATGTTACTTTTTTGATCAAATAAATGCAGCATTGCTGAGCAAAAAGTATTTCAAACTCTTATAAAAATCCTCTAATCGTTACATCAAAGCCAGTTTGTGTACATAATTTCCTTTGGTTGTTAAATATATTTTCTCAAAACTAGGAATAATTTCAATTTCGGTCGTTATTGTTGAGCATCAGCACCGTTTCGATGGAAAAAGGGAATCAAGTCAATCTATAAAATACATTGTGTCTGTTACTTCATTCTGAAAGCAGAGCACAGTCTGGTTTAATGATTATAAGTTCAAGCATTTAGAATCAGAATTTAAACTGAATAGAAAATAAGCTTAATTTGATTAATTTGTTGATACAGACAGTATGAGACATTTCCGTCTGCTGTTGAGTGCAGCAGATATTTCTTGTTTTTAAGTGAATATTTAGTGTCCTGAGAATGAATATAGGGAGCTAAATGTCCGTGACCAGACTGTCACATCTCGGTTTAGTTTTAATCAGAACTGCACATGCTGAGGGGTTTGTTCTCAGTAGCCTGGCATGTTGTGTCCATTTCTAACATTTCTTCAGCGCTCTTGTTTTATGTTTCCTCAGGGGTCACAGTGTCTAGGAGCAATATTCGAGACAGACTTCCCTCTATAGGTACACCAAACCCAATCAGTTAGTGAGTAACAGTGGGCTTAACTACCCCACACACTGATTCTGGAGGTGTTTGGGTGCAACTCGCTCATCCTGATTAGGGACAGAAATTAAAATCATCTCCTAGTTGGAGTTTCTAAAATTGTTCATAATGTATGTTGTAAATCTTCCTTTTGCGGTTACCGTGTCATCCCATTTTTTCCCAGGTGTTCCTGTATCTCGGAACACTTTTCGAGACAGACTCCCGTCTTATGGTATTTGATAACGCGCCTCTGACTAATCACGAGGGAGATTGATGAGGATTGTAGATTTTGCGAGGTGTTTTGGGTCACACACAAGATCAAAAATCCCTGTGTGTTGTGGAAATCAATTATCCGTTGTTAATTACCTTGTTAATTGTCTTGTTTTTGCTCCCATGCAAGAGTAAATCTTTGGCCAGAATGAATGTGAGCATACTTATTGGTTGGTATCCAGTCTCTGTTCCAGCTCTCCTGTGCTTAGAAACGAAATCAAA
The DNA here is from genome assembly GCA_027564155.1 of Gymnocypris eckloni scoliostomus. Lineage (NCBI taxonomy): Eukaryota > Metazoa > Chordata > Actinopteri > Cypriniformes > Cyprinidae > Gymnocypris > Gymnocypris eckloni. The sequence goes on from CM050419.1 coordinate 34,890,108, forward strand.
CTGGCATTTAATGGCACTTAGTTAAAGACCTCATGAAATTAAATTAGACTTTTAGTTGCTGTCTGTAGCTTTGGGATCATTTAATTCTAGATTGTGCCACAAAACACACATATGTGTGTTTAAATAACAATTTTTATTTTAAATTAATAAAAATGTATTTTTTTTTCTATTATCCTCATGTGTAAGTCTCTTTGGATAAAAGCGTCTCCTAAATATTAAATTTAAAATGTAAAAATCTCTTTAAAAAACAAAATGATATATATATATAATTATTATATTTTTATTTTATTTTTATAATTTTTTGGTCCAATTAAATTCTCTCTTAACAGGAAATGTCCTTTCCCCCTGCATTATCAATATCATCTGTAAATTGCAGATCTTCATTGTGCATATTTCTCAGCCATCTAGGAAGTGGATATTATTTATGGAATTTGAGTCATAATCAGTCAGTTTGATTTTGACATACGCTGAAGGATATTTGAAAACAGACCACCAGGCGTTTGATGTCCTGCTCCAACTTCATGTTTCTTTAATATCTCATCTGTGAGGTGGAGATATACATGATGAAATGGCTCTAAACTTACACTTACAAGCAACAATCAATCAACTCTTTCGGTTTAAATGTCCCTGGAGCTTTCTGGACCGTAGGATGTTAAGAGGGCGATCGGTTTCCTTTGCCAGCCAATCAGTATGCTCACAGATTTTAGGCCAATAACCAAATTTGAATGCAGGGGTTTCAGGTTTTACTGCCAATCAAACTGAGCGGGGATGCTGTATGGAAATGCAGCGCTGATGCTGATGCCTTGGTCTGGTTGCGTTTCATTGCATCTCTGAAAAGTTTTGAAATGCTGTGAACGGGTGTCCCTCGCGTTATAAGCAAAACTCAGTCATGAACTCAAAATGAGTCTTAATGTTGTTGGTTTAATGTACTGTTGTCTTGTATTTTGCTATCATTCAACTGTATGGTGTCCTTGAGTATTTTACTGGCACCTTTTAATAAAATGCATTAAGAACTTAACACACAATAATTTATAGTTATGGGAGAAAATGGTTAGAATTAGGATGCAACATTCTTTCTAACCTTGTCTGCCTTTTTATTAAATATCACTTGCAAAGTAAAAATCTAATTATATAACATTATTGTTCATTTTTTTCTCAATCAGTGAAATGAAGGCTCTTAATGCGAGGGACATCTGTGTTTGAATTCAAGATTATTGTGTGGATTAAATGAATAATTCACCTGATAATGAAAATCATTTACACACTAACATGACGATTCAAACCCATGTGACGTTCCTCTTTCAGTGGAGCACAAAAGGAGATGTTTAGCAGAATGTTTACGCTGCTCTTTTACATACTTTAAAAGCAGTCAGGACTTAAAGCTATGAAGTTGGTCCATGTATCTGTGCGCTATATTTAAGTTTTACCTTCTTAGCTTTGTGAGAACCAATGGAATTTGACATTTTTGAAGTGAAAACTTCACAGAAAGAACGTCGTACAGGTTTAGAACAACATGAGGGAGTGTAAATGATGATGAATGTTTATTTTTGGGTGAATAATCCCTTTAAAGTTGGTGAATCTTACACTACTGACCCAATCAGTACTCGCCATGAAGCATCATGGATATACATGATGATTTTATGCAACAAGGGGTTCAGAATATCTATTCTACAGCCTGTATCAAGATTTGCATTTTTGTGTAGTGATTGTGTTTCACAGAGCTGTTTGGCCTTGCTGATGATGCTGAAATGGCAAAATCCAAGAAGCATCTGATGTTTGATTGTCTGATGTCGCAACATATGAAAAGCCTCTTTCATTTAGCATTTTCTCATATTTCAGGGCTGCTGAGATATTGTCTTATAATTAAATAAACGTTAGACAATATGAATCCAGATGTGATCTCTGATGTGTCGTTGGTTTTAATTATTTGGTTTTCTTGCTTCTCCATTTGATTTGACTCTCAGGTATTTCCCGCCCCCGGTCAGACAGTGCTCCGCCCACACCTGTCAATCGGCTCAGTATGCCGACGCCCCCAACGATAACCAACACTACACCCCCTCACAACCGCAGGCACCGCCCCACCGCTGTTACCAAGACAACCAGCAAAACCTCAACGGTACGACCATAAAAAACAGAAGCTCTGCCTTGCCTTTTTGCTTTTTAGGGATTTGGGCGCGGAGCCCTGAAAGCCTATTATAATTGTTTGAATGGCCAAGGATCAGCGATCTCCACCTAAAACTGATCAGGCAGACCAAACCGTAAGATGTAGAGGCTTGAAACTTGGAGGGATGGTGGTACTCACACCGTCTACAACGTCACCAAGGCTTAGCCTGATGGGGGCGCTACAGCGATCAAAAGTGCAAAATCGCTCTTAACTCCTAAATCGTCGTGGAGCTTGGCGGCGTTATAAGAGGGAAATAAATGTTAAAATGGCTATAACTACGCAACCGTTTGTCCAATCGACATGAGAATTGGTGTGCAGTTTTTTGGTCCAAAGTGCCACAAGTGTCTATAAGGAAATTTGCGTATCTCAAAAAACATGGCTCCCATTGAAGTTTGAGCACCTATTAGTCATGGTCAACGGAGGTCGATAGGAACAAAACTCGGTGGGCCTGTTTGACAAATGGCCCTAGAGGTCTGAGATAATTTTAATCGGCCACTGGAAGGCAATATCACACTTTTCAAGGCGTTTAAACGATTGCATATTGCATGGTTTTTCACACATACACACAATATTCATATCATATGTTATACCTCCTCATTCCGGACAACTTTGCCTCTAGAACCACTGCTGTCAATCGAATCATTTGTTAAGTGATTGAGAAGGTGAAAAAACCACTGCAGTACTCTGGACTTTCTAGGTCAATATCCCAAACAAAATTAATCATTGACCTTTACCCGTTTAGAAAAGGGGTGTGTCCAAATATATCCAAAAGCCTATAAATCTTAAACAAAAACTCAAAACTTTACGAAACTTGGTGAGAACATGTGACCGATGATTCTAAACAAGCATGCCAAGTTTCACAGAGATCGGACCATAGGTGGCGCTATAACAGTTCAAATTGCTTTAAAAACACTATTTCTGTGGTAAATGACCTCAAATTGCAAAAAAAAAAAAGTCATATACTCATGCATACACATGATCTTCATGTAGTACGATCGATCTCATCATACTGAACAACTTTGCCTGTAGGACCACTGCTGTTGATCAAATTGCTCTTTAAATATTTGACATTTATTTGTGAACTCCTCCAATCCGAGCATAGGTGGTGCTATAACAGTCATAAATGTTAAAAATCGGCAGATTTCTATGGTAAATTATGTGAATTTGCCAAAAATGCTTTTTTCGATCATTGATTTAAGTGGTTACAGGTTTGCTAAATAATACTTAATATCTTTTTTCATATGTGCTTAATGTCTTAAAGCGCTTAAATAGTCGCCGCTTGCAGCTGTATTTTTATTTATTATCTTGGTTCACTCAGAAATGCTTCACATTATTTATTGTTGACTTCTAAAAACCCATGTAGTTTACTCTCCACTCCACAGACTGGTCAGACCAAAGTGTCGCACCAGCCGTCATCCACATCCCCGCTCTCCAGCCCAAACCAGACGAGCTCCGAGCCGCGGCCGCTTCCGGCGCCGACCCGGCCGAAGGTCAACAGCGTGCTCAATCTGTTTGGCCAGTGGCTGTTTGACGCTGCGCTGGTTCACTGTAAACTCCACGCCGGCCTGAGCAGAGACAGCAGCATGACCGGTAAGACCGTGATCAGTGTTATAACGGTCACCCTGTTTTCATTTGTTTTTCATTTCTCCACTTATTTTACTTGTTGAGGGTGTTTTTATTTCCTTTTCTTTTATAAAATATTCCTACCTGCAAGATTGTACCACATTCAGGGTCCATCTCCAGTGTTGTTACACTAGTGTAGATGTTGTGAAAAAAATCTATCTGGATTTTGAGATCTTGCAAATCTGGAGAGGTTTTAATATTTGTACATGAACATCCTGACATGATTTGTCACACATAGAGACCTTAAATTGCATTTATAATTCAGTTTAATAACAGCAAATTGTATTCCTGTAGCTCAAACAGTGGAGCATGGCACAAACAACCCCAAGGTCATGTTCACTGAACACAATATTAACTTAAAATACATTTTTGAAAACTGAAAAACATGCACTGTCCTTTGATAAATTTGTCAATGGATTTTGAAACTGGTGCAAGCACTTGTATTAAAGAAATGGTTTACCCCAAAAATGAATATTTGCTGAAAATGTGCTTGCTTTCAGGTCATCAAAGACTTGGATGAGTTTGTTTCTTCATCAGATTTGGAGAAATGTAGCATTGCATCACTTGCTCAGCAAAGGATCCTCTGCAGTGAATGGGTGCCGTCAGAATGAGAGCTGATAAAAACATCACAATAATCCACACCACTCCAGTCCATCAGTTAACATCTGGAGAACACAAAGCTGAAACTAATCCATCATGAAGACCTTTTTAACTTCAAACCGTTGCTTTCAGCTAAATCCATAAAAATGCTTCCTCCAGTAAAAAAGTGATCTTGTCTGAATCAGGAGAGAAATCTGCACAGATCAAGCACAAGACAAAACCAAAGCACAAGAGATGGACTTTATTATATCGATATTATAGACTAATGTTTTAGCCAGAAGCAATGGTTTGAAGTTAAACACATGTAAATGTTGGATTTGTGTCTTACAAACTTGCAGTTGATGGACTGGAGTGGTGTGGATTATTGTGATGTTTTATCAGACTCTCATTCTGACGGCACCCATTCACTGCAGAAGATCCATTGATGAGCAAGTGATGCAATGTTTTCATTTTTTGGGTAAACGATTTCTTTAACAGGACATGATAGTTATCAGACAAATATCAATCAATGAATTGAAATTGGTCAATCAAATTAGTTTTTACACTGAAAGTAGATGTTAACATTCAGCTTTCTAACATGGTTAGATTAGGTTAGTTCCACTCATCGCACCTGGACAGTATTTATGTATCACACTGTTGAGAATATGTCATCAAACTAGTCTTATTTGTTATGCAGTGAATGGATTGAAGTCATTCTGTGAAGTTGTTAATAACATACATCTTTTCTTCACATGCATTGTTTCTGTTCAGTTTTCATCTTTGAATGATGGGTAACTGAAACTCTTTCTAATGCTCTCCCTGTGTCTTTAAAAGCACAAAAGCTTTTCACAAAAACGTCTGAATAGTTACTCTACTACTGCTGTTCTTTGATTTCTTCCCATTTTATCTCTGTTATCTTGCAGCAACATTTTTCCAAATTCTTCTTTCTTATAAATCTTGTAAGTAGGAACACAAGCTTTCCCAGTTGCAGTTATTTGGTTCATTTCAGTTTGTTCACTTCAATCTTTTTGGTTTTCTTTCGTTGTCACTCGTCCATTGTTGCAGTACTTGTTTTCTTGGGGCAAGAGACTCGCGCTTAAACCGCTTGAGTTAAAGGTCCGGGGAGTGTTTTGACTGCTGCCCAAATCTCATTGGCTCGACTGCAACAAATATTCAGGATCCTGAGGTGTGCCGATGTTTACCGAGCATCACGTGACCCGAGAATGTTTGTTGCGCTTGATCCTTCTCCTTGATTCAACTTACCCTCATCATTAAACCAGTTCCTACCCATACCATCTCCTGAAGGACCTGTACTAACTGATCTTCTCCAAAGAAACACACCTACCAATCTTACTTTGCCTTTATTTGACAGCTTTAGTTTTTCTGTTAGCGTTTTGATTCATTTCCTCAGTTTTCATTGGTTGTTTTATGTTTTGTATGGATATTTCTGCATGTCGTGGTTGTTGGTGCAGTTCGTTTCAGCCATATTGTGCCTTATTGTCTTAATTCAGGATGCTGAACTATAGAAATTGGCCTTTAATCAACGTTTGTCTGACATGAAGTCCAGCTCTGATAACAGGGAGACTGACCAGGAGATGTTGAACAGCACGATTGAACTTTATGGCACTGCGATGCAATTTTGCGTGATCCCAACAAGATCGTTTCCTCCCAAATCAATACAAACGTGCTGCTGAAGCAAAAGACCCATTCGATTAGCTCTCGCTTCCTAGCGCAAACGAAATTAAGCAGATATTCTGTCAAACACGTGTAATAAACTCTTTTAGTGGAAGGATACATCTTCTGTAACGTGAATATTTATAGCTACAAATGATGAATAATATGGAATAACGGTTAAACGTAGTGACTTTTTCACTTTCATAGGTTTCAAATAGTATTTAAATCAGAAGTTTGGAATAATTACGTTTTTAATAATTAATTTTAAGCAGTAAATCAGTATATTATTATGATTTCTGAAGATCATGTGACACTGAAGACTGGAGTTATGATGCTGGAAATACAGATTTGATCACAGAAATAAATTACATTGTATGATATAGTCTCATAAAAAACAGCAATTTTAAATTCTAATAATATTTCATAATTTTACTGTGTTTTTTTTATCAAATAAATGCAATATTGGTGAGTATAAGAGGGTTAATTATTCCCCAAAAAAGCTTATTGTAAATAAGTATTTATTTTGGCCAGTATTGTAAATATTTAAAAAATTAAAATTGAATTATTAGAATGTCATCTGCATTTAAAGATGAGTCGTTTCGATGCATCTACATATTTTTGCCTCAGTAATAAAACTTCATGCAATTTATTTATTAATGAATTATTGCTATTGACCTAAAACTGTTGAACAGCATGCTTTTGATGGCGTTACAGGCTTTGACGTATGTGAAGTGGTATTATAATAATTATTATTATTATTAAAATGTTTTATTAAAGCTAATTAGCTTGATTTGTATTGTATGTAAAAATATTATTAATTATTATTATTGCTATTATAATTACATATATCTTACAAAATAATCAACTATAATTGGTTATATATAAAAAATAAAACTAACATTCAATTCAAATATATTTATGTAGCAACTAGTTTTAAAGCAGTTTAACAGTCAATCCTGATGTTAATGTTTATAGCATCTTCGTCACGTTTAGAGCGATTGATTGGGTGTTTTTACTCGTCTGCCGGGTCTGAAGATCTCTTTGTCGGTTATCCCTGTCATGGCCTCCTGCGGCTCGCATGTAAAGCGGCACTGAGTGTTTGCGTTTGTGTCTCTCCTTCCCGTCTCTCTCTCTCTCTCTCTCTCTCAGCCCTGGCGACTCAAGCTGGAGTTGAACTGAGACGGAAAGGCTCTCAGATGTCCACGGACACCATGGTGTCCAACCCCATGTTCGACGCCAACGAGTTTCCCGATAATTACGAGTCGGGTCGAGCCGAAGCGTGTGGGACGCTGTGCAGGATCTTCTGCAGTAAGAAGACGGGAGAGGACATACTTCCAGTGTACCTGTCCAGGTAATCACCAGCTGTTCCCCTCCTCAGTCATTACACTACTACTCAACAGATACAATGTATTTAATGTCTCTTTTACTGACCGAGGATGGATTTATTTGAAACTTTTATTCAGAAATGACACAATAAATTGATCAAAAGTCACATAATGCTATGAAACACTTTTCTTAAAGCCTTTATATATAACGCATTATAAAAGTAGTTTTAATGCATTAAATATGGCTTGTAATGCAGCTTATAAAGCATTGCATGATCTCATGAGAAACTCTAACCGCTGTTATAATACATTATAATAAGCAGATATTCATTGTTACACCTTTAGAAAGCTTTCATAATTAGCTTTCATAGCTTTTCACCTTTAGAAAGTGCATTAAAGCACATGAAAAACAAATTTGCAGTTATTTATGAAAAGATATAATGCATCACAATGTACATTATGAATACATTTATAATGCGTTATACATAAAGAATTGGAATTGTTATCAGTATTTCTATTTTTTTTCTAAATGCTGTTCATTTGAACTTTCTATTTATCAAAACATCCTGAAAAAATATGAAGCCGCACAACTGTTCAACATTGATAATAGTAAAAACCATTATTAATAATTGAGCACCAGTAATTATTGATAATAACTGAACAGCAAATCAGCATATTAGAATGATTTCTGAAGATCATGTGACACTGAAGACTGTAGAAATTATGCTGAAAATTCAGTTTTGATAACAGAAATAAATTACATTTTACAATTTATTCGCATAGAAAACACTTATTTTAAATTATTATAATATTTTACATTTTTGGTTGCATTTATTTAATCAAAAATGTAAAATATTAGAATAATTTAAAATAACTTATCTATGCACATAGATTGTAAAATGTAATTTCTTAAGTAATTCTTCCTGTGCTCTGTATCTGCTGGTTCTGCTGGTTCTGGCAGGTTCTACATGGTCCTCATCCAGGGTCTTCAGATATCGGACTTCATTTGCAGGCCGGTTTTAGCCAGCATCATCCTCAACTCTTCGGCTCTGTTCTGCTCCGATCTCAAAGGGATCAATGTAGTGGTTCCTTACTTCATCTCTGCACTGGAGACCATCCTGCCGGATCGGTGAGCAATGCTTTCATGTGCAGAATATGTCTCCGTACTCCATTTGAATGCACGTTTATTCTGCGCCTACAGAGAGTTGTCTAAGTTTAAGTCGTATGTGAACCCCACTGAGCTGAGAAGAGCTTCCATCCATATCCTGCTGTCCATGCTTCCTTTTCCTCACCACTTTGGCAACGTCAAATCAGAGGTGCAAAGCTTCAGCATTTAGTCATTTTCTCCGTAACTTAAAATGCTCATTTAATAGGCTGTGGTTGTATTTGCAGGTTCTGTTGGAAGGGAAATTCAGCAATGATGACAACTCTCTTCATGACAAGGCGGTCACCTTCCTCTCCCTGAAGCTGCGATTGGTCAATATTCTGATTGGCGCCCTGCAAACCGAGACGGACTCGATCAATACTCAGATGATACTGGGTACGGCTGCCTGTTCAATATGTGCTTTTACTGAAATAGACATATTACTGAAATATTGTAAACAGTTCAGGCTCTAAAGCCTGATTAGATGAGCCTTGTTCAAACCCTTGATACCTGATATAGAAAAATGTATCATTTATAAATAATATATATATATATATAAATGTTCATCAGCCATTAATTAAGTTAAGTTAATTAAATATTAAGTTTTAATATTTTTGTATTACATTCCAAAATTGTTATTGTTATTATTTATTATTATTAAATTATTTTATGAAAGCTAATTATTTATACTAATATTTCATATTAGTATTATATTAGAATATAAAATAATAGTAATAATAATCATATTATGATTGTTGTTTTTGTTACAATATTTTTAAAGGCTAATTAACCATATTAATATTTTAGATTATTATATTCAAAAAGTATAATTATTATTGTTGTTAGTTATTATTATTGTTAAATTATTTTATAAAAGCTAATTAACTATATTAATATTTTATATTATTATATTAGAAACATAAAAATAACAATAATTATTATTGTTATTCAATTTTTCTAATAGAACGATTAACTATATTAATTATTATTCTTACATTATTTTATAAAAGTTAATTATACCAATTATTTTAAATTATTTTAGAATACAAAATAGTAATAAAAATCATATTATTAATGTTGTTTTGTTGTTGTTACAATATTTTTTAAAGCTAATTAATCATGTTATGTAATATTTAAACATGTTTTTATTGATATTTGTATTCAATTATTTTAATAGAAGCCATAAAAGCAGTATGTAGTGATTTTAAAATCACACTTTTGTGAATTGTTGATTATTGCACATTTATCAGTGATACGTGTCAATAATAATCGCATGCGTGTCTGTTTTACAGCGGCGATGCTGAATATCGTCCAGGATTCGGCTCTGTTGGAGTCTGTTGGTGCTCAAGCTGAAGTGGTATGATTGTCTGTTTATTATGAGTTCAGAGAGAGTGACAGCAAGGTGATATGCAGATGAAGAGCAATTCAAAATGCCACTGTGTCTTTGCTGTGTGTAGGGCAGCGTGGACGGAAGCACTTCTCTGGCTAAGAGCCACAGTCGTAATAACAGCGGCATCAGCACCGCTAGCGCAGGCAGCTCCGAGGCTACGACTCCAGACAGCGAACGCCCCGCGCAGGCCCTGCTGAGGGACTACGGTAAGCCCAGAGGGACACGGTGCACAACCGACCAAAGCATTAGAGCCGTTTGAACCTCTAACTTTTGTGAGTCGCTTTGCATAAAAGCATCTGCTAAATGCATAAATGTAAAAGCTCAGTAAGATTTCACCCATTTAATTATTCCAGTAAAGCCAAGATTAATCAACAGAGTGACTCACAGATTCTATAAACCATGTATTTACCATTTATTTTTGTGGAGCACAAGACATTTGGAGAACTCTTTCCGTTCAGTGAAAGCATCATAAAGCCGCCGTAAACATATCATAAACTAGTCAATATGTAAACAATAACTATTATGTTTTTGTCTAGACTTCTGGACCTCTTCAGTCGGAACCGACTGAAAGAATTAACGTTTAGAATTATTATGTTTTGCTTAATCTGTGACTTTTTCGCATTAGATTTGTGAACACAAAAAATCATAGACATGATTCAGATATGTTAAAGGATCAGAAAATAAAAAAGTAACACTTAGTACCTTTGAAAAAACTTGCTCATTAAAAAAAAAAAGTGTATAAATATTGCATAGTATCATAAAAGTTCCTCCAAATTCTAAGATATAATCAAAAAGTATTATTGCACAAAAATACATTACATGGATTTTTCTGCAAGAAAGAAAAAAGCTGACATTTTAAGGTTTTGGTCACTTTTGACCACAGAGGTTACCAAGTGTCACCCAAAAATGAAGAGCTGTGCTTTTCTATTTAAAGCATTTATAAAGTGCATCCGAGGAATGTGATGTCATGCATGCTTGTAGAAGTACCACGGTGTTTGTCAAACATGTTGATGGTGCATTTAATGTCAATTTTATTTATATAGCACCATTAAACACAACCAAAGTTGACCGATGTGCCGTACAACAAGATAAAGACACATCACTGGCACATTTTAAAACTCTGTCTGCAAGTGAATGTGGATATTTCTTTAACCAGTTTCTGTTCTGCATAATGAATGCTTCTGTTTATTTTCCAAGCATGATCAGATGAAGGCTAACGCGGCTTGTTATTATGATTTCTCTGGACTAGATCATCAGTGTCTGTGACTAGTGACTTGTGTTCATGTGTGTGGTTTACGGCTGCCGTCACATGCATCTGTGCCTGGCTTGCGTCTGTGTGTGTGTGTGTGTGTGTGTTACTAACCCGCTGTCTGTGGCGTGCTGTGTGTTATATCCCAGCTCTCCACACAGACACAGCGGCCGGGCTGCTGATCCGCAGCATCCACCTGCTCACTCAGAGACTCAACTCTCAGTGGAGACTCGACATGAGCATCTCTCTGGCCGCTCTCGAGCTGCTGGCCGGCCTCGCCAAGGTACGCCCACAAAACCAGATTTATACTTTATATACGTTTATAGCCAGTGCATATACAATTGCAATAATTACAATGTTTTATGTTTTTGAAAGAAGTCTCTGCTCACCAAAGCTGTGTTTATTTATTGAAAAATACAGTAAAAATTGTGAAAAATGTATTTCTGTTATCTAAGCTGTATTTTCAGCATCATTTCTCCAGTCTTCAGTGTCACATGATCTTCAGAAATCATAATAATATACTGATTTACTGCTCAAGAAACATTTCTGATTATTATCAATGTTGAAAACCATTCTTCTGCTTTTGTTTTTGTGATACGCTGCCATTTAAAAGTTTGGGGTCAGTAAGTCTTCAAATAAAATAAATTAATTATTTTAATCAGCAAGGATACATTACATTTCTCAAAAGTGACAGTAAAGACATTTATAATGTTGCAAAATATTTCTGTTTCTAATAAATCCTGTTATTTTCAACTTTCTTTTCATCTGTGAATCCTGAAAAATAAAACATATCACCGTTTCCACAAAAATATTGTGCAGCACGACTGTTTTCAACATTGATAATAATTAGACATGTTTCATGAGCAGCATATTATTATGATTTCTGAAGATCACGTGACACTGGAGCAATGATGCTGAAAATTCACCTTTGATCAAAGCAATCAATTTCATTTTAAATTCACATTAAAAACAGCTATTTTAAATTGTAATTCTATTTCACAATTTTACTGCATCAAATAAATGCAGCCTTGGTGAGCATGAGACTTCTTTCAGAAACAGAGAAAGGAGCACTTCTCCGTCTTTGTGTAGTGTATGAACTGAGTAAAGTGCGTGTTTGTTTGTGTGGTCCGTCCAGGTGAAGGTGAGCGTGGACTCGTCGGATCGTAAGCGTGCCGTCAGCTCCGTGTGCAGTTATATCGTGTATCAGTGCAGTCGTCCGGCTCCGCTTCACTCCAGAGATCTGCACTCCATGATCGTCGCTGCTTTCCACTGCTTGTGCGTGTGGCTCACAGAACACCCCGACATGCTCAATGAGAAGGTACATCAGCTTCAGAAACTTGAGCACCAGCGATCGGTAACGAAGCCAAAAACAACGCTTGCCATGTGTAATCAAACTTCCACATCAGCAGACGCTTTACAATATTTAACTTCCCGTTTATATCTGCTGCCAAATGTCATTTAGTTCAATGACAAATACAACTGTCTAAGGCTGCTTAAACCTGCAAGCTGTATATGAATATTGAGAAATATTGTGATGATTTCATGCCACTTCTGATTTACCTATTAAGCTTCTTAAATAGAGCAGCAGTGAGATATTCACGCCTCTTCTGCTCAGCAAGGCTGCATTTATTTGATTCAAAATACAGTAAAAATTGTGAAATATTATTACAATTTCAAATAGCTGTTTTCTATGTGAATCTATGTTAAAGTGTCATTTATTTCTGTGATGTGCAGCTGTATTTCAGCATCATTACTCCAGTCTTCAGTGTCACATGATCTTCAGAAATCATAATAATATACTGATTTACTGCTCAAGAAACATTTCTGATTATTTTCAGTGTTGAAAACAGTCGTGCTGCACAATGTTTTTGTGGAAACTGATTAATTTTATTTTTCAAGATTCACAGATGAATAGAAAGTTGAAAAGAAGAGTATTGATTAGAAACAGAAATCTTTTCTTACATTGTACATTTCTTTACTGTCACTTTTGAGCAATTTAATGCATCCTTGATGAATGGAAGTATTTTTTTCTTAAATTTAACCGTAGCTTATTTACATTTATTAACAGTCGCATAATTTATGAATATTGGTGCATATATATATAAAAAAAAAAAATTGTGGGAAACACGCTTGAATTTTTTATCCAGATTATTACCATTTTTTAACAGTATAATATGTTTAAATGCATAAATATCAGGACATTTATTACATTTTAATTAAAAGTCTGAAAAAATAGATATTTTTGTTGTTGTTTTGGCCACTCATCTGTTTAATTTAGTGATCCCAGTCCTGTATCATATGCGTTTATATTGTGTCTTTAAGGATTGTCTGATCGAGGTGTTGGAAATTGTGGAGCTGGGCATCTCGGGCAGTAAGTCCAAAACCAGCGAACAGGAAGTGAAGTACAAAGGTGACAAAGAGCACAACCCGGCGTCTATGAGGGTCAAAGAAGCTGCCGAGGCCACGTTATCATGGTGAGCGTCATCATAAACCGCCTCTCATTTCTCTCCTGTGATATTAAAAGATAAGATCACTTCCAGAATCAAAAATCCCGATGATTTACTCACCCCCATGTCATCAAGATGTTCATGTCTTTCTTCAGTCACAAAGAAATTACGTTTTTGAGGAAAACATTCCAGGATTTGTCTCCATATAGTGGACTTCAATGGTGGCCAATGATTTCAAGGTCAAAATGTATTTAAATGCAGCTACAAAACATTTATCAAATGTTTTCCTCAAAAAACGTGATAAAGAAAGACAGACATGAATATCTTGGATGGTATGGGGGTGAGTAAATGATCAGGAGATTTTATTCTGGAAGTGATCTTATCCTTTAAGCCTGTCTCTGATTTGTGTCGCTGTATGTTTCAGTATAATGCAGGTGTTAGGTGCGTTCCCATCTCCCAGCGGCCCCGCATCGCCCTGCAGTCTGCTGAATGAAGACACGCTGATCAAATACTCCCGACTCACCTCCACATCCCACAGCAACTTCAGATACTTCGTCCTGGATAACTCCGTCATCCTCGGCATGCTGGAGCAGCCGCTGGGAAACGAGCAGAGTGAGAGCGACACGCTTCACTTCTCATTCCTCCGGTACACTTCAGCTCTGATTTCTGATGAATGCGTTTGTGTCAGCAGACCCCTGTCCGTCAGTCACCATGTTAATCAGAGGCATGTCTGGTCGACACGCGTGGACAATGCAGCTCTTCCATCAGCCTCGAGGAGCAAGAGCCAATCAGAAGGTAAGACGCAAGCTCAACCACCAATCAGAACGTAGATGTGCTTTCAGTGGCCAATCAGAAGCAATTAAAATGACCTGTGAGAATGTGGCTTCTCGGATTCAGTATTTGGGAATGATCTGCTTCTTGACAATTCTGCTGATTTGCAAAAAAGGCCTAAAATTACCTAATTTGATGATGCGGAGTTAAAAAATATTAAATTATACAAATTTATTAAAAAAATTATTTTAAATGCATCATTTAACCTATAATCTGTAAAGTTGTGGTGAAATCTGTTTAAATACTCAATTTAATGCCAAAAAGGTTTAGAAGTAAATAAGCTTTTTCATCAAATCTAATTTTCTGTGGATGTAAAACACCCCTCAGATGAAGCAGAACAGATCAGGCTCATGCTTGTATTTTCTTCTGTCTCCAGCCAAGGTTAATTCTAACCTTGAAATCAGGATTAGGCATCAAATAATGTCACACATGTGAAAATGCTCTGAGAATTGAACAAAGCACTGTAATCTGGCTCAGATGAAGACAGGACTCATGTATTTCTGGTGTTTTCTGCTGATTAAGGAGTAATACTTGACTTCTTCACCTTAGCAAAAATGCTATGAAATGCACATATTTTGAGAGAAAGTGTGAGGCACTGGCACTCACAGTCAGCACCCAAAATGAGTAAGAAACGGGTGTTGAGCACATGTGATGAGCAGCGTTATGATTATACTTCTACAGCAAGTGTTTGTTCCTGAAAGCCGCCCGGCTCCCAAAAACGACGTCGGGATTCGGTTTAACGTCAAGCACAGGCCGTTCCCAGAGGAGGTGGATAAGATTCCGTTTGTGAAAGCCGACCTGAGCATCCCGGATCTCCATGACATTGTGAATAAAGAGGTAGAACAGCCTCCGGACATTGTGTCCGCTTTAGTATTACACACTTGACATTGCTATCTGGACGTATCAAGTTTTCACATCATGATAATTGCTGAAGCTTTATTGAATTAAGTTATGAACAAAATAAGTGCTGCTATCTTACTAACAATTTAGTAACTTTTGTTACTTATAGAAGAATTTATATACATTAAAACAATTAAACGGCACACAATAAAAAATAGTTTCAAATAGATTAAAGTGCAAATAAACGATAATAAAGAACCAGAACATTTTCAACATTTAGCATGTTTTAGACCAGATTACAATGTTTAAAAAATGTACATTTATGGTCTTGTATTTATCCTCGCACTGTGTGTGTGTGTGTGTGTGTGTGTGTGTGTGTGTGTGTGTGTGTGTGTCTCTGTGTGTGTGTGTGTGTGTGTGTCTCTGTGTGTGTCTGTGTGTGTGTGTCTGTGTGTGTGTGTGTGTGTGTGTGTGTGTGTGTGTGTGGTGTGTGTGTGTGTGTGTGTGTGTTTCAGTTGGAGCAGCAGCACGACAAGCTGCGATCCGTGATGGGAAAGCAGATAGATTACGAGACGAAACTGGAGCACCACACAGAGGAGTTATGGAGGAACAAACCCTTCCCAGACCCGCTGACAGACTGTAAACCGCCGGCTCCCGCTCAAGACTTCCAGACGGCTCGCCTCTTCCTCTCGCACTTCGGCTTCCTGTCACTAGAGGCGCTCAAGGTACGACAACGGACTCTCTTACAGATCAGCCAGTATTTTTGATCAGTTCTAGCTGTAAATTCTGATTCCAGTTACATACTTTGGAAAGAGTTTTTGGTAAATATTGTGTACAATTATGTGAATTAAAAGAAATTGTTATAAGAATATTTCTAAACAATATCACATTGCATTTGTGATTTTATTTGATATGAAACACATATTCTGTGTGTGTGTGTGTGTGTGTGTGTGTGTGTGTGTGTGTGTGTGTCTCGTGTGTGTGTGTGTGTGTGTGTGTCTCGTGTGTGTGTGTGTGTGTGTCTCGTGTTTGTGTGTCTCGTGTGTGTGTGTGTGTGTCTGTGTGTGTGTGTGTGTGTGTGTGTGTGTGTGTGTGTGTGTGTGTGTGTGTGTCTCGTGTCTCTGTGTGTGTGTGTGTGTCTCGTGTGTGTGTGTGTGTGTCTGTGTGTGTGTGTGTGTGTGTGTGTGTGTGTGTGTGTGTGTGTGTGTGTGTGTGTGTGTGTGTGTGTCTCGTGTGTGTGTGTCTCTGTGTCTGTGTCTGTGTGTCTCGTGTCTGTTTCTCGTCTCTGTGTCTGTGTCTCGTGTGTGTGTGTCTCGTGTGTGTGTGTTCTCTCAGGAGCCTGGAAACAGTCGGCTGCCTCCTCACCTCATCGCTCTGGACTCGTCTGTGCCGGGCTTTTTTGACGATGTTGGCTACCTGGACCTGTTACCGTCCCGGCCGTGTGACACCGTGTTTATCTTCTACATGAAAGCTGGACAGAAGAGCAGCCAAGAGGTGAAACCTTGCTGCGAAAGTGCTCTAGTTAATACAGCAGGAACGCAGCTGATGGCACAGGTGTGCATAAATGAGCTTTAATAATAATGAGCTTGTGTGTGCAGATCTTGAGGAACGTGGAGTCGTCTGCAAACGTACAGCCTCACTTCCTGGAGCTGCTGTTGTCTCTGGGATGGCCGGTGGAGGTCGGTCAGCATCCGGGATGGACAGGGAGTGTGTTCACCAGCTGGACCATCAACACATCCAACGGCGCTGATACACCAGGTACACGCGCACACACACACGCACACACACACACACACACACACTCACACACACACACACACACACACACACACACACACACACACACACACACACACACACACACGCACACACACACACACACACACACACACACATGCCACACACACACACAGACACACACACACGTACACACAGACACACACACAGACACACACACACACACACACAGACACGCACACAACACACACACACACACAGACATGCACACACACACACACACAGACATGCACACACACTCACGCACACACACACACGCCAGCACGCACACACACACACACACACACAGACATGCATACCACACACACACACACACACACGCACACACGCACGCACGCACACACACACACACACACACACGTTTCCTAGCTGAAAGATTTATGTACTGTTATAGTATTTATAGCAATTTTGAATTTGCTTTTATTTTTATTTTTTTCCATTTATTTTAATTTTGTTATATGCTTTTGAAATTTCTATTAGTTTATATATATATATATATATATATATATATTTAACTTTAATTCAGTTTTAATTTTAGTACTTCATCTTATGTATTTCCGTTAGTCTCCAAGGCAATATTTGTAATGAGGATATATGGTACATTTTGTTTATTTCAGTGTTCATTTTGTATTATACATAATTCTATTATCATACTATTTATATTTTGAATTCACTTTTATGCTTATATTTAAAAACAACTTTAAGTAATTTTGTGCATTGTTTTATGTTTCTCTTTAACTTTAATGTGTGTGTGTGCGTGTGTGTGTGTGTGTGTGTGCGTGTGTGTGTGTGTGTGTGTGTGTGTGTATACGTGCGTGCGTGTGTGTGTGTGTGTGCGTGCGTGCGTGCGTGTGTGTGTGTGTGTGTGTGTGTGTGTGTGTGTGTGTGTGTGCAGATGATTCAGGGACTCTGGGGGACACTGGCGGCGGTGTGTTTAACGGAGAGAAGCAGGTGCTATATTACGCAGACGCTCTGACAGAAATCGCCTTTGTGGTGCCGTCCCTCAGCGACTCGTCCGGTAAAACAGTTTCTGCATGCTGTATTAAAACACTTTCACTTTCAGGTTTTATTACATTTGTGGCTGAACAGAAACGTGAATTTGAGACAGAAAGCGTCTATTCTAACACACTGCAGAGTGCTATTAATGGAGTATTGATTTTTACATTAGTTTTAATGCATTTAACCCATTTAATGAATTCATATTGATTTATTTAATATGACAAATGTTCATTTCACTCCTGCCGTAGCCGAGTCATCAGAGCACAGCTTCCCGACGGCAGACTCGGACTCTCAGATGGAGCTGTTACCCAGTTTACTGAAGCAGCCCAACCTCACGCTGGAGCTGTTCCCCAATCACTCCGACAACATGGGACCCGCACAACGAGTAACTCCGCTTTCAGATCAGTCCTGAGGCAGTGTATTGGTCTGATTACATCTGGCAGCGAGACACGTCTTTTCCCATTGCAACTATTAGCCTCAGTGTTACACATTTGTCCTTGACTGCTATTCTCATACATGCATACATACATAGAGAGAGAGTATAGAGTTATGTATAGTTTGGAATTAAAAGATCTTGATTATATTTAAAAAAGAAGGCTCTTCTGCTCACCAAGGCTGCATTTATACATTTATTACAGTAAAAAAGTGAAATATTATTGTAATTTAAAATAGCTGTTTTGTATGTGAATATCTGTTAAACTAATTTATTTCTGTGATGCGCAGCTGTATTTTCAGCATCATTACTCCAGTCTTCAGCGTCACATGATCTTCAGAAATCATAATAATATACTGATTTACTGCTCAAGACACATTTCTGATTATTATCAATGTTGAAAACAGTTGTGCTGCACAATATTTTTGTGGAAAATGATTCATTTAATTTTTCAGGATTCACAGATTAATAGAAAGCTCAAAAGAACAGCTTTTATTTTAAATATATATCTTTTGTAACATTATAAGTGGCTTTATTGTCACTTTCGGTCAATTTAATGCATCCTTAATGAATAAAAGTATAGTATTAGTTTTTGAAGTTTTGTTTTTATTTAATACAATTTTTTATTTTACTGTCCCCAAACTTTTGAATGCTAGTGTATCACGGTTTCCACAAAAATATTGTGCAGCACGACTGTTTTCAACATTGATAATAATCAGAAATGTGTCTTGAGCATCAAAATCAGTATATTATTATGATTTCTGAAGATCATGTGACACTGAAGACTGGAGTAATGATGCTGGAAATACAGATTTAATCACAGAAATAAATTACAGAGAGTTTGTACTGTATATTTGATCATCTTTGGTGAGCAGAAGACACTTATTCCATGCGTTTGACGGTGGTGTATAATGTTTATTTCTTGCGCTCAGTCCCCGACAGTGAAAAGCAGAAAGTTGCCGCCCGGCAGGACGATACCGCCGCTAGGACCGGACACCAAAGTGCTGGTCGTGTGGGTTGAGCGGTACGATGACATAGGTAACGTGTTTTCCACGTACATCGAATGTTTTGATTTTTGAAGTGAATCCTACATGAACCTTTGCCTGTGTCTCTCAGAGAACTTTCCCGTGTCGGAGTTACTGGCGGAGACGAGCACCGGCGTGGAGACGGCCGTCAATAGCAGCACTTCCAGGTAACACATTATCATCTCAGTCACCGTCACACTGGGGCAGTGCCATATTGACAAAAAATTATATCTCCATATTTTCTGGGATTTTATCGATAGCGATAATTTGCTGGTATCTTAAGGACTTCCGTGGACTCCTAAAATGTTTGATATTATTCATATTCTGTGAGATAGTCAGTTCACACTGATTAGAAATTAATATTTTCCAGTAAGTTTAAATTGATTTGTACCTTTTAATTGGCATTTTTAGCTTTCATAAAGCATTTTTTTCTAAAAGTGTCCATTATCTTTTGAGTCAAATTCTACATTTAATCAGTGAATTAGAATAATAAGACAATTATGCTGTTGCCAAGCAAATTAAATCAGTATTAACAAAATTCATCTTTGCAATGCAGAGGAAACACAGAATAATAATAATAATAATAAAAACACAGAATAATAATAATAATCTGAAGTGGCATGTTTAATGCAAGACATGATTGCCTTTTAACCTGCAAATACTAATGCATAAATAATGTTTTGATATTAAACATAAAAGTTTAATTCTGATATTTGAAATGATTTAAGAGATTCTTTAAATGTGAAATTCAAACCTCCAGCAGGTGGCAGCAAGTCACTGTTAATAAGTGAGTCATTGTGATTGAACCGAATCAATTAAACGGTTGATTAAATCAGGAACGAAACGCCGTCATGTCGCTCAGAGACGCAAAAATGTGTTTGGAAGTATTTTTGTTGTTGAAATAGCACAATATGGTGTCTAAAACATTAGTCTCTTAATTAACTTTGTTTATTGAACTGTTGTAAAACATCAATACCACATTTGTAATCATGGTATTTTTGGGAGAAAAACGACACTCCTCGTAAAATTGATTAACTAGGCTTTATGAAGTGGTACTAAATATATACGTTCTCTGTCCCCCATGTCTTGAATTTGTGATTATTATTCTAGATGTATTTTAACAGACTGAATCATGCAGTGAAAGAACGCACTCGCACTAGTCTAGACTTCACGTAGGACTGATATATGCCTGCACTCTGGGTGTTTTGAATGGATTTAGCAAAAGACTCGCTAATGTCAAATCGTTAAAACAACAATTACATTATATATCGCACACCCCTACGTCACACATGTTCTCTCTCAGGTCCAACTCCTCAGAGAAGGACGTTCCCATAATATTCATCCATCCGCTGAAGACCGGCCTGTTTCGGATCAAACTGCACGGTGCTATGGGCAAATTCAACATGGTCATTCCTCTGGTGGACAACACGGTGGTCAGCAGGAGATCACTGGGTATGTGTGTGTGTGTGTGTGTGTGTGTGTGTGTGTGTGTGTGTGTGTGTGTGTGTGTGTGTGTGTGTGTGTGTGTGTGTGTGTGTGTGTGTGTGTGTGTGTGTGTCTGTCTGTCTGTCTGTCTGTCTGTCTGTGTCTGTGTGTGTGTGTGTGTGTGTGTGTGTGTGTGTCTCTGTGTGTGTCTGTGTCTGCATCTGTGTGTCTGTGTGCGTGCATGTGTGTGTCTGTGTGTGTGTGTGTGTGTGTGTGTGTGTCTGTGTGTGTGTCTGTGTGTGTGTGTGCATGTGTGTCGTGTGTGCCTGTGTGTCTGTGTGCCCCTGTGGTGTGTGTGTGTGTGTGTCTGTCTGTGTGTGTTGTGTGTGTGTGTGCGCGTGTGTGTGTGTGTGTGTGTGTGTGTGTGTGTGTGTGTGTGTGTGTATGTGTCTGTCTGTGTCTAGTGTCTGTGTGTGTGGTGTGTGTGTGTGTGTGTGTGTGTGTGTGTGTGTGTGTGTGTGTGTGTGTGTGTGTGTGTGTGTGTGTGTGTGTGTGTGTCCTGTGGTTATAAATGAAGTCTGCAGTGATGAATTGGTCGTTCTCTCACCCTCTCCAGGATTCCTGGTGCGACAGACTGTAATAAACGCGTGTCGGAGGAAACGTCTCGAGAGCGACTCTTACAGCCCGCCACACGTGCGGCGGAAACAGAAAATCGCAGAAATCGTGAACCGTTACCGTAACAAACAGCTAGAGCCCGAGTTTTACACCTCGCTGTTCCTGGAGGTCGGTGAGACGAGCCTCGACCCGTAAACCAACACAAACCAAGGTGGATTTCATCAGCACTCGAGCCGGTAGTTTTGGATAAATTGTGTTTTTATGTTGATTTGGCCAAATCCTTGCTCAGCTCAACCTGTACACTATCAGTGCCCACCTGACAGGATGATTATCAGTCTGTATCTGAAAACAGTCTCATGAATCTCACAAAAGCTTGTCATGGTTACTTTTCACCCCACTATATATATATATATTGCATAAAGAAAATAAAGCCTGTTTTTATTGTATTATTGGTGACATTATTTTCATGGCATTTTCAGCACATTTCCTCCCCAAATTAATACATGCATTTTCTTTATAATAAATAATTACAAAATTAATAAATAATAATGATTTATAAAGAATAATGTTCATTATCCTCAAATGTGATTTTCATTACTGTAATACCATAAACATACTGTAGTACATTTTTATTTAAATTGGCATAATTAATAGGCAGTACCACCATGATGTATACTTTAATTTAATTAATACATGATTATTTTTTGCCCTGTTTTTGAAATGCATTGGATTTATGAGAAAGTCAATTAATACCAGTCTTAAAGTCTTTAAAACAGGCTTTATTTTCTTCATGATTTTTGGAGTGAAATATGACCGGTTTGGTGAGACTCACCCTGTTACTGTACTTCACAATGAATGATATTTTACTTCATCATGTTTATTGTTTGAAGGAACGTCCTCACGTGAAGCAGTTTCCTCTAAAGCACTATGAAAATGAACACTAAGCTCCAGCAGCAGCCGATGATCCGATGCCAGTCGCATCTTCCTCTTCCTCTTCAGGTCACGTGTATCGCTCTTCATCATTAGTTCAGTGCTTTCTGAAGTCTGCAGGTGATGAGGAACGACTGAGAAACAGAGATATGCTCGTTCACGTCTCATGTTTGATGGTTTAAAGTGCTAATAGCAGAGACACTAGGATTTTCAGCACACCGATCCTCACCATGATGCTACTTCGACTCATATTGCATTTCAGTCGAAAGACATAAGGGCTTATCATTTATTTCTGTTCTTTTATTGTGTTTCTGGCACTTTCTCATTGGCCACATGTCATTTATTCAGCATTTCCATCAAACTGAATTCACCTTTTTGACTCTTTTTGAGGAATAACCGATGTAAAATATTCCTGTTTCCATCATCATTCCGGATGGCCTGTGTTTATTTATATCACTTTTGCATTATAAAAGCCTTTGAATGCAGACGTCACCCAAACACAGAGCCAGTTTTGATTGATGAAGAGGTCAGAAGCTCCCTGTTAACGCTGCGTTTCTTTTGTAAGAACAAACTAAAAGCCGGTTGCTCGGAGGCGTCTCTTTTCCGTGTAAATATTGACGCATGGACTTTGTATAAAGTTTGACTTTCTATGTAAATATGCGCAGGTGTGAAGTTCTGCTCACTCATCTTATACTATTGATTAGGGACGGCACAACAGATGAACGCTTGTTTGTATTTATGCCATCATATATGTGTCCAAACGAAACATTGAATGTAACACATGTAATGGAATAAAGATTTTAATGAAATTCTTATCAGAGAATGGCTGTGGATGCTTTACGGGGAGCGTGTTATTATTCGTTTCGGCAGCTCTCATTAATCATGCGGTTATCTTATGCAGCTCGTTATGGAGATGAAATGTAATTATTACCCAACATTCATCTTACACGTCTGTTTCCATGAATGGGAAACAAAATAGAGCTTGAAAATGACTTTAGTTCAGTGAATTAAGCAGCAGAAAATACTGATCATCCTCTTCAGTACATAATATGAGCTCAGATTCATTCTCCCAAACTTGTTTCCACAGACTGTACCCGAGCTCTAGTACACATAATACACACATATTTCCACCAAACACAAGTATACAGAGTCAGTGCACATGATACACGTATCCTGCACCAGATGTGTGTCAGCAGTATATTACCCAGAAGAGCGTAGCACCAACAAAACAATACAGCTGTTAGATTACACCCTGCCCAGTTTCTGTGAGTTTAACATTATAACAGCAGAGGGTACTAAACTTCCCCAAACGTGCTTTTTTTGGGTGGGTCTATGACCTGATGGAAGAAGAGTAAAACATACATTTAGAGGATGTTTTACTTATTCTAGTTTTTGCCCGGCAGTATCAATTAGAACTGACAAATTAGGGGTAGAAAGACCAATTATTTTGGTTCTATTAAGCTTATATCTGTTTGTGCAAGAGAGCATGGTAAGATAGTACGTTACATCCCCCTCCTGTCGGGATTGTGAGGACAAGTAACAAAGAAAGAAGCATAAAACTAAAGAAATCGTCCAGAACACACTTCAGTCCTCTGTCCCAGAGTGAAGACAACACCAAATCAGATACATATACAAATAGAGATTTATTTACATGGAAAAAAGACAATAAGTTGAACACAAAGATAGGGAGCAATGGCTCAGGAGAGAGCAATGCCTAAGACAACAAACAAAACGGTTTAGGGAGCAACACTAACTTACCTCAAACCCCCCAAAAGAGAAGAGAAATAAACATAAAACTTCCCTTAACCCCCTAACTGAACCAAAAACAGGGATGAAAGTAGTATTCAAAGAAAAACGCACTCTACAGCTTCCCTTTTAATTCACACCAGAAAAGAAGACAATAATATATTACCTGCTATTTAACATTGGCTTTTCAATAAAGCAAAAACAGGGTTAGAGATAATCTCCAGACACCGCTCACAACAGATGCACTATTAGCCACTTGCTAATACACAACACAAATCAGAGAGCCGACAACAATCCAGTAAAGTGTTCAGTCTGGACAAAGAGTATAGAATACCAAGAGGCGAAACTCTGTAGTGATACGGGTAACAGTCTATAGATGGCGCTGCGGAGGCGCTGCCGCCATTTTGGACTGACAACTGCGGAAAGTCGCTAGAAGATGCGAGGGAGCAAGTGGGCGAAACGCAAGCAGTGTCCTGCTATAAACTGCAGCAATTATCAATTATTAATCAATCTCTTCACTAACACAATTGCCGCTGATGGTTTTGATCTCTATTGCTTATGAGATTTTGATCTATTACTTTTTTCAGTTAAATATGTGCACTTGATACATGACAGAAATTACAGAAACTTCACAATAGTTGGTGGAGTCCTTGATACAATGTGTGCAAGTTGTTCATATTTTGTGATATTTTAACTTTTTTTAATAAATGTTATGAATGTGTAGGCTACCATTTATTTTATTATTTTTATTTAAAAATAAACATTGTGAATAAATATATATGACTGTGTCTACCTCTATTAAATCCCTACCAAACATCACATCTGGTAATTTCATGACCTTAAGTTTTTAATTTAACAAGGAAAATGTACATAGAACATGGATAAGTAAAGGGTTTGCAGTAATTTTATCTTTTTACTTGGCAAACAGTAAGCAGTCTAGTCAATTGGTGGAGGGGACCTATCTATAATCTTTATATTTAAGTATTACATACATACATACATATGTAACACCCCCCGACACGGGTCCGCACCGTCCCAACTAACTCGTTCTTGTTCCGAGCGGGTCTCGAACCCGGGTTTCCGGTGCGGGAGGCGGGCGCTCTAACAAGGAACGCCAAAGGCTACAGCCTCTAGCGTCAGGTTTACACACAGCCGTTACTGGCATACACATCTGTTACACATACATGAAATGTCTTTATTGTAAGTTGGTCAAGCGCGACTGGCTGCTATTATTCTACGGCGTTTTTGTGTAGTTTTCAGTCCAAAATGGCGGCGGCACAGTCATGTCATGGGCGCAACTGTTGCTATGGAGCGTTCTATTGAGTTTCGCCTCTTGGGCTTCTATACTCTTTGGTCTGGAGCAGGAGAGAAGTGAGTCTCTCCGCAGCAAACACTGGACTGTCTTTATATAAACTCCGCTCTCAGTCACAGGTGATGGTGAGAGAGAGAGAGAGCAACACAACCACACATGTGTTCCCAGAAAACAACCATACTAATAATAATACGTAACATGGCACAATACAGGATCCTGGATTCGATGATACTGCGATACTGAAGAAGCAAACGAATGGTTTAGCTGAAAAGAACCTCAGTTTACGTGTGGCCAGAAGTCTTTATTCATCTATGAATGTCCGTGAGATGATGGCCAAAGCTTAGTTTGTTGTCTAAGATAATTCCAAGGTACCTAAAACAGTCAACTATTTCTACTGACTGGCCCTTGATTAAGTAGAACATTTGTGCCGTGTATCAAAAATCAATTCCTTTGTTTTAGTAACACAGAAGAAGATCTGTACACCATTAAGTGAAATACGCAAACGATTGGTGATATGCTGTAACTGAGTCCTCTCCATTAAGGAGGGCGATCATCCGAGTATTTGAAATATCTCGTTATAATCAGAGAGGGACTGAGACAGTCATTAGTGTACAGTGTATAAAGAAAAGGATTGAGGACGCAGCCTTGAGGAGCTCCAGTGTTAACAATGATAGTTGTGGATGTAATGCTACCCATCCTTAAGGCCTGTGGCCTGTCTCTTAAGAAATTGTAAATCCAGCGGATGAAAATAGATGGCACGTAAAGTTTGCTAATCATTATGTGACGCTGAATCATGTTAAAAGCGGAACTAAAGTCTATGAAATGAATCCGGGTGTAATTACCAGGAGTATGCTGGAGAAGAGTATGGAGGAGGCATGCAACAGCGTCCTCTGTTCCTCTTTTAGCCTTGTAGGCAAACTGATAAGGGTCCAGCCGTGGGCTGACGACTAGGAGAATGAGGGCGTTCATTTGTGCCTAATTTATAAGTATGCCTAAATGCATGTGTAACAACCCCTCCCGGGTCCGCACTGTCCAAACTCGTATCTAGTGCCGAGCGGGTCTCGAACCCGGGATTCCCACGCACGAGGCGGGCGCTCTAACAAGTAACGCCAAAGGCTACAGCCTCTAGCGTCAGTTGCTAGAGCGTCTCTATTTGAGGTCAGGGGAGTGAGGTTTTACATTGACACCACAGGCATACACATCCGTTACATTCACCCACCTGAACATCACTCCCATCCGGGTCACGGCACCAATGTAACACCCCCTCGTATCCACGGGCACGTATCGACACCACGGGCATACACATCCGTTACACATGCATGCATGTGTTTCACTGCATGGTAATGTGTTGTAGATGAAGTATTTATTCAAGGTGTTCTGCACTAGATACAGTCAGTACAGTGTTAATGAACGTGTAGTGAAGTATTAAAGCTGTTGACTAAAACGGGGTCACAGGTGCCGCAGTCGGGTGTGTGATCCATCATCTCCATTCACAGTGTGCTGCAGAAATACTGAAAGACTTGATTCTCAGCAAACATTCACCACTGATATTCATAACAGAATGCAAAGTGTCACTGTCATGCAAAATAACTTTTACAAGTTTTAATGTCCAAACATGATGGATTTTTTTTAACTGTAATGCATGCATTGATTTGTCCATTAACAGCTGAGTTTGTGTAAGATGTTGCACCACACATCGCTGTGGTGGAGAATACTTATTTCTTCTTATTTGTAGATTGCATCAGTTGTATGGCTTGAAAACCTAGTTATGGATCTGTATGATCTCTCTTTGCTGCGTCTGGAGATTCTGAAGAACTTTTATGGCGGTCACAGGCCAACCCTTAGGAGTCAGTCTGTTGGGGGGGGGACGGCAGTTTGACCAATGACGAGTCCTGTTCTTCCCCGGCTTTGTGCCGAAGCTCTTCTTCTTGTCCTCTAAGAGGTGTCTGGCTATTGTCCTGGCATCTTTATCTGATGGTATTGGACAGTTTGCTTATGTTAGTCCACCGAGATCTAATCAAAATGTAGCAAAGCTTTGTCCACTGTTGTGGTCAGAGAGGGCCGTCCAGTATCTATGCCATCCACTACAGCGGTGATGCAGCGTGAGGAATGGGAAGGTAGTGTCTGATAAGAGACGCAGCCGGCTCTCGAGGGCCGCTCAGATGAAGGTCCAGTGCCACAGTTTCTTCCATTACTTACAAAACACAGTCATGTTGGCGACCCGTGAACCCTGGAAATCATTTTCTTATGATATCTTGTTAAATATCTAGACTTTAAACCAAGATTCATGTATTTATCAAGCAAAATGACACAAGATATTAAGTCTTGTTTTTAATTTTGCCCAAAAAAATAAAATAATAATAGAACTAGGAGAAACTAGTTTATTTTTTACTGAACCCATTGGCAGATTTATTTATTTATACATTTTTCAGAATACAAGACAAATATTTATAATATACAGTATGACAAATAATGATAGTTTAGTTTAATATATATTGATAAATATTGATTAGCTTGTACGTGTATGCACTGGGCAGATGCTCTCAAACAAGCGGACTGCACATGGTATGGGTTCGTGTCCCATGTAAGCGCTCTGTTCTGGACAGCAGAAGGTTTCGTGAGGTTCTGGCTCTCGTCCTGTGCTCGTCTTACCCGTGAGGTTCTGGCTCTCGTCCTGTGCTCGTCTTACCCGTGAGGTTCTGGCTCTCGTCCTGTCGTCTTACCCGTGAGGTTCTGGCTCTCGTCCTGTGCTCGTCTTACCTGTGAGGTTCTGGCTCTCGTCCTGTCGTCTTACCCGTGAGGTTCTGGCTCTCGTCCTGTGCTCGTCTTACCCGTGAGGTTCTGGCTCTCGTCCTGTGCCTTACCCGTGAGGTTCTGGCTCGTCCTGTCGTCTTACCCGTGAGGTTCTGGCTCTCGTCCTGTGCTCGTCTTACCCGTGAGGTTCTGGCTCGTCCTGTCGTCTTACCCGTGAGGTTCTGGCTCTCGTCCTGTGCTCGCCTTACCCGTGAGGTTCTGGCTCTCGTCCTGTGCTCGTCTTACCCGTGAGGTTCTGGCTCTCGTCCTGTGCTCGTCTTACCCGTGAGGTTCTGGCTCTCGTCCTGTCGTCTTACCCGTGAGGTTCTGGCTCTCGTCCTGTGCTCGTCTTACCCGTGAGGTTCTGGCTCTCGCCCCTGTCGCTCTTACCCGTGAGGTTCTGGCTCTCGCCCTGTGCTCGCCTTACCCGTGAGGTTCTGGCTCGTCCTGTCGTCTTACCCGTGAGGTTCTGGCTCTCGTCCTGTGCTCGTCTTACCCGTGAGGTTCTGGCTCGTCCTGTGCTCGTCTTACCCGTGAGGTTCTGGCTCTCGCCCTGTGCTCGTCTTACCGTGAGGTTCTGGCTCGTCCTGTCGTCTTACCCGTGAGGTTCTGGCTCTCGTCCTGTGCTCGTCTTACCCGTGAGGTTCTGGCTCTCGTCCTGTCGTCTTACCCGTGAGGTTCTGGCTCTCGTCCTGTGCTCGTCTTACCCGTGAGGTTCTGGCTCTCGTCCTGTGCTCGTCTTACCCGTGAGGTTCTGGCTCTCGTCCTGTGCTCGTCTTACCCGTGAGGTTCTGGCTCTCGTCCTGTCGTCTTACCCGTGAGGTTCTGGCTCTCGTCCTGTGCTCGTCTTACCCGTGAGGTTCTGGCTCTCGTCCTGTGCTCGTCTTACCCGCTTGGAAGCCTCTGATGCCTTATGCTGCACTTTCTGTCTACAGACACTTTCTATGGAAGCATGTTTCTGCCACGGAATGAACAAAAATGAAACGGTAATACAACTTTTATATCACAATTCTGACTTTTTCTCACAATTGCAAGTTTAAATCTCACAATTCTGTTGTGTTTGTTTCTGTCACAGAATAAAAAAATAAAAGAGGTAACTTGTATCTGGTTTGTATCTAGTTTATTAATTTTTTATCTGGTTTTTATATAGTTTATTGCCATACTCCACCTAAAGCAACGATTTTTTTCTAATTTGTATGATTATTGAATGTTGTCTATTGAGATCATATGTAATTGTGACACTACACATGGAATATTTCTACTGACACTGAAGGACTTGGGGCTCGAGCCCCTTTGAGGTCCGACGCTAAAGTGCCCTTGCGGCCCGGTCTGTGGATATGAACGATACTATATGCAGTGTATGCTGTTTGCGTAGGGCACCATCCCAGGTAGGTACATTCATAATCAAAGAAGTATATATAAGACAATATTTATTTGTGCTTATTAAAACAGACCAAAGCAACCGAGCTCCAGAAATACCGTTTAAGATGAAGATCAGAACGCGACAGACACACGCTTCATTAGTGCTGGGAATATAACACTGACTGCAAGAACAGCAAATACAACACGCTTAAAGAAGACCAACAACAAGCTCCTAATGAACCCTTCACGACTCTGTGTGTTATCTGATCACGAGCTGCTCTAATGTGGCATTCACGAGCGTTCACTCTGACGTCATTCAGCACAACATCAATCAAATCAAACCATAGGCCTACAGCCTATCATAAAAGCATGGCTCATTTTCTTAAGGGGTTTGTATTTTATGTGTTCTGTTTTAGTTTTGTTATACTTTAGCCTACTGTGTTAATGATTTTAAGTTTTGTACTGTTTAATAAAAAAAGAGAGAAAGAAAAAACTAACTCAAATGATTCGCGCTCCGCGGTCCCGAACTGACTCAAATGATTCGCGCTCCGCGGTACCGAACTGACTCAAATGATTCGCTCTCCGCGGTACCGAACTGATTCAAATGATTCGCGCTCCGTGCCGAACTGATTCAAATGATTCGCGCTCCGCGGCACGAACTGACTCAAATGATTCGTGCTCCGCATCGAACTGACTCAAATGATTCGCGCTCCATGATCCGAACTGACTCAAATGATTCGCTCCGATCGAACTGATTCAAATGATTCGCGCTCCGCGATCGAACTGACTCAAATGATTCGGCGCTCCATGATACCGAACTGACTCAAATGATTCGCGCTCCGCGGTCCGAACTGACTCAAATGATTCGTGCTCCGCGGTACCGAACTGATTCAAATGATTCGCGCTCCGCGGTACCGAACTGACTCAAATGATTCGTGCTCCGCGGTCCCGAACTGACTCAAATGATTCGCTCCGCGGTACCGAACTGACTCAAATGATTCGCTCCAGCGACCGAACTGACTCAAATGATTGGCGCTCCAGCGATACCGAACTGACTCAAATGATTCGTGCTGCGTC
The DNA here is from genome assembly GCA_027564155.1 of Gymnocypris eckloni scoliostomus. Classification (NCBI taxonomy): domain Eukaryota; kingdom Metazoa; phylum Chordata; class Actinopteri; order Cypriniformes; family Cyprinidae; genus Gymnocypris; species Gymnocypris eckloni. The sequence goes on from CM050419.1 coordinate 34,920,888, forward strand.
GAACTGATTCAAATGATTCGCGCTCCGCGGTACCGAACTGACTCAAATGATTCGTGCTCCGCGGTCCCGAACTGACTCAAATGATTCGCTCCGCGGTCCCGAACTGACTCAAATGATTCGCGCTCCGCGGTCCCGAACTGACTCAAATGATTCGCGCTCCGCGGTCCCGAGCTGACTCAAATGATTCGCGGTCCCGAACTGACTCAAATGATTCGCGGTCCCGAACTGACTCAAATGATTCGCGCTCCGCGGTCCCGAACTGACTCAAATGATTCGCGCTCCGCGGTCCCGAACTGACTCAAATGATTCGCTCGCGGTCCCGAACTGACTCAAATGATTCGCGCTCCACGGTCCCGAACTGACTCAAATGATTCGCGCTCCGCGGTCCCAAGCTGACTCAAATGATTCGCGGTCCCGAACTAACTCAAATGATTCGCGCTCCACGGTCCCGAACTGACTCAAATGATTCGTGCTCCGCGGTCCCAAGCTGACTCAAATGATTCGCGGTCCCGAACTGACTCAAATGATTCGCGGTCCCAAGCTGACTCAAATGATTCGCGGTCCCGAACTGACTCAAATGATTCGCCCTCTGCGGTCCCGAACTAACTCAAATGATTCGCGCTCCGTGATCCCGAACTGACTCAAATGATTTGCGCTCCGTGGTCCCAAGCTGACTCAAATGATTCACGGTCCGAACTGACTCAAATGATTCGCGGTCCCGAACTGACTCAAATGATACGCCCTCCGCGGTCCCGAACTGACTCAAATGATTCGCTCGCGGTCCTGAACTAACTCAAATGATTCGCGCTCCGCAGTCCCGAACTGACTCAAATGATTCGCGCTCCGCGGTCCCAAGCTGACTCAAATGAATCGCGGTCCCGAACTGACTCAAATGATTCGCGGTCCCAAGCTGACTCAAATGATTCGCGGTCCCGAACTGACTCAAATGATTCGCCCTCCGCGGTCCCGAACTGACTCAAATGATTCGCTCCATGATCCCGAACTGACTCAAATGATTCGCGGTCCCGAACTGACTCAAATGATTCGCGCTCCGCGGTCCCGAACTGACTCAAATGATTCGCGGTCCCGAACTGACTCAAATGATTCCCGAACACTAGTCTTGACTGAAAAACTTTAATACAGTTTCTTTAATAGGAATCAATCTATATAGTGTTTTATTTTTATATTTGTTCATGCAGTTTCTTGCATGCTCTGCTAAATACACCTATTGTACCTGAAACTAAAACACGGTTTATTTTATTTGTATATTATGTGTAAAATAACGACAACGATTTTTATCTTCACCCACTTTGACCTAAATATCTGCATCCTTTTTTATATTTTGCTACCTTAAAAGGCTTTGTCTTTATAATAGGGAAATTAGTTTGGCTGTGATGCTCAAACAGCTTCAAAATAGAAAAACCAACATGACAAAGAATCATGACCACATAGACCATATAGAATCATGACCATGACTTTCTTTTTAGTTCTCAACAAAGCCTTTTTGTATATGTACAGTAAGTGTTTTTTTATATGACCATCTGCAGTGTTTACCGAATCTGTGATGTTTTATGATTAATAATGCATTTTTCCATCATCAACATCATCATCTGTACTGTAAGGATGATGAAGATGATGATGATGATGATGATGCACACACAACCTGAAGCTGAGATGTTGTCATGACAACTCACCCCAGAAGAGAGGAAAAGCAGCGCTGCGTTTGTTCTTCATCTCCTCCGTCCTGACAAACAGACACTGATGAAGGATCGAAGCGTTTCTGGTCCGTTTGTCTTGAAGGTCTCCTCGTGCTCGTCAGAAGATCTCATGCAGTATTGTGAAGCTTTCTCTCATGAGAAGTGAATGTGCTGCTGGGTCATTGATTCTCACAGAGAGCTGAGACGTGATCAATAATACATCCATCCATTAATACAGTCATATTCTCCTGTGTGAGACGTCAGCTCACCTCAACATCACTGTCCACTGCAGAGAAGAAGAATGGGATTTAGATGTGCATCAGACTGCAGATGATTTCTTAAGGATGGATTCAATCGTCCGAGCTCAGTCCGAGTCATATTTCATCCTAAAGATAGAAAAATATATATCTAATCCAAACATGAGGATTGTGTTGGTACATCTAAATTAACTGGTTTCATTTCCTTAAAGTCTATTTATTTGCCAAACTGGACCCAAAGCCCTCTAAAAATATCAAGCCTAACAATTTAAACATGCAATAAATAGTAAAACAAATCTTACTTATTATTACAGATTTTTTCCTGAATAAATATAGTTTTAGAGTGTTTTGAGATCAAGTAGGGACGGCCAGCTTATAAAACCATCATAAACAATTACAGAAAGATCATTTATCTACTAAAGCTGGATTTGGAAACAGCATCAAGTATGACTATAAGGTCAGCCTTTGAAAACCCCAAACAGGCCATGCGATATAAGTGCAAACTTAAAATAAATATAGAAAAGCATTCCTTACTGCTGTAAAATAATCGATAATAAATACATGAATGAATGAATGAATAAATAAATGGATGGGTTTTGGGAACAAGCAGGGGTGACCAACATAAACCAGCTAATTAAACAATTACAGCCAATTACAGAAAGGGCATTCATTTATCTATTAAACCTGGATTTGGAAAAACATCACTTATGGTTATGAAGTCAGTGTACAATGCTTGTCAAAAATAAATACATTAATAATCTTTTAATTCAGCCTATGTCGGTCATGCTAGTTTGAAGGCTGTTTCTACAGGGTTTGAGATAAAGCAGGGGCGAGCTAATTACATCATTATAGGCAATTACAGAAATCTATTAAATATGGATTCAGAACAAAAACAAAAATCGATATGATATAAAATGCTCGCCTTGGAAACCTAAACAGGTCTAATAACATTCACAACAACAAAATTAGTTCTCCAGCAGAGTCAACCCTGAATGAGAGAGTGTGTGTGTGTGTGTGTGTGTGTGTGTGTGTGTGTGTGAGAGAGAGTGAGAGGGAGTGTGTGTGAGAGAGTGAGAGAGAGAGAGAGAGAGTGAGAGGGAGAGAGAGAGAGGGGTGTGTGTGTGTGTGAGAGAGAGAGAGAGAGAGAGAGTGGGGGTGGGCTGTGTGTGTGAGAGAGAGAGAGAGAGAGAGAGAGAGAGAGAGAGAGAGAGAGAGAGAGGGGTGGGGGCTGGGTGTATGTGTGTGTGAGAGAGAGAGAGAGAGAGAGAGAGAGAGAGAGAGAGGTAGGCTGCAGATCGTCTTCGCGTCCCTATTGGCTTCTCGCAGTGATGCTCGCACCTGGCGAAGGGCGAAAGAACCGCAGCATCCGCACCAGCGGATCTCCATGACGACAGCAGCATCTCCAGCATGGTGCAGAAATCCCGAAACGGCGGCGTGTATCCCGCGCCGCAGGCCGAGAAGAAGCTGAAGGTGGGCTTCGTGGGGCTGGAGGCGGGCGCCACGGAATCGAGCCGAGACGGCGCGCTGCTGATCGCGGCCGCGGATGCGACGAAGCGCGGCAGCATCTTGAGCAAACAGCGCTCCAGCATCTCCGGGAAGAGGCCGCCGAAGCGCAACGCGTTCTACCGACGCCTGCAGAATTTCCTCTACAATGTTCTGGAGAGACCTCGCGGATGGGCGTTCATCTACCACGCTTACGTGTGAGTATCCACTGGCCAAACAAAGAGCTTCTGGAGGCGCATCTTCCCGCTTTTGATGAGATGTTTGCAGGGTGTCGATAGAAGAAGGGCTGCTTTCTGTTTCGCCTTTGTACCAATCGAACAAAGGGATCGTTGGTGTTTCTTTAATATGAACAGTTCAGATTAGAGCCAGACCTGCCCAAAGAAGGCTTTCATTAACATCGTCTTGTGTTCCTTGTAGAAAAGCACTTCAGGTTTACAGCGTACATGATGAGACTTTACTTCTGTTTCTTCTGTTATAATGCTTTGTTTAATGAAGATCTTCCCAGGAACATATACTGCAGTGAATCGCTCTGTTTGGGTCTTGAGACTGTTGTTTCTTGGTAAAGGGTTGTAGTATGACTGAACTGTTATCTGCTGTATTTCTGTTGTGCATGTCATGCATTTAACAGAACTTATAGAAGATGGTGCAACTCCTTCTGGTTGCTCATTATATCATTCTAAGGAGATTAACGCAATAGTATAAAGGTAATGGTGTTAATAGTTATGTTTAGAGCCAGAAGAACCCTTTCATGAGCATCGTCGTGTGTTCCTTGTAGAGAAGCTCTTCACGTTTACAGCGTACATGGTGTTTATTCTGTGTTAATAATGCAGTGAATCGCTCTGTTTGGGTCTTTATGCTTCTGTTCTTCATGATACATGACAGTGATCTGTTATCTGCTGTATTTCAGTGTAATATATCACTCTAAATAAGCCTTGTTTATATGAATTCACACCTAAAGTACCCAATGAATCATTCTGTTTGGGACGGTGGGCTCTTGCTCATAACAGATAAGGGATGGTACACAACAATGGACTGTTATCTGATGCATTTCATGCTTTTGACAGAAGTTATTACATAGAAGATGATGCCGTTCCTTCTGGTTGCTTATTATGTCATTCTAAGAAGATTAATTGTTCAGTTTCGAGCCAGATCGGCCCCTGTCACGATCATTGTGTTGAGGCGTAATATTCTTTTGGCTTCTGATCCGTTTGGAAAAGCACTTCCATGTTTGTCATCTACTGTATTCATAGAAGATGATGTGTAAAGGGTTGTCAAAAGCTTTATGTGAATAGTTGTCATTAAGACTCATATATGTCCAAAGAGCCTTTTTGTACTGAAATGAATGATTGTGTTCCTTTAGGCTCTTGTTCTTCTGGAGGAACACTGATGTGATGTGTACTTGTTTTTGCAATAGAAGACAGTGCATTTAGCTTCTGGTTGCTCGTTATATCTGTCTGAGAAGATGCTTTAAACGTGTAACGGTATTCATATTTCAGTGTAGTATCCAGGGTAAATGAATCATCACGACTGGATTGTTTAGCAGTAAATGTGCATGCTTCTGTTTGGCATCTAACGCAGTTATACAGATGTTTAACGGGAGATTGTTTTATCAACAGAATATGATTCTGTGCCTTTTTGGTGGTTGATTATATCACTCTGAAAGCTTGTTTTGTGATATTGATATAGTTATTACTTACCCAGAGAATCTTTTCATGCTCAGATTTCATGCTCACAGTGTGTTGTGAAGCTAATCGAATGTCATTTAGAGGCGCATTTCAAGCTTGTAAGAGGTTTATCTTCACATTCCCTTGTCTTCGCTTGTCCAGAGCTCACGTAACGCTGCGTTGTTTCTCATTCTCTCCACATCCAGATCTGGATCTGTATTATTAACCCGTGATCAACATCGGGAACAATCAGAGCCAAACACTGAAGGCAGAATGACAAACAAACGTCACCGAAACATGCTGTAAAAACAGTGTTTGATCAAGAACTGAAACAGAAATGCTGCATATGGTCAGTTTCCATGCATCAAATTACCATTACAATCATATACAGTGGCATTACTTTGTGGCACAGAGTCTTTAAAGCACATCTCTTTCTCAGCTTTTGTGAAACAGAAAGGGTCTTCAGATGTCAAGGGATGTTTATGGAACCGTGTTGTTCTGTGGCATCGTGAAGCATCTTTATTTTTAAGAGTATATGTACCATTGTCGGTTGAATGATGTATTTACAGCATGTTTGGTGACATCAGCTGCAGATGTAGCCGTGCTCACCAGCGTACGGTGATACCAGTGCATGTATCTTCACAGCATTACCCTCTGACCACGTCTAATCTCACTCAATTAAGCGTGAGAGCGGCTCATTGAAGGCAATGTGAGGCGCTGGTTTCAGCACCGCGGCATGTGAACAGCTCCCGATGCGTTTACACTCACTTCACATATAAAACTCTGACACTAGGTCATAAAAGAATGGATTTATAGTTAAAGAATGATGCACAAACATGTTACAGTCATTGTGACCTGCATGGAGAGGATTTTCTTGCTATATTATTACCACAAATTGGATTCAATCTTTTTATAAATTAGTTTCTTTTTTTATTCCGGTTTGTAAATGATTGATCGTAGGCCTCATTGATCTGAACTCATACACCTCTGTTTTTGAGTCATTATTATAGAAATTATACACAAATAATGCTTTTTTCACTGTTTATCTGTTTGGTGAATTTTGGAAATTTACCTGATTTTTTTTAACAATGTTAAAACATCTAAAAAATACCATCTCAACCAGCACAAAACAGCAACGCTGACTCTTAATGCTGTTCATCATTTTCTTAATTAATGGTGAAATAATTAATAAATGAATTGTGCATGTAAAACTTGTATTCATTTTGTGTTCTCATTATTCAGGACTGTACTGTAATCACAGTCTTTATTTACCTGACGTCATATTGCCTTTTTGCCATCTGTTTTATTATGTTTTGTCTTCACAGCTGAAAATGTTTCCCTCATTTCTCCATACATGCAGTTTTTACTTTCCTATCTGATGTAGCCTACTTGTTTCTCTTTATCTGGTTTACTTTTCTCATAATTATATTTAATTAAAGAATGGACTCATTAGTCAATGTTATCATCTGGATTGTATCTGGTCAAATGAGCAGTTGTGTGGGTGTAGATACAGGATTGGGTTCTTCATGCTTCTCCAAAGCTTTCTTTCCATGCCGTAGTCTCACTCAAATCTATTCAGCTGCTTCGGGACGCTATGTATAAGAGACTGTACTTAATGCGATATTTTAAACGAGACACACATTATATGTGTTGATTCGGGAGTCTGTAGTCAATAATAAGGTGTTTTTGAAAGTGTATTTTAGCTGCAGATGTGTCTGAACCGCAGTGTTTCCATGTCATGAAGAAGTATGAAACGCTTCTGCAGAAAACTGCTGAGTAACAAGCTGAAGTCAGCAAAAACTGCTAATCGTAGTAGACAGTTTGGAAACCAGAGAGGATGAGTTAAATAAATACATCATTGCTGATGTTCACCAAATAACATGCAGTACAGTCAAACGATGAGAGTATTTCACACACTTATGCCATTCAAGCTGTTACATACCAGAAGAAATTAATAAATACAACTGAAATTTATGGTAAAAAACATTATAATAGTATCCGTGGTTGCCAGAACCTTACCATGAAAATATAATTTTTACTACATTTTAAGTGTTGCAGGTTGAACATACGTTTACAGTAAAAAAAAAAACGTTTACAGTGTGTGTGCGCACATGTGTGTGTGTGTGTGTGTGTGTGTGTGTGCGCACGTGTGTTTGTGTGTGTGTGTGTGTGTGTGTGTGTGTGTGTGAGTGTGTGTGTGTGTGTGTGTTGTGTGTGTGTGTGAGTGAGTGTGTGTGTGTGTGTGTGTGTGTGTGTGTGTGTGTGCGCAAGGTGCGTGCATGTGTGCATGCGTGTGCCTGTGTGTGAGTGTGTGTGTGTGTGTGTGTGTGTGTGTGTGTGTGTGTGTGTGTGTGAGTGTGTGAGTGTGAGTGTGTGTGTGTGTGTGTGTGTGTGCGTGCGTGCGTGCGTGTGCATGCGTGTGTGCGTGCCTGTGTGTGTGTGTGTGTGTGTTTTCAGTGTGTGTGTGTGTGTGTGTGTGCTCTCAGCTCAGGTGTGAATCAGGCACCAACACTTAAGTTTGCTGTGAAAAAAGCAGCATGGTTTTAGGCCGACAGAGACGTGTCCGGGCAACCGGCCCGGCACCAGAGGAGCACAGTAACGCTGTGATTCATGAGGCGCTCCGGCCGGTTTATATGGAGCTGTTAGTGCCACACCGTTACAGTGCTGAAGGAGAAGCACCTCATAAACAAGCACTTTCTGATGAGCTGAAGCACTGATTTACAGTGACCAAAGAATCAGCTGAAGCGTTTAGTCCTGATGTGAATGTCAGCCCAGGTCTTCTGATGTTATATAATAGATTTGTGTGATGAACAGACCCAAATGTAATCATTATTCGTTGATCACCAACTATGAGTTTTTTTGTTTCACTCTTTCCATTTTCTTTGCATCAGAATAGCTTTTCTTTTGCTTTTTAGGTGTCATAACCTTGTGCATTTGTTGTGCATAGGTTTGAGGTGTCTGTGTGTGTGTGTGTGTGTGTATATGTGTGTGAGAGCATGAGTTGGTATTTAGCCTTCTGTTCTGGTCTTTGGCTTCGGTCCATTTAAATGACCAGAGCAGCTGCAACCGGCAGGAAGTTTAATGACCGGAATGAAGTAACAAACCTCCCCTAGCGATTCGTCCACACTCTGGTAATAAATCATACAAGTGTGATTTATATGTGTGCTTGTGTTTATTACTGAATGCCTTCGTCATCATTTCATTTACATGCATTTACATAGATCAGCTGAATGAAAGACGATGTGCATGATTGTGCGGCGAGAATCATACAGCATCAGATAATACAGCCCTGGAGCTTTGTATGAACAATCATCCCATTTTCCTGCTGCTTTTCACTTATACACAAGCACACGCTCAATATATATATATATAATGAACGCAACAGACCTATATACTGAGATATCAATACAGATATATATTTTTTGGTTCAAGTGAATTATGAGACACTATCATATATATATATATATATATCATTTAATGAATTCGAACCAAACAATACACACTCACTGGTCACTTTATTAGGTACTTTATTAGGCACTTTATCTTGCTAGTACCGGGTCGGACCCCTTTTGTCTTCAGAACTGTCTTAATTCTTCGTGGCATAGATTCAACGAGGTGTTGGAAACATTGCTCAGAGATTTTGGTCCATATTGTCATGATAGCATCACACAGTTGCTGCAGATTTGTCGTCTGCACATCCATGATGAGAATCTCTCGTTCCACCACATCCCAAAGGTGCTCTATTGGATTGAGATCTGGGGACTGTGGAGGTCATTAGAGTAAAGTGAACTCATTGTGATGTTCAAGAAACCAGTCTGAGATGATTTGATCTTTGTGACGTGGTGCATTATCCTGCTGGAAGTACATCAGAAGATGGTACACTGTAGTCATAAAGAGATGGACGTGGTCAGCAACAATACTCAGGTAGACTGTGGTGTTTAAACGATGCTCAATTGATACTAATGGACCCAAAGTGTGCCAAGAAAATACCCCCCCACACATTACACCACCAGCACCAGCCTGAACCATTGAGACAAGGCAGGATGATCCATGCTTTCATGTTCTTTACACCAAATTCTGAATGTTGTTTAGAAGTCCAAACAATTATGGACCCCATTGACTTTCATTGTATTTTGGGCAAAATGTACATCTTTATTTATATATATATATGTTTTGTGTGTTGTGTTTGTGTGTGTGTGTGTGTGTGTGTGTCTCTCTCGTGTGAAAGAAAGCGTTTTTGACAGATTGGTCAGACGAGAAACCCTCAGGACCTTCAGCCTCCAGATTCAGTTTTATAGTCTTACTGAACACACACACACACACACTCCATCTGATGAGTGTGTGCAAGGGATCACTAAAAAAAAACTCACTCTCATGTCCAAATCCATCTTTAGTGAAGCACAGAAGTAGATGGTTTAGCAGGACGTTCATGCTATTAAAAAGCATGGTGAAAACATGGCCATAAATATTATAAAAATTCTGAGAAGTAGTCCATGTGACTTGATAATATCACATCAGGCTTGCATGCTAAAATGCATTAGTTCTTCAAAACTGATCCCTTTTGTGCTCAGTAAATGATGGTTTGTAGGTGTACTGTAGCTTTAAGACAGCGGCATGCAGATGAGTGCGTCACATGCTTCTCTAACCACCTTCATACTTCAGAAAGGACTGTTGTAATGAGTGCTGTCATGTGCTATTAGAGTGTTTTCAATCACTGTCACACACACACACACACACTGGTTCGTGTGTGTGTGTGTGTGTGTGTGTGTGTGTGTGCGGTGTGTGTGTGTGTGTGCGTGCGTGCGTGTGTGCGTGCGTGTGTGTGTGTGTGTGTGCGTGCGTCTGTGTGCGTGTGCGTGTGTGTATGTGCGTGTGTGTGTGTGTGTGTGTGTGTGTGCGTGCGTCTGTGTGTGTGCGTGTGTGTGTGTGTGTGTGTGCGTGCGCGTCTGTGTGTGTGTGTGTGTGTGTGTGTGTGTGTGTGTCTCTGTGTGTGTGTGTGTGTGCGTGCGTGCGTCTGTGTGTGTGTGTGTGTGTGTCTCTGTATGTGTGTGTGTGCGCGTGCGTGTGTGTGTGTGTGTGTGTCTCTGTGTGTGTGTGTGTGTGTGTGTGCGTGCGTGCGCGTGTGGTGTGTGCGTGTGTGCGTGTGTGTGTGTGTGTGTGTGTGTGTGTGTGTGTGTGTGTGTGTGTGTGAGGGTCACGAGTAGGTGGAAATGCACCTGTGACGACAGCGATTGCTCGTAGTGCTCGTGTTCTTGTTAAAAGCGTTTAGATATTGCTGCTGAATCCACATTATAGTGCTGTCTGTTTATGATGCAGATAGAACAGAAGAGGTCAGATCATAATATATTCCATCTTCTTTTATTATCAATGTTGAAAATATCTGATTCATATTATTATGGACACTGTGATACACTACCATTCAAAGGTTTGGGGTATGATTAAAACAAGGAAATGAATATGTTTATTCAGCAAAGATACATTAAATTGATCAGAAGTGACAGTAAAGACATTCAAAATTTAACAAAAGATGTCTCTTTCAAATAAATGCTATTCTTGCGAGCTTTCTATTCATCTGTGAATCCTGACAAATAAAATATATCACAATTTTCACAAAAATATGAAGCAGCACAACTGTTTTCAACATTGATAATAATCAGAAATGTTTCTTGAGCAGTAAATCAGTATATTATTATGATTTCTGAAGATCATGTGACGCTGAAGACTGGAGAAATGATGCTGGAAATACAGCTGCGCATCACAGGAATAAATTACATTTTAACAGATATTCACATAGAAAATAGCTATATAACAATGTTTACTCTTGTACTGTATTTTTGATCAAATAATGCAGCCTTGGTGAACAGAAGAGACTTCTTTCAGAAACATTAGTGTACTTTTACCCCACAGCGACTGTACTGTTCAAGATTATAGACACCAAGTGATGCTGTTGACATGTAAACGTGAGGATCTTTCCTAAATGTTTGACATCAATAAGTTGTTTTTGAGGAGTTTTCAGTTCTGAAAGCTGCAGTATGCTTTCATAGTGCAATGAACTCATCTATTTCACAAGTGCGAGGCAAATTAGATTTGGCATTATATGAGTTTTTAACTCATTAAGTTTTAACTCCTGAAGTCCAAAGTGCTGATCTGTGAGTGAATATTGCTGCAGGTCTTCCCTGCTCTTCTGTTTGAAGTCGTCTAATCACATGTTCATGATAAGTAAAGTGTGTTGGGTGCTTATCACGAGTTTTAAATCACATTATTACTCTCGTCTTGTTTCTGAGATCTGGATGGATCTGCTTCACTCAGCTGTGTTTCAGCGTCTTCAGTAAACCGTTGAGGTTTATGATTATATTGCCAGGTCTTCCGAGGGTTGTGAGGAGCGGCAGCACGTCATTAGTCTCATAGCAGCTGTAATTACTGTAATCAGGTGAGCATCAGGCCTGCGACTCCTGAATCAAACAGTACATTAGAAAAGAAACATTAACGCAGGAGGTTTAATGAGTGCGCTAAAGTACATGTGTGTGTGTGTGTGTGTGTGTGTGTGTGTGTGTGTGTGTGTGTGTGTGTGTGTGTGTGTGTGTGTGTGTGTGTGTGTGTGTGTCATATGGTCATCAATGACTAATCAATGAGAGGAACATTTCACACTGTGGCGATGGGGGAGTGGATAGTGGTCTTCATATACAGTATGTGTGGTGTGTCTGATCAGTTGACTGAAGTCAGCTCATGCCGCTGCAGGACACTGGTGAAATCATTCATTAAGATGAACAGCAACTAATGACTTATTTTTCTTAATGACTTCTTTGATGCCGTGTTTTCTATTTAAAACATCTACATTTCAATCACTTTTCAATAAATTTAATTGAGAAGCAACAATTCACGAGATATGAAGTCTTTTCAGATGATGCATCTTTAATATGTGTGTTTTGTTTTACTTCACTGCAGTGTTATTTAAGTATCATCAAGATTTGTATTCATATTTTCAACTAGTTTAATGTTTCCATTGTAATCTTAAATTTAGGTTAAACATTAGGTTAAACAATTGTTTTGTTTTTGTTTTGTTTTGTCTTCTCCGTATCGACGTGGTTGTTTTGTTCGGGGTCGATAATCTATAATTAGAGCTGTAGTCTTGTCATCTAATCCACTGGATAGATGCTGTTTGCCGGGCCGGAGAGACATGACTTCTGGACGGACTGGACTCCGTAACACAGCAGACCCGCTGTGAAATCAAGTGTTAGTATCAGTGTGTGTGAAGACAGAAGAGTAAAGGAGGGATTCGGGATAGAGAAGAGGTTTTTATTTCATCACTATCTGTGCATTTTATCAACATTATTAACAAAAAACAGATCATGTCCTGGCAGAACATTACTCTAAACACAACAAAATACAATGCACGTTTTAAAATATACATCTGTGAAAACTCCTTCATATTAACAGACTTCTCTTGGAGTGAAAGGAGTAGGTTTTTAAATGCATTTGTGAAAGGTGCTAAACAGCTCAAACTACAGACGATATGATCTTATGATCAAGCATTTGACAGAAAAATCATGGTAACACCTTGTTAGTGCAAGTGAACTCATTGTTAGTTCATTTCAAAATCAAAATGATATCTGTTGACATTAGGTAATGCACTTTGAATTAACATTAATTATCCATGAACAATTACATTGTTGTTAACATTGTTAGATTATATTAACTAGTGCATTAATGTACTGTAGGACTCCTGCACCGTGTCCATCCACAGACTCTTCCTCCTGCTCTTCACCGACTCAAATCATGTTGCTGTGAAAACAGAGAAATGAGAGTCATTTATCAGTACAGTGTCATCACTATCAATCACTGTTACTGAACCGGTGTGAATATGAGTTTTTACCTTTCCATGAACCTCTAACATGAGATTCTTCTGTTATCATGATGATAAAGTCAGCCTGTACTAGAGAAAGATCTTATAATTTAATTATGAAAATAATACATGGAAGTCAAATTGATAATTTTTCTACAATATTTATTTTTCCTTTTTTATTATATGTAATACAATGTTTTATTATGTGTAATACATATGTGTATATATTTAAAAAAATATATATATTTATTGAACAAAACCTTAAAATACATACTGAGGAACATGAAATCAAAATATATAAATAATTCTTTATAACAAATATCAATATAATATTATTTATAATAAATATATGTGAATGTGCATGTGTATATAATCATTATATTATTGCATTATGTTACGTTACAGTATATGTATATGAACATATATATATTTTAATCATGTTTTTATTATATATTTAATATATTTATATTTAATCTATTTTAATCATATTATTACTGTACATTTAATATAATAATTTAACTCTCAGTTTCTCTCCTTATTCACCTGTGCATACAGCAGAATAATTTATATTTTGCACTATGAAATGTTTTTTATTTTCTAATGAAATTACATTGGCTCTAATAGTTAACAGATTTTAATAATTTATTATGTAAATTATGCAGTCTAATTTTGTGATTTAGTTTGTGATGTAAATGCACTCTCTAACGGTTAGCTGTCAGATTACATTAGCTCTTAGTAGTTGATAGCTGTTTTTTTTTTAGATGATAATATAAAAACACATCACTGTAGAATTTATGCCTGGGTCGGTGTGTTATGAGAATTATATTGTTTGTGTCAAGAAATACACTGAACAAAATTATAAACACAACGCTTTTGTTTTTGCCCCATTTTTCATGAGCTGAACTTAAAGATCTAAGACTTTTTCTATGTACACAAAAGGCCTATTTCTCTCAAATATTGTTCACAAATCTGTCTAAATCTGTGTTAGTGAACGAGATAATCCATCCACCTCACAGGTCTGGCATATCAAGATGCTGATTAGACAGCGTGATTATTGTACAGGTGTGTCTTAGACTGGACACAATAAAAGACCACTCTAAAATGTGCAGTTTTACTGTATTGGGGGGGGGGTCCGAAAACCATTCAGTATCTGGTGTGACCACCATTTGCCTCATGCAGTGCAACACATCTCCTTCACATAGAGTTGATCAGGTTGTTGATTGTGGGATGTTGGTCACTCCTCTTCAATGGCTGTGTGAAGCTGCTGGATATTGGCAGGAACTGGAACACGCTGTCGTATACGCCGATCCAGAGCATCACAAACATGCTCAATGGGTGACATGTCCGGTGAGTATGCTGGTCATGCAAGAACTGGGATGTTTTCAGCTTCCAGGAATTGTGTACAGATCCTTGTAACATGGGGCCGTGCATTATCATGCTGCAACATGAGGTGATGGTCGTGGATGAATGGCACAACAATGGGTCTCAGGATCTCGTCACGGTATCTCTGTGCATTCAAAATGCCATCAATAAAATGCACCAGTGTTCGTTGTCTATAACATACGCTTGCCCATACCATAACCCCACCGCCACCATGGGCCACTTGATCCACAATGTTGACATCAGCTACCGCTCACCCACATGACGCCATACACGCTGTCTGCCATCTGCCCTGTACAGTGAAAACCGGGATTCATGAAGAGAACACCTCTCCAAAGTGCCAGACACCATCGAATGTGAGCATTTGCTCACTCAAGTCGGTTACAACGATGAACTGTAGTCAGGTCGAGACCCCGATGAGGACGACGAGCACGCAGATGAGCTTCGCTGAGACTGTTTCTGACAGTTTGTGCAGAAATTCTTTGGTTATGTAAACCGATTGTTACAGCATCTGTCCGGGTGGCTGGTCTCAGACGATCTTGAAGATGCTGGATGTGGAGGTCCTGGGCTGGTGTGGTTACACGTGGTCTGTGGTTGTGAGGCCGGTTGGATGTAGAGCCAAATTCTCTGAAACACCTTTGGAGACGGCTTATGGTAGAGAAATGAACAGTCAATTCACGGGCAACATCTCTGGTGGACATTCCTGCAGTCAGCATGCCAAGTACACGCTCCCTCAAAACTTGCGACATCTGTGGCATTGTGCTGTGTGATAAAACTTTTTAAAAAGTGATAAATGTAGTTCAGTATAGTTTGTGTAATGTGGTCACGTGGAGGGCTAGCGTGTGTTAGCTCCAGCCTGATATCCCGCTATCCCTCTGCGGCTGAGCACCATTAGCAGCCAGCTCAGCACTTCTGCAGGATTCGTATTGAGTTTAAGGAACCGCAGCAGAGCTCACGCTGACAGAGAGATGGTGAGAAAAACAGTGTCAGCAATGCAATTACCCACTTTAATGTGGCATTTGAAGGACAGATTACACCGATAAACTTGCTTTTGGTCTCTATTTGCTGGATAATTCCTTTTGGAGACCTTAAAAGGTGCAACCTGATCAGCTTTAGATCAAATAAAGCCGTTCATTATGCCAATGAAATCAGGTTTATTAATACATGCATTTGTGTTTATGTTGCACAAATCACATGCAAATGCACACCAGGTAAACAGTTTCTTCTCTTGTCATTTCAGTTTTCTGCTGGTTTTATCCTGTCTGGTTCTGTCCGTGTTCTCCACCATCAGAGAATATGAGAAGAGCTCAGAAGATGCCCTCTACATCCTGGTATGTAATATCACAGAGGTATTGATTGAACATGTGTGCATTGATCTCATGCTAATGACGTCTGTCTGTCTGTGTGTTTGGAGGAAATTGTAACCATTGTTGTTTTCGGAGTGGAATACATCGTGAGGATCTGGTCTGCAGGATGCTGCTGTCGATACAGAGGATGGAGAGGAAGATTAAAATTCTCCCGGAAACCTTTTTGTGTTATCGGTGAGGATTTACGAAGGCCTGCCAAATAAGTTTTTAAAGCTGTAAATGAAGATTGCTGGAGTGCATTTTACAGGAAAATTACAGCTATTTCAGTCTTTCTACTTCAAAATCTCATGCACTTGCTGTTTCTTTTAATAATTAATGAAATGTATAATCAATTTCTGAGTGAAAATAGTCAAAGTAAATCCAAAGTAATATTTGAATGCATTCTTTTATTCATCAAGGACGCATTACATTTCTCAAAAGTGACAGTGAAGACGTGTAATGTTACAAAATATGTATATTTCAAAATCAATGCTGTTCTTTTTAACATTCTATTCATAAAAGAATACTAAAAATAAAATGTATCACAGTTTCCGCAAAACAAATGTGCAGCAGCACAAATATTTTCAACATTAAAAATAGGCATAAATATATATTGAGCAGCAAATCAGCATATTTGAATGATTTCTGAAGGATTATGACACTGAAGACTGGAGTAATGATGCTGAAAATACACCTTTGACTGAACTTTTACAATATATTCACATAGAAAACAGCTATTTTTAATTGTAATAATATTTCACAATTTTTACTATACACTTTATTGTACCTCTATAAAATGCATGCATGTATGCATGAAGTCACTAGCTATATGCATGTGAATTTGCATATTTTCACATTAATATATGATATGCTTGTATATTTAGTTTGGTCAATTGCTGTTGTGTTCCTCAGACATCATGGTGCTGATCGCCTCGATCTCAGTTTTGGCCGCTGGAACGCAGGGGAATGTGTTCGCCACCTCTGCCATCAGGAGTCTCCGGTTCCTCCAGATTCTCCGGATGATCCGCATGGACCGGCGGGGGGGAACCTGGAAGCTCTTGGGCTCTGTGGTCTACGCTCACAGCAAGGTAACCGAAGACACTTCCAATATGCTCCTGTAAATCTCATCCCACATTCTGGCATTCACAATATTCACTGAGGGGCTTTCATAAGAGATAAAGCTCTATTGGCTCGAGATAAAGCATTTCATTACGCTCATCAAGTCAACCCTATTTACTTAAAACATGCATCTGGTCTTATTTTGCACGTGTCATCAGAAGTAAACGCAATTCATGGTAATATCAGTACATATCCATGCAAATGTTAAAGTCAACATGACATCAGTGTTAACTTTCTTAATTCACGTTCCTAGTCTTATTGTGAATGATTCACGTCGTTCCAATGGAATGTTCATTTTGAGTGATACTTTTGAACAGGAGTGTTACATTTGAATGTTACTTTTTGAATTATTGTGAAAGATTGATCAATGCATGTTGTTCCAAATTAATCTAAATTCAAAATGTAGCAAAGCATCACTTTCTTTTTCAGCTTCAATATCCTGTCTCATGTAAAAATATGTCAGATTATGGACATGTTTCAGTAGCAAATGTAATTTCATGTTATTTTAAAACATATTTTAAAGTCTTTTTCAGTGCCCTCAAACAATGCAGCAGAAGCATGAATCAACAATACACAAACTTCATTTCCAAACGGCAAAGTCCCATTTCAGTTGCCCTTAAGAAATATTGCACATAGACCAAATATGATTTTGAGAGGTTTATTGTTGTTCTGGCTGCTTCATGAGGTCTTTTGCTGAGCAGATATTCGAGTCGTTCTGTCATGTGTCTTTTGTGAAGCCCAACATTTCCTGCTCGTGGTTGAAGTGGGTTTGAGAGGTCAGATGCATCTAATGGTGTTTTTTGGCTCGCTGTGGCTGTGTTGAGGAGAGGAGGAAAGGCCAAAGCTGAATGAGACATCCTGATGAAGTGTTTGCGATCGATAAGCCTTGGCAAGGCACAAACTCATACTGTAAATGCAGGGCACACGGTCACAGATGGAGAACTGACAGAAACAAGACAGACAGAATATTACATTAAATCAAATTGTGTTGTAATCATTGGCTGTGCTTTGAAGATTTAGGAAAAATGGGCTTAGTTGAAAGAACCTCTAAGAACCTTTTGCTAATTTTCCCATTTCACATTTCTGAACGTTTACAGCATCCAGTTCATTTTTTTAAGTTTTTAAAACATTTTATTGGTTATATGAATGTTACAGAAAAACAAATTTAAATCAATGAAAAGTTACTTTTGAGTGTTTGTTTTGAATGTTACTTTTGAATGTTAATTTTTTATGATAGCGTTACATTTGAATGTAACTTACAGTAACTTATTGGTTTACAGTAACTTACTGGTTTTACAGTAACTTACTGGTTTTACAGTAACTTACTGGTTTTACAGTAACTTACTGGCAACAGTAAGTTACTGTAATTAAGATCTACAGTAGCAAACTGTACAAATCCAATTCATCGGTATACTACCGTGATTCATTCATTTTAATATAGATTTCATTAGATTTTATCATTTTTATATAGAATTCGTTTGAATTTTTACTCTGTATAGATACTACTGGCATTCAATTAAAACAGACATCATAATTACAAAATATCAGATCCTTTATTTAAAACATTGCATGTATAACACTATAGTTAAATACATAGTCTTCCTAATGCTGGAACAGTGCATCTTCACCATTTCTCCGGTCTTAGGATGTTTTGCAGTGCATGTTGTATCCTCTGGATTTATCCTCAGAAATAAACATAGCCGTCTGCAAAATCCAGGTGCTGTTCCAAAACATGGCCACCACCTTTACTCACCATCCACTGTGTTAGAGACAGAAAAACAAGCAAACCCCATATAAAATACTCATACCTCTCAAAACCACAGTTGTTCTCTCTCCATGAATTACCAGTCTCAGGGTTTTGCTCATTATTGATGCTTCATTGCAGTTGCCTTTAAAGCACAAATACAAAAACTGCAGTAAATCTTAAAATCTATTAATAATAATAACAAACTAATTCTAAAACTAGAAAGGCAGCTAGTCATAAAACTTGTTTAACCTTGCTAACATATGATTTTATTTTCTCAATATTGGCCAACATTAACGAGGCTTCTAACACCTGAAGAAAATGTCACATTAACGTAATGTTAAAACTCTGTTTCTGACTTCAAGGACAAATGTATTTGCCAATCATTACAAGCGATGTAACACATCCAGTGTGGTCAGTCCCAAGCTGTCGCGGTGTTGTAGACACGGTGTAAGGTCAGGGCAATCCAAATATAAGAAATGAGGAAAATAAAATGACCTCAATAGAATGGTGCCAAAGAGGCCGTTACGGCAAATACAGTAGTATTTAACAAAATACAGTAAATCTCTGTATGTGGGGTTTGACTTCACATTAAATTCCCATGATGCAAAGGGTATTACAGTTATTTACTGTAAAGGGAATTTCTGTATAATACTGGGTGATATACAGTAAATAACTGTAGAAATGACAGAAATGTCTAACAGTGTAGTAAGTAATAATGTTTCAAATATGCAATTCAAATGTTTTTGTGGTCATTTTTTGAGAACGTTATGAAAGACCAGGCTGGCCGGCTGAATAAACATAGTATGTATGACTGAGTCTGAGGAACTTATTCAGATTCAAATGAACCTATCCACGTTTTTATGTAACTGACTATAAAAAGTTATGTCCAGTCTTAAAGAAAAAATAACGTGTGACTTTCTTGCAAAAGTCTAAGCATTTTAAGCATCCAGCCACAGATATCTTTGAACAAATATTCTGTTAATGTTATTGTAAAAGCATTTGTTCATAACTTCTGCCAGAATGTTTATGATGAGGATGATGCTTGACCTAATAGAGCTCAATGCATTTGGGAACTGTAAGGCAACTCAATGCATTAAAGTACATTAAACAAACATTTCCAGAGATAGTCTGCTTGTATCTCATGCCCTGATGTTCCTCAGCGGTCGTTTCAGAGAGAATCTATTTTAAGCTCGGCTCGTTTCGTGGTGCAGCTCCATCTTGTGTGATTCCTCGGCTGTGTTGTGCTCTGTGAAAGCATTGTCTGTTGTCCTGGTGGTGAAAACACATTTTAGGATGCGTTGTAGAAATTGCATGTTCACAGTAAACATCCCGAAATATAAATGAGTTTTAGGAAAGGAAAGTCGTCTGTGAAAAGCATCATTAGTCTGATTAATAATTCATGCTGAGTAAATTCATTTAAAGAGGAAACAGTTTATGTTGTGGTGTGAGAAAAATTAAGACTTTATGATATGAAATTATCAAACAAATAAACGTATTCCACATTCATAACAAAGTGAAGTTTGGGGTCAGTGCGGGTTTTTTGAAAGGAGACAGTAAATTGATCAAAAGTGACAGTAAAGACATTTATAATGTTACAAAAGATTTCTGCTGTTCTTTTGAACTTTCAATCCACCAAAGAATCATGAAAAATTAAATGCATCATGGTTTTCACCAAAAAAAATATTGTGCAGCACAACTGTTTTCAATATTGATAATAATCAGAAATGTTTGTTGAGCAGCAAATCAGCATATTATTATGATTTCTGAAGGACTGGAGTAATGATGCTGAATAAAACAGCAATCAAATTACATTTTAACAGATATTCAAATTATAAGCTATTTTACACTGTAATAATATTTCAGAGTATTGATGCTTTTACTTTATTTTTGACTTTTGTATGCAGCATTGGTGAGCAGAAGAGACTTTCATGCCAACTCCTCACTGTTTGCTGATTTCTCTCATTTACAGACCAAAATGAGTTTGTGTTATTATGACATCCACTCTTTCAGATGTTCCTGCTGCTAAAGAAAGTGAAGCACACTGCTGCCAGTCCTTGGCCAGTGCATCAGACGCTGGCCATGCATTCATTCAGGTTCAGTCTCTCTCTCTCTCAAGGGCAAGATGGGCGATGCGCTGACGGTGCAGTTTTCAGTCTGTAATGACTCGCAGTTCCAGCGTCTGTGTTTGAGCCGTGTCCCATTTCTTAGCATCCACAGGAAGGTGTATTTGCAGGAGCGGAGAAACACACATGCTGACCGAGCAAGAACTCTGAACTAGTTCTTCTTTGGCTTGTTTCGAGTTTGCTAGTGTTGGGATGTTCACTGATTGGGATTATGTTCATATCAGCGTTATGATTGTTACTAATGAAACTAAAACTAATTTTGTTCATTTAAGCTAAAAATATATAAGTATTAGATGAGGAGCTTAAATTTTAGTTTAGTTTAAGTTGAAGCACTACATTTGTTAACTGTAAACAAAATCAATAAAAGCTAAAACTGAACTAAAAATAAATTAAACTTAAATAGTAATCAACCCTGTCTTGTGTCACAAAATCACATTCAGTGGGGCTGGTCTCAAAATCACATTCAGTGGGCTGGTCTCAAAATCACATTCAGTGGGGCTGGTCTCAAAATCACATTCAGTGGGGCTGGTCTCAAATCACATTCAGTGAGGGGAGGGTCACAAAATCACATTCAGTGGGGCTGGTCTCAAAATCACATTCAGTGAGGAGGGGTCACAAAATCACATTCAGTGGGAGGGGTCACAAAATCACATTCAGTGGGGCTGGTCTCAAAATCACATTCAGTGGGGGTGATCTCAAAATCACATTCGGTGGGGCTGGTCTCAAAATCACATTCAGTGGGGCTGGTCTCAAAATCACATTCAGTGGGGTGATCTCAAAATCACATTCAGTGGGGCTGGTCTCAAAATCACATTCAGTGGGGTGATCTCAAAATCACATTCGGTGGGGCTGGTCTCAAAATCACATTCAGTGGGGTGATCTCAAAATCACATTCGGTGGGGCTGGTCTCAAAATCACATTCAGTGGGGTGATCTCAAAATCACATTCAGTGGGGCTGGTCTCAAAATCACATTCAGTGGGGTGATCTCAAAATCACATTCAGTGGGGGTGGTCTCAAAATCACATTCAGGGGGGGTGATCTCAAAATCACATTCAGTGGGCTGGTCTCAAAATCACATTCAGTGGGGCTGATCTCAAAATCACATTCAGTGGGGGGGTGATCTCAAAATCACATTCAGTGGGGCTGATCTCAAAATCACATTCAGTGAGGGGGTCATCTCAAAATCACATTCAGTGGGCTGATCTCAAAATCACATTCAGTGGGGCTGGTCTCAAAATCACATTCAGTGGGGGTGATCTCAAAATCCCATTCAGTGGGGTGATCTCAAAATCACATTCAGTGGGGGTGATCTCAAAATCACATTCAGTGGGGGTGATCTCAAAATCACATTCAGTGGGGGTGATCTCAAAATCACATTCAGTGGGGGTGATCTCAAAATCACATTCAGTGGGGCTGGTCTCAAAATCACATTCAGTGGGGGTGATCTCAAAATCACATTCAGTGGGGTGATCTCAAAATCACATTCAGTGGGGGTCTCAAAATCACATTCAGTGAGTGGGGGGTGATCTCAAAATCACATTCAGTGGGGGTGATCTCAAAATCACATTCAGTGGGGGGTGATCTCAAAATCACATTCAGTGGGGTGATCTCAAAATCACATTCAGTGAGGAGGGGTGATCTCAAAATCACATTCAGTGGGGGTGATCTCAAAATCACATTCAGTGGGGTGATCTCAAATCACATTCAGTGGGGGGTGATCTCAAATTCACATTCAGTGGGGGGTGATCTCAAAATCACATTCAGTGGGGGGTGATCTCAAAATCACATTCAGTGGGGGGTGGTCTCAAAATCACATTCGGTGGGGGTGAACATGGTTCTGGGTCCCTCTCAAGCACTGGGCTCTCAAACTCTCCTTCATCTCTTTCCTGCCTCATCCAAAATATGAATGGTTTTCATCAGCTTCAGCTCTATCATCCTCTAAACACACATTTACTGAAGGAAAAACAAATACTAATAACTATCATATAGACTTTTAGGGATTTTTTCTCTCCCAACAACAGGCATCTTGAAACTGATCATACCTGAACATACTCAGTCCTCAGTTGCTTCACTTTCGTAATGTTGTTCATCATAAAAACTATGCTTCAAGAGTAATGCAAGCGTTACAGAGCATTCTGAGCAGTCATATCAGTTGATATTCAGATCATTATAATGACATGAATTATGAAATGCATTATGCATTCTGAAATATTAATACTTTGATGTTAAGTTATGTTATTTTGAATCTGTGATTTTAGTTCAATGAACAAAAGATATTTGGCTCATGTGTATTGTTTCCAAGCATTCGGAAAAAGTGTTCAGTGTTTTGAAAAATGACATGAAGGATCTGTTATTAGTGCAAAAATTATTGTAAAAAACGAATTAACTATTATAACCCACAACAGTGCATCACATTCAGACGTGGCATTTGCAAAACCTAGTTTAGCATAATTAATATTATGCAGCTACCCAGTATTGCCACTTTAGTGCATCCTCGTCATCATCCATGTGCTGTTGACTTATAAACCTGCATCAAACCTCAGAGAAGACACTTGATATGGACATTTAGTGATGTTGTGTTTAACAGGAACTGATCACCGCCTGGTACATCGGCTTCCTGTGTCTGATCCTGGCCTCGTTCCTGGTGTATCTCGCTGAGAAGGATGAAAACGAGATGTTTGAGACCTACGCCGATGCGCTCTGGTGGGGTCTGGTAAGGCCTTCGCATGCTTGAAGTAATCTCTCATAATACGGTCTGAGATCCATATGATTTCTTGAGCTCAAAGATGTGTTTCATTCACTACTTCATTTCTGGACTGATGAACAGCGTTTGTTTTCTTGCACTCGGCGTTGTGTAAGCGCTTCTGCATCGCTGGGTTTCATATTCAAGCTTTAGTACAGAGTTCATCAGCACTCAGGGTCGATTCCTCTGGAAATAAACTCACACAGGACTAGAAGACGAGCGCGTCTGTGGGGGTTATTAATTATGCAGTGATGTTTATCGCTCGTTGAGTTTGATGAGATGATATTTCAGAAAGATCACAGAGGAATCATGTGTGGATTGAGTTCGTGCTTTTGCATAATTTAATGTGCATGTTTTAATATTTATATTTCTGATTTGATTCTTGTGTGAGCAGTTCTGTGTAAATCATCATCTGAACTATTATAAAAGGATTTATATTAATTGTTACTTGATTTTGACTGACTGATTAATTAATCAATCTCTTTGAATGTTAATGAAAGTGTAAATCATGTTATAAATTCATTTAGATATTTTTTACATTAATTTTTTTTTGTTTTGTTATATTTTCATTTCATATTTAATAACAAATTGTCAAGCATTTATGTGCAGTTCTGTGTAAATCATCATCTGAACTATTATAAAAGGATTTATATCTCATTAATTAATCAATCTCTTTGAATGTTAATGAAAGTGTAAATCATGTTATAAATAAACAAACAAAATAAACACTTTATGTATTTATAGTTTCATTTAGATATTTTTTTACATTAATTTTTTTGTTTTGTTATATTTTCATTTCATATTTAATAACAAATTGTCAAGCATTTATGTATGAATATATAATGAGAATCTAATGGAATAATCATGCATGTATATGTATTCTTAATTAATACTCGATTAATTTTTAATCCTAATCTAAAAAACCGACTGATCTGCAAATATGCTTTTTAAATTAGATTTAGATTACATTAGATTCATCTTTATTGTGCAGAGTACAAGTACAGGACCAATACAATGCAGTTAGCATCTAACGAAGTGCAAATAGCCAATGTTTATAAGTAAGTGTAAATTGTAAATATTTGTGGATATATGTATGTGTATGTACGTGTGTGTGTGTGTGTGTGTGTGTGTGTGTGTGTGTGTGTGTGTGTGTCTGTGTGTCTGTGTCTGTGTCTGTGTCTGTGTCTGTGTGTGTGTGTGTGTGTGTGTGTGTGTGTGTGTGTGTGTGTCTGTGTCTGTATCTGTGTCTGTGCGTGTGTGTTCTTGTTGTTTTATGCTTAGTTTTTGGTGTAAATGTGACCCATTTAAATCATTGTATTCAGGCTCCTCAGACAGCAGTCAATGACAATGACTGAATCACTGTGCAGGATCTGAACTGATTTTCCCTCAATGTCCCACAGATCACTCTGACCACCATCGGCTACGGCGATAAATATCCCATAACCTGGAACGGACGTCTCCTCGCGGCGACCTTCACCCTGATCGGCGTGTCTTTCTTCGCTCTGCCTGCGGTGAGTCTCCGGGAGTCCAGAGGAAAGGAACAGATCGAGTCGAACAGGCTTTTAATTGAGAGAGCAGACGCTGAATCAGATCACTGCAGATTAAAACAATCCCACTGGATGCTTAATGTGTTTTTCTTCATTGCTGTTCTGCTCTAATGTAACACATCTATGAATTAAGATTCATCGTTTCGGATTTATTGGAACCGTAGTTTAAAATTGTTATTATAAAGTTGTTCATGTACATTATAATGCATTATATCTTTTCTTACATACTTTTAAAATGCATCTATACATCTTTAATTGCTACATCTAGAAGTCTGTTTCTGCAACAGAATAAAGAAATGTAAAAGGTAATTGCAACGTTTTATCTCAAAATTATCACTTTTTCACCTGCAATTAAATCTCACAAATCAAAATAAAATAAAAAATATATAAAGTAATTGCAACTTTTTATGTTGCCATTCTAAATCAAATACAAATTAAATCATACATATGTTTTGTTTAATAATAAATAAAATGCATTAAAAAATTAAAAAGGTAATACAACATTTTATTTTACAATTCAGACACTCAGTTCTGAGAAATAAATTGCAAGATATAAACTCAGAATTGCGAGGAAAAGAGGTTGCATTTAACTTTTTCCCTGTTTTCCCTTCATTTTTAATTATGAGGCAAAAAACAGGCTTTCACAGAAATGTGTAATTTATAATGATTTTACATTTATTCATTTAAGCAGATGCTTTTATCCAAAGTGACTTACAATTGAATTGATTTTAATGAAATTAATGTTCTAAAAGTGCAACAGATGACAGATAAGTATTATAAATGTGATTGCAGTTATTTATGAGATCTTACAGTGGATTATATGGTGCATTACAAAGAATAAGCAATGCATTAAAATACTTTTATAATGAATAATATATGTAAATGTAAAGTGTTACAAAAATGATCTAGGGTTGTAGGATATCCTCCTAAGTCCGAAAAGATCATCCAATCAATCTAAGATGAAAAACTCCTTGGATATTTTGACAGCAGAATCTCAAATATTCAAATAATAACAACAAATATTCAGAAAGAAGGTGGAATGATTAGACTGACTGTGCTGCAAACACCTTGATAAACTTTCTAACTAGAGCTCAGGAAAGATCGAACCCAATAAAAGAGCAGTTTATCAGACGATATGATCCCTTTAATGTGTCACACTCCATTATAGAGCAGAATAACAGACCAACTGGGTCCAATCATCATTAACCAAGTTTCTTTCACGCTCCGCAGGGGATTCTGGGTTCTGGGTTTGCCTTGAAAGTTCAGGAACAGCATCGGCAGAAACATTTCGAGAAGCGCAGAAATCCAGCCGCCGGCCTAATTCAGGTACAACACGCTTCATCTCAACGTCCCAGAAACACTCAGCGCCATCGACATCGAAACAACACTGAATTAGTTCAACAAGTGAGAAACTGAGAGCCTCAAAGAACCAAATTTATCACGGTTTCCATGAAATATTCAGCAGCACAACTGTTTTCAACATTGATAATAATCAGAAATGTTTCTTGAGCAGTAAATCAGTATATTATTATGATTTCTGAAGATCATGTGACACTGAAGACTGCAGTAATGATGCTGGAAATACACCTTTGATCACAGAAATAAATTCAAGTGTAACAGATATTCACATAGAAAACAGCGATTTTAAATTGTAATAATATTTCACAATTTTACAGTTTTGACTGTATGTTTGATTAAATAAATTAAAATATAAAATCTTTCTCTTCCAGAAACATAAACCAATCTATCTGATCTCATACTGAGCCCAAACAATGATGATGAGCAAATAATTTAGTTTTTTGTTTTTGATGATTTTTAGGTAATGTGAGCAAACCTCCCTAAACAAACCAAACTATCAGACTGTGTTATTACATGTACAGCTCACGTGTCGTTATGTTCTCCCCTCATGTTGTTTCAAACCTGTATGAATTTGAATATTTAGGTGAATTATCTAATCATGATATATTTTATTATGACTCAGGGTGCCTGGAGGTTTTACGCCACAAACCTGAATCGCACGGATCTCTATTCGACGTGGGACTATTACGAGAGGACCGTATCCGTGCCCATGTACAGGTAGGTTTATGTACTTCTCTCTATCCCAGCATCCCTCTGTGTGTCAGATGAGATCTCCTCAGACGTCTCTGTGTCGATCTGCTCACTGACCTTTGAGGCTGTTTCTGTGCAGACTGTGAAGGTCAACGGTGCTGGACACACACCTCCCTTCATACCTATGGCATGTTTTATTCATGCATCACAGGCTCACACTTTGATGTCAAATGTTGAATGTGATGTTGCATGTCATATGTAACGTGTTGCATCAGCTAATGCTGATTTTGAGTCATAAGAGAGAGTATATGAGCATAAAAGCTTTAGAATCATGTGTTTATGACGTGCTTCGTGCAATACAACACACCTCCGCTGTTACTGATGGACGTGTAGCATCTATTGCACTGAATGATTGGAGTTTAAGAAACAAAGACTGTTCACTTAAAATCTTTTTGAAAGAAATACAATAAAATAGTTCATCATGGATGCATTAAATTGATCAAAAGTGACAGTAAAGACATTTAAATCAGTATATTATTATGATTTCTGAAGATCATGTGACACTGAAGACTGGAGAAATGATGCTGAAAATACAGCTGCGCATCACAGGAATAAATTACATGTAACTATATATTCAGATAAAAACAGCTATTTTAAATTGTAATAATATTTCACAATTTTACTGTTTTATTAAATTAATTCCGCCAAAAATTCAGAGCAAAAAAATCTTTCCAAAACATAAACATCTCTCTGATCTTATTCTCTGCTGAGCCAAAAACTTCTGTGCAAATGATGAGC
Organism: Gymnocypris eckloni scoliostomus; assembly: GCA_027564155.1. Lineage (NCBI taxonomy): Eukaryota > Metazoa > Chordata > Actinopteri > Cypriniformes > Cyprinidae > Gymnocypris > Gymnocypris eckloni. The sequence goes on from CM050419.1 coordinate 34,948,705, forward strand.
AAACGAATCTCTTATTTGTTTTTGTTTGTTAGATGAGGCATTTCTATTATATTAGTGCTCATATTTCATGTTATTTTAGTGATTTGATCTCTGTGTCGATCTCTGACCTTGAGGCTGTTTCTGTGCAGACTGTGAAGGTCAACGGTGCTGGACACACATCTTCATACCTATGGCATGTTTTTATTCATGCATCACAGGCTCACACTTTGATGTCAAATGTTGAATGTGATGTTACTGTCACATGTAACGTGTTGCATCAGCTAATGCTGCTTTTTGAGTCATAAGATCGTGATATTTCATAAGCTTTATTGTAGTATCTTCTTCACACAAGTGTTGTTGATTCAGAACCCTCTAGGTCTGTAAATCATTGTATGTAAAAGGACCACTTTATATGAATGATTGTTAAATTGCATTAAAGATGTAAAGAGAGAGTAATGTAAAAGATTGTTTAGAATCATCATTTAAAAAGTATGACTTTTCTAACAGGAAGGATGCAACCAGAACCCTCGTGTTACATGTGTTGTGTGCATATTATGATCTAATATTAGGATTTCACCACAGATGATAAATGTGAGTTGTAATGCTTTCTTTTGCATGCATCATGTGTGTGTGTGTGTGTGTGTGTGTGTGTGTGTGTGTGTGTGTGTGTGTGTGTGTGTGTGTGTGTGTGTGTGTGTAGTGTGTGTGTGTGTGTGTGTGTGTGCATGTGCACTTAATTTGACCAAATGACATGAAAACACACCCACGTTTCAACAAAACACTGAAACACATGTTGTGAAGACAGTGAATCTCTACAGGAAACACTTTATTATAACCTTTATTGACTTATTTTATTATTAAATTATTTGTGCATAAATATAATGATTAGTAAAATGAAGGACAGACTCTTGAATTAATGAAAAATTCATGCACACTCAAGGTGGTTATGCATTGCAAAATTACTCATTTATGCATGTTTCAAGACATGCTTGGTTTTGTGAAATAAACATGGAATTAATTTCTAAGCCCTGCAATCATAATAATTAATAAACATCCTTGATATGTGTCAAACAATCAGAATGTGTCAAATGCTACATGAATTTGACCAAATCATGTAAAACTCCTGGGTGAATGTCAACTTATAGTGGAGTTGTCTAACTTTTCATTTTCAATAGTTTATTGATAGTTTTCAGTTTCTAAAGGACACTCTAACTTCCACACCTTTCATTTCACAGTCAGAAAGTGAGCCTGAAAGAACGTGTGTTCTCCAGCCCGAGAAACTCTGCGAACAAAGGGAAGAACTCTCCTCAGGGCCAGCAGCCCCTGCGACGCTCTCCCAGCGCTGACAACAGCATCGAGGACAGTCCCTCTAAAGTACCCAAGAGCCTCAGCTTCTGCGACCGCAGTCGAGCCAGACATGCCTTCCGCTTCAAAGGCGCCGCGTCACGCCAGAACTCAGAAGGTGAGGGAAAGCAACGCGTTCCGGTGCGCTTATCCAGGGTTGCCTTCTGTATCTGTCCACTTTGGTCCTGGTTTGACCGTTGTAGAATGTTACAGTTGTTACAGTATGTTACAGTATAGTAGTTGTAGAATGTTACATTTGTTACAGTTGTTACAGAAATGTTACAGTATAGTAGTTGTAGAATGTTACAGTTGTTACAGTCGTTACAGAATGTTACAGTATAGTAATTGTAGAATGTCACATGTGTTACAGTTGTTACAGTATAGTAGTTATAGAATGTTACATTTGTTACAGTCGTTACAGAATATGTTACAGTATAGTAGTTGTAGAATGTTACAGTTGTTACAGTATGTTACAGTATAGTAGTTGTAGAATGTTACATTTGTTACAGTTGTTACAGAATGTTACAGTATAGTAGTTGTAGAATATTACATTTGTTACAGTTGTTACAGAATGTTACAGTATAGTAGTTGTAGAATATTACATTTGTTACAGTCGTTACAGAATGTTACAGTATAGTAGTTGTAGAATGTTACATTTGTTACAGTCGTTACAGAATGTTACAGTATAGTAGTTGTAGAATGTTACAGTTGTTACAGTATGTTACAGTATAGTAGTTGTAGAATGTTACATTTGTTACAGTTGTTACAGAATGTTACAGTATAGTAGTTGTTACATATTACATTTGTTACAGTTGTTACAGAATGTTACAGTATAGTAGTTGTAGAATATTACATTTGTTACAGTTGTTACAGAATGTTACAGTATAGTAGTTGTAGAATGTTACAGTTGTTACAGAATATTACAGTATAGTAGTTGTAGAATATTACATTTGTTACAGAATGTTACAGTATAGTAGTTGTAGAATGTTACATTTGTTACAGTTGTTACAGTATAGTAGTTGTAGAATGTTACAGTTGTTACAGAATGTTACAGTATAGTAGTTGTAGAATATTACATTTGTTACAGTTGTTACAGAATGTTACAGTATAGTAGTTGTAGAATGTTACAGTTGTTACAGAATGTTACAGTATAGTAGTTGTAGAATGTTACATTTGTTACAGAATGTTACAGTATAGTAGTTGTAGAATGTTACATTTGTTACAGTTGTTACAGAATGTTACAGTATAGTAGTTGTAGAATGTTACAGTTGTTACAGAATGTTACAGTATAGTAGTTGTAGAATGTTACAGTTGTTACAGAATGTTACAGTATAGTAGTTGTAGAATGTTACAGTTGTTACAGAATGTTACAGTATAGTAGTTGTAGAATGTTACATTTGTTACAGTTGTTACAGAATGTTACAGTATAGTAGTTGTAGAATATTACATTTGTTACAGTTGTTACAGAATGTTACAGTATAGTAGTTGTAGAATGTTACAGTTGTTACAGAATGTTACAGAATGTTACAGTATAGTAGTTGTAGAATGTTAGAGTTGTTACAGAATGTTACAGTATAGTAGTTGTAGAATGTTACAGTTGTTACAGAATGTTACAGAATGTTACAGTATAGTAGTTGTAGAATGTTAGAGTTGTTACAGAATGTTACAGTATAGTAGTTGTAGAATGTTAGAGTTGTTACAGAATGTTACAGTATAGTAGTTGTAGAATGTTACAGTTGTTACAGAATGTTACAGAATGTTACAGTATAGTAGTTGTAGAATATTACATTTGTTACAGTTGTTACAGAATGTTACAGTATAGTAGTTGTAGAATATTACATTTGTTACAGTCGTTACAGAATGTTACAGTATAGTAGTTGTAGAATGTTACATTTGTTACAGTCGTTACAGAATGTTACAGTATAGTAGTTGTAGAATGTTACAGTTGTTACAGTATGTTACAGTATAGTAGTTGTAGAATGTTACATTTGTTACAGTTGTTACAGAATGTTACAGTATAGTAGTTGTAGAATATTACATTTGTTACAGTTGTTACAGAATGTTACAGTATAGTAGTTGTAGAATATTACATTTGTTACAGTTGTTACAGAATGTTACAGTATAGTAGTTGTAGAATGTTACAGTTGTTACAGAATATTACAGTATAGTAGTTGTAGAATATTACATTTGTTACAGAATGTTACAGTATAGTAGTTGTAGAATGTTACATTTGTTACAGTTGTTACAGTGTTATATAATAGTTGTAGAATGTTACAGTTGTTACAGAATGTTACAGTATAGTAGTTGTAGAATATTACATTTGTTACAGTTGTTACAGAATGTTACAGTATAGTAGTTGTAGAATGTTACAGTTGTTACAGAATGTTACAGTATAGTAGTTGTAGAATGTTACATTTGTTACAGAATGTTACAGTATAGTAGTTGTAGAATGTTACATTTGTTACAGTTGTTACAGAATGTTACAGTATAGTAGTTGTAGAATGTTACAGTTGTTACAGAATGTTACAGTATAGTAGTTGTAGAATGTTACAGTTGTTACAGAATGTTACAGTATAGTAGTTGTAGAATGTTACAGTTGTTACAGAATGTTACAGTATAGTAGTTGTAGAATGTTACATTTGTTACAGTTGTTACAGAATGTTACAGTATAGTAGTTGTAGAATGTTACATTTGTTACAGTTGTTACAGAATGTTACAGTATAGTAGTTGTAGAATGTTACATTTGTTACAGAATGTTACAGTATAGTAGTTGTAGAATGTTACATGTGTTACAGTTGTTACAGAATGTTACAGTATAGTAGTTGTAGAATGTTACATTTGTTACAGTTGTTACAGAATGTACAGTATAGTAGTTGTAGAATGTTACAGTTGTTACAGTTGTTACAGAATGTTACAGTATATTAGTTGTAGAATGTTACATTTGTTACAGTTGTTACAGAATGTACAGTATAGTAGTTGTAGAATGTTACAGTTGTTACAGAATGTTACAGTATAGTAGTTGTAGAATGTTACATTTGTTACAGTTGTTACAGAATGTTACAGTATAGTAGTTGTAGAATGTTACAGTTGTTACAGAATGTTACAGTATAGTAGTTGTAGAATGTTACAGTTGTTACAGAATGTTACAGTATAGTAGTTGTAGAATGTTACATTTGTTACAGTTGTTACAGAATGTTACAGTATAGTAGTTGTAGAATGTTACATTTGTTACAGAATGTTACAGTATAGTAGTTGTAGAATGTTACAGTTGTTACAGAATGTTACAGTATAGTAGTTGTAGAATGTTACAGAATGTTACTCATCACAGTTAAAAGTCGTAGATTCAAATGCAGCAAGTATCAATCATCAAGTGCAAGACCATCGTTATAGTTTGTATATTTGAAGTTGCAGTTGATACAATGTGAAAACTATTGCCTGGTTGAGGAATTATACACTGGTCTTGTGTTTGAGATTGTTTTAAACTGGCTAGACATGTCCAAGTTCACTTGAATAAGTTGCATTGGGATTTGTAGGAGAAAGACATGAGGACAGAAATTAGATTAATTTGAAGTTGCACACATCAGGATTCTTATTCTGTCTTTCTGTTGTGCCATTGCATGTTATTTTTGCGGTGCTGTATTGTGATCGGTGTAATTCTTTCCTTCTGCGTTATTTGTGCACATCAAATTTATCTTAGTATAATCGAGTCACGTGCTTTTGCTGACAGTTTTTTTGTGGAGAAACTGAAAGTTCTTGAGTTGAAGATTATGAGCTAATTATTTGATTAACTAAAATGTGCTATTAATTGATGTAAGCTATTTAAGATAAGCTAGTTTTATGATTGGTATGAATGCAGTATATGATTTCATGGCATATATTATGGCATAAATATATACTCTTTTACATACCAATCATAACATTTGGCCTGAATCATTAGGCTGAATTTTGGAATATTGAAATATATTTTATGAAAAAGTCTGTGCTTTGGTCACACTTTCCACAAAGTGCAATTTCACTGTTTATTTGAACGTAAGTGGTTTTTAGAATCCTTGACCTTTCATTTAATAATGTACAGTTTCAGATGATTAAATATAAAGGCAGTCAGCTATGAAACTTAATGAAACTATTTGACAGAATCAAGTGGACGGCAGCTTGTGGAAAGTTGACCTTTTGTAATCCATGTGTGTGTTTATGATTTCCCTCGTTTTTCTGATGAATGTGGATCCTGATGCTGTCCTTTCCGTTTCTATGTTGGATGCTGATGCTAAAGTGCTCATTGAGATGCAAGAGGAAGATTTGAGACACAGGAACTCTCCAGGTCAGGCAATCCAGATGAGTCGGGCTCCCATTCAACCGCTTAAAACCAAAGCACCACATTCAGTCAAACTACCAGTCTGCAAACATGCTTCGGGTTTGCTTTGGCTATGAGTAACATTTGACTTATCTCACATGCTTTATAAAAATACATTAATTGAGCAATATCAAACAATCAATCTGTTTTACTGAATGTGTATTTCATTATTTTGCCATTAATTGAGCAATATCACTATATGGACAAAAGTATTGGCACCCCTTCTAATGAAAGGTTTGACTACTTTAGTAATTTCCATGAGTACAAATCTTAATGTTGAAGCATATAATGATATAACATGACAGTGTCTCTGTGTATAAGACAAGAATCAAAGAGAAATGATGATTCAGTCAGTGTGGAAGAACTTGACTGGTCTGCAGAAAGCAGCTGAACACCTCTGGTGTGACTTTAAATGAGCCACAAACTCATCACCAAACACTAATGACTTGTACATATGGGTACAGTACAGTCCTTTTAAACATTCCAAAACTGTTGCAACCGAGATGGAAATACAATTTTTAAATACATTAATTATGTTTCTGTCTTTGTAGCCACAGTTTTGGAAGTGCCTTTTTCTGTTCTAATGAAGGGGGTGCCAGTACTTTTGTCCATATAATGAATGTATAAGTCATTAGTGTTTGGTGATGAGTTTGTGTCTCAAGGTCTACATTTAAAGTCACACATTTCATTTTGAACATTGCCTTATACAAACTGTTGTTTTAAATTTAGAAGCACACAACTCCCTATAACATCATTATATGCTTTAACATTAAGATTTGTATTAAAGTAGTCAAACCTGTTCGTTAGAAGAGGGTGTCCCCCAATACTGTCTCCATATCACACAATCATACTGTTGCTCTGAATAATAACATGTGATTTCATCAGCCAGTTATTATGTCAAATGTGATCGTGTGATCATCATGAAATTTGGTGTACCAATTTAGTGTACCTCAGCCACTAGGTGGTGCTGTAATAAACAAATGTATCTAACTCAAGAACCATATAGGGTCACAACACAATACAATGTTACTGATTGTGACTATGTCACAATACTGATGTCTTGTTAGTGTGCAGAATTCAATTTGCACCTTTGTTTGAATGTCATTTCATTGTATTTAAAACTGACACTCTTTGAGTATCTGAACATTTCACTTCATGAAAGAAAGAGTGTGTTATTTCTCTGAAGGTGAATCGTTTATTTGAAGCACTGACGCTTCGGATAACTGCACAACAAAATCTGGCTTTAGAACTCAATCGGGTTCACCTTCAGAGGAAAGTCTGAATGTATTTTATCTTTCATTATTATGACCATTGTTCATTGAAGTTACAGATTTTAAGCAGGTCTGTTTTGTTGTTTCTGTAACTTTATTACCATCTCTCCTCCCCAAACTATCGCAGCAATTGAAGGGTTAATCTGTAAGAGATTATCAAACAGGAGCTCGTTTTTTACCAACCTTAGAACTAGTGCTGCAAACTTTGCTCTTTTACCCGCATGTGAGGAGAACTAGTTAGTCCTGAGGAGGAAAAGCTAATGAAGACCACAGAGCTGTGGAACGACTAGTCAACCTCATTAAACTGGTGTCAGACCGTCATTATTCACTCGAGGAGGTTGTTTTAAGGCTCTGTGGTTTATTTGATTTATTTGTACGCACATGTCCTGTGCCAGACGGTCTGTGCTAACTAATGGGAACACGGGAGAAAGAAACTGTGACCCAAAATAACCGATGCAATCAGCGTTTTGCATGAATAAGAAGATGGGCTGGTTACTGTTATTTAAAGGGACAGTTCACGCTAAAAATGTAAATTAGCTGTTCATTTACTCACCCTCAGGCCATCCAAGATGTAGCTGCCTTTTGTATTCAGTAGAACAATAAAGAAGATGTATAGATGAAATCAATGAAAAACATTTTTTTAATCAAGGAACATAAAATGAATCCCTGTGTCTCCTGATGATATCTTATGAAGTGAAACAATCAGTCCGTGCAAGAAACTGAACATTATTTACAACATTATTACCTGTAATCCAGAGCCTCAGGCGAACGGTTCAGTGTGTAAAAGTGAACGCTTTTATGGTTTCTCATTGTTTATGTAAAAAGTGAGTTGATGAAGACTAGTTTATTCACTTTATATGCCATGCCGTTTGAAAGAATCAGGTTATGGAAAATAATTGTATTTCCATTGCCCTGAGGCTCTGTATTACAGGTAATAATGTTGTAAATAATGTTGCACAGACCGATTGTTTCGCTTCATAAGACCTCGGTATATATCGCCAGGAGCCACAGCTGATAATTTTGTGTTTGTGCCATTGATTTGCATCAGGAATCACCAAGGGCCAAAACTGTCTTACTGCTCTACTGAAGAAAAGAGCCTGAGCAAATGAACAGCACATTTTCAGATTTGGTTGAACTATACCTCTAATTGTTAATGACTCTAAATCAGTGATTCTCAACCGATACCCAAAAGTTGATTACAGATCTGTTTTGATCAAGAAAACATGACCTGTATAACATTAAATGCTGGTTACAGGTTTGGCATTGTGTTGGGTGTTCAACATAAAATCAGTTGAGAACCGCTGCTTTTAAGATTAAAGATAGTTTAGACGAGTCCAGCACTGAGGTATCACTGCTTGAGTAAAGTTTGATTAATTACCAATACTCTAGAAAATCATTTAAAACTGAAGAAAGCATTGCAATATGATCATTAACATATCTGGCAGATGCCTCAGTGCTTTATCAACTCACTTATAATCAAACACTTCATTAAATCACGTCTTTTGACAAAAATGTGCCGGTATTTCTACAAAGTCTGCTGAAGGAATTATTCATGTAATTGTATGGCAAAGTTCATTGCTGTTTGCTTTTACAGCAGCCTCAAAAACAGTTTGGACTTAAGTTACACTTAAACGTGTCAGAATGTCACTGCATTAGATACAAAATATCACATCTGCACAATTTCACAAGTAGTTTTGATGCTTGATGTAGTTGTAGTTCATTAAATTAACTATGAACATGTTTCACTAATGTTTAAATACCTTTTACTAAAATATTCAAAGTACATTATTGTGGAGTGTTTCATCAGAAAATATTTTTTTACTTAATTGATATTATTTATCAATTTCAGTGTCTGTATTATTTATTCATTTATCATTTTAAACCAGCAAGCATTACTGAAATTTGCTAGCAATGTCTAAATGAAAATTGTTTCAATTTTTTTAGTGTCCTTATTTTTTTATTTTATTTTATTATGTTTTTTTTAATTGTTTATCATTTTAAGCCAACTAACATTGAACATGAAATTTGCAAGCAAGTTTTCAATTAAAAACAACACGTTTTGTATCATTTTAAACCAACTTATTTAACATGTTCCATTGAAACAGCACTTGATTTGATATGGTATTATCTGATTCAGTGATGTATACTCAGTTTAAGTGTCCAGGTGTGTTGTGGGGTCACTGTATGTCTTCAGCACACGGTTGTCTTGGACTGATGCCCGTCTCGTAGCTTTATAAAGACGCATTGCACTGACCGGTCTGGTGTGGGACTGAGCTAGTTAACCGAGTTAACGGTTGAGGTTTTTGGAGGGTTTAGGGGGTTTGTGCACTAACTCCAGAGTCCTGCTGTCCGTGTTGTGTTTTTTAGAAGCCAGCCTTCCCGGAGAAGACATTGTTGATGACAATAAGAGCTGCCATTGTGAGTTTGTCCCTCAGGATTTAACGCCGGGACTAAAAGTTACCATCAGGGCCGTGTGGTAAGCAAAGATGAGACAGCGAGTAATATTATTGATAAAACTACAGCAGTCTGCATCACATAATATTACCTCATAAACTCAGTCTTTACAAAACGTGTTACATTCAGTCGTTTGAATCCTTCGTTACATTCACACTTTCATTGCTCAGATCATGCTCAGATTATGCATGAGATATTTTGAATATTGAAGGTCATATCAAGCCTGAAAAAATAGATCAGCGTCTGGGACTCAGTTATGAATATATCACTATATACATATATATCGCTAGTTATGAAAATATCACAAAAACATGCTCAGGTTATGTTTTACTGCAATATTTAAAGTAAAAATCCTAGTGGTTCAAAACTAAAACCATAAAATAATATTTTATTTATTTAAAAAAATATATATATATATTCTATTATTTTATTGTAACTTATTTTTTTTATATTTTGTTAATTTATTCTATATTGAACTTATTTTATTTGTCACTTTTATTTAATTTAACATGATCAAATTAAATATAACTAAGATAACTAAAACTAAAGTTTAATAAAAATGTATTAAAACTATAGACATTTAAAAAAAGACAAACCACAACAAAATTATGAAAACTTTCGTTCAAATTAAAATGAGAAATATTAAAATAAAACGAATTCAAAATATTAGTGAAAACTGTAATAGAATCTAAAGTCATACTCAAATCACAATAAATACGTGTTATTTTATTATGTTAGTACGATTGTGATGCTATTATATTTCTTATTAATGCTTTGAATAAGTTTTTAACATTTAGTAATTTTTCTGTGTGCTTCTGTCATTTTTATTGGTTTTTGTTTTGTTTAAATATGGTTTAATATATATTTGTATATTATATATTAGTACATAATATTAAACAATGAAAATTATAAATGTTGCCTTGGCAACTAGATTAAATAAATAAAAAAACATAATTATTTGATTTTATTTCAAGTAATAAACTAGCCATTTTCTTTCAGTTATTTATGTTTTTCATGATTTTAGAACTACATATAGTTAATCTTGTTTGTTTCTGTATGTTTTTGGGTGAAATGTGTTCTCGAAAGCTTCTTTGTGTTTGTGTTGAGTGTTAAGCGTGATCATGTGTGTGATTGTGTGTCCCTGCAGCATCATGAGGTTCATGGTGTCCAAGAGAAAGTTTAAAGAGAGTCTGCGGCCGTACGACGTGATGGATGTGATTGAGCAGTATTCGGCCGGACATCTGGACATGCTGGCGCGCATTAAAAATCTGCAGTCCAGGCAAGAGCGATAGAGCTGCTCCTCTTTCTGTCTTCTCCTCACACACTCCTCACCGTCAGACATGACAGTCATACGTACTAGACTGTGTTGTGTTGTGTTGTGTTGTGTTGTGCTGTGCTGTGCTGTGCTGTGCTGTGCTGTGCTGTGCTGTGCTGTTGTGTTGTGTTGTGTTGTTGTGCTGTGCTGTGCTGTGCTGTGCTGTGCTGTGCTGTGTTGTTGTGTTGTGTTGTGTTGTGTTGTTGTGTTGTGTTGTGCTGTGCTGTGCTGTGGTGTGTTGTGTTGTGTTGTGTTGTGTTGTGTTGTTGTGTTGTGTTGTGTTGTGTTGTGTTGTGTTGTGTTGTGTTGTGTTGTGTTGTGTGCTGTGTTGTGTTGTGTTGTGTTGTGTTGTGCATGGCTCAGTCTCTTAAACGTCTCTCACTGGTTTGATATTCATATCCGTCAGAATCAGAACTATCCTCACATGTATGTATATGATACCCAAAAACCGCCTCGAACACTGTCTTCAGGGGCTTTTGTGTTTAAATGCCTCCACTGAGGAACATTATCTACATTTCATTTATTGAGATACAATATCGTGATATTTTAGCAGTTCAGAGCAGCATATGTGGGTCAATAATGATGTGCGACTAATTTTTTTTGAATGAATCTATACATTTTATTCAAAAATAAATAATAAAGCAGTTCATACTTTAAAAAACTTTGATGTAGGATTTAGTTTGAAAAAAAAATCACTCTGAAATTGCTGTTAAATTTCATAAAAACTAATAAATGGCAAGTAAAACATTGAATTAAATGTGACATTTTGAAAATGTGATATTCATGATTCAGAAATTCATATTTGTATAATATTTTTACCTTGTAATATATAAAAATAAGATTGAATAAAGTTTAAGATTTGTACAGTCTAGATGTAATGAAAATATTTTAGTAGATAAAGTATTTTATGATTTTTAGTGGCATGTACACATTTATATTATAAATAATACAATGAAAAAAAAATATACAGTATTCATGTCTGGAATGCAAACATTAAAACAGCTAAAAAAATATGTAGTATATAATACAATTACTCTGTTTAATTAGATAAAATGTTGAAATATTAAATATTTTGTTATTTATTAATATATATTAATAAATACATGTTAAATTATAATATTTATTAATATTCTTTTGAGTCATTAATTGAAAGTTTGGTCAAAATAATACTAAAGCTTCTCAATGCCATATGAAACCTAACATATTTATACAAATATATATTTTATATAATACAAAAATATAAATATGATGAAAATATTTTATCAAAAATATTTAAACTTGAAATATTTTGTTATTTCATTCTATATTTTATTATTATTTATTAATATTTTCTGGAGTTATTTATTAATGTTTGGTTGAATAATTGTATTAAAGTTTTTCAGTGCCAAATAAAACCCAAGTCCTCACCATAGACCCATGACACAATAAAAACAGCACATAAACTTCTGCCTAATCCAGTTTAATAATCCAGCACAGTCACATCAACACATCAACCTGTATGAATAAATGAATGTGCTTATGATTTGATGTAAATATATTCCTGCTTATAACATTTTGGAAACATTACTGGCATACTTGTATCCCAGTTGATCGCTGACAGCAATTGCGAGAGCTTTTTACGGTAATGTCTGGAATATATTTGGAGGGTTTGTTGTTGTTGGTTATGGTTTGCGCTGCTCGTGTCACGTCATTCTGCTGTCCTCTATCTGCTTTGCCAGGTTAGATATGATTTTGGGTCCTCCGGACCTCAGCACCCCTCGCCAAAAGAAGTGTACAACCAAAGGAACCAAAGAGTCGCCCCAGTTGTCTTCTAGGTTAGATCTCTCTCGCTCCAGAGACCAAGCGAGAAACCTGCTTCTGTTTCAGACTACATGGCTAGTAGAAACTGAGCTGCATAAACCAACTAGTCTATTACTGCATCAAGCCTGAACGCTCCCGGCGGCTTCTGATAATCAGCTCTTAATTCACTTCATGACCTTTGTTTGCTGTGACCCAAGGGTTGTGTAGAGACGTTTAGTCGAGGGGAACCAAATACCACACTTCGGTGAGTTACTAGTCATGTAGCTGAACTAAAACTGGTTAAGCTAGTTTGCCTGCACCGCTGTGTGGAGATGAAGCGTTGCGGCAGCAAATGGAGATGCACTGGTCTGAATGGACTTTAATTTCATTTAGCATCGCTGTTTTTGCGAATGCATGTCGGCATGGTGTTTTATTCAGGCATGCCACATGCTGCACAGTATTTTTACTTCATGCTTGATTGATTCGCACCGATCTCTTTTTTTAAAGCAGCTAAACAACACATCCGATGCCACATTTAGACGGAGTGTCTCGGATCAGACGCACCATGCTAGTGTAGTCCATCAGCTTTGGACAATGTGTCAAATGTGCAGCTCATACTGTAATATGACACTAAAGATACTTCGACACATTGTTCAAAAGGGGCAAATATCAACAGACCTGACTCTTTCTGTCCAATCATGTCTGTCTGTCTGCGTCTGGACACGCCCCCTCATTATCATATCCCTCCCTCTGCATGCATTCATTGATTTCAACACTGCTTTGTGCTTTAAGATACAATACATGGTGTATTATTTCTTAAAGTTAAGAATTCATACATCTTTCATATGAATGTTGTTATTATTCTAACGGTTCAGATATATAACAAAGTGATAAATTAACATGTAAGATAAATATTATTTGATTCATTTTGAACAAAATATGTCAAATAAATGTTATTGTAAGTATATATACAATTATAAATATATATAAACATTTTATATTTATAAGTTTTAAAAGAAGATCTTGTGTATTTAACAATTGGTGAATATGCAAAAATGTATTTCTGTGTTTACTGTGTAATGAATCACTGAAACAGATGTTCTAGTTTGATGAGTTATGAAGTTTTATTCTAGCTGTTTGATGTCTTTAATTGATTGTTAGAGTGGATCAGATTGTCGGTCGAGGTCCTGCACTAACAGACAAGGACCGTCCTAAAGGCACGGCGGACGCAGAGCTGCCAGAAGACCCCAGCATGATGGGACGGCTTGGGAAAGTGGAGAAACAGGTCGGTCACAGCTGCTTCTGCTTGATTGATTTACTGATATATACATATTAATCATGTTCAGCTGTGCTACTGATACATTTACAATGATTCTTTAAATTAGGAAGTATTCACTCATCAGTTCATTTAAAACATGTTATAAAACATTAAGAGATTGTTTCCAAAATAAGTGAGATAAAAAAGAAAAACTAAATATAGTAACGTATGTTTAAACTTATTTCTGAATACCCGTGTTTCTGAATTTTTGTATTTTATTTTAAGCATAATTTCCTTTTTTTAAATGTTAAGTATAATGTTTATGTATCAAATATTTTGAATCATAATTATAATGTGTTGTTATATATTGAACAATGTTTTTAATCAATGTATTAAATTATTTGATCATAACTTGAATGTTTAATTTATGTATTAAATATATATTTAATCATAATTAATATGTTAATGTATTGAATTAACATTGAATCATGACAAAAAATGTCATGTTATGTATTCAAATATTTTTTTTTACATTAGTTGGACACTATTTGAGAGATTTACCAGGCTATTATATTTATTATATCCATTATCATGAAGTAAATCTAATTAACAAGCTACATAGACCTACCAAAAAAAAAATAATGCAGATGCTCCTGTGAATATTAAGCAATATTTTGGTCAATTTTTATAAAACAAAATGCTTCTGCTTGTTTGTTTAGCCATCTTTGACTAGTGCAGTATAGCATAGAGATGAGCTCACTTTAATGTGATTCACTCATAATAATAACCCAGGGCCAGATTTACTAAACAGAGCGAAATAGCACGAGAGCGCAACTCCGAAACAGCGCCGGTGGGTGTGAACATTTCTGCAGGTGATTTACTGACAACCGTGCAAATTAAAGAACACAGACATCTCATTAACACACCGACCAATGCAATATACCAAGCAAAGCGCAAATTAGCATAGTCACAAATAAAGAAATAAAGAAGCCCCAGTATGTTGAAAAGAACCGGTCAAAAAAGGAAGGGTTGCATAAAGTTTTAATAGAGCTGGTGTTGTGTGACTCCTAGTCGAGGGTCCCAAGTCGTCTTTTATTTGCTGAAGCATATTACAAATTACATGACTTGGCAAACAATATGTTTGGATAATGTGTTCTTCTGGCATTCCAAATAAATTAATACATGTGGAAAAAAATACTCTATCTTTTACCAGTGCAAAAATAGTTTTTCTGGTCGTCAAATAATGGCACAATAGGCTATAAGTAGTGCAAACATTAGTAAATGTTGCATCTGAAAGGAAAAACTCCTATAAATGCATATTCAGTTAGGTCAGGTGCTAAAATAACTGTGTCCATGCCTTTACAGCTAAAATTATTCACTGCGCGTCTTTAGTAAATCCTGACAGAACGATTTTAAAGGTGTCATTGGATGCTAAATTCACTTTTACATGTTGTTTGAACATAAATGTGTGTTGGCAGTGTGTGTACACATCCATCCTATAATGATAAATATCCACCCAGAGCTTTTTTTAAATCCCCAATAATAATAATCACTTTCTCAGGCTGTTCTGAGATTCTGAGAGAGGGGCGGGGTCAGCAGAGCTCATTAGCATTTAAAGGGACATGCACCGAAACGGGTCGCTGTCAACAGAGCTGTTTTTGACAGGGTAAAAGGGTGTTGTTTTACACTACCATTGAGAAATGTTAGCCAATGTATGGCATAGACTTTTCATTAAGACCCTAAAGAATCATATCAACATCAAAATGTCAAATGGGCATCCGATGACCCCTTTAATGCCAAAGACGGTTTGGACTGGCACAAGCTGTCAGTAAAACTGATCCCAGGTGTTTCTAAGCAAAACAAATAATCAGATCTCCCTTTTTTAGGTGATGTCAATGGAGAGAAAGCTGGATTTCCTGGTCAACATCTACGTCCAGCGCATGGGCATCCCGCAGTCCGAGACGGACGCTTACTTCGCCTCTAAGGAGCCGGACCCGGCGCCGCCGTACCTTAGTCCGATGGAGCACATGCAGAAGAGCGGCTCCATCACCAAAATCATCCGCTCCAACAGCTCAGCGGGCCAGAAGAACTTCGACCCGCCACCATCGACGTGCATCAACCACCACTGCCCACCCTCAACGTCTTGGCACCTTCACAGCCGCCCCGAACCCGCGCAGGGAACGTCACCCACGGGCGACCCCTCACTAGTACGCATCCCGCCACCTCCGCCCCACGAGCGCAACGGAGGCTCTCGCGGGCGGGACAGCATCACGCATCACGGACCGAAGATAGACGCCCGCTGGCTCTTTCCCAGCAGCAGGCCGGAGCCGAGAGCGACACGTCCATATCCATCCCCTCGGTGGACCACGAGGAACTGGAGCGCTCCTTCAGCGGCTTCAGCATCTCGCAGTCCAAAGAGAACCTGGACTTCCTCAACAACGCCTACTTAAGCGGCGTGTCGCGCTGCACTAAAGCCAAGCCGTACATCGCAGAGGGCGAGTCGGACACGGACTCGGATCTGTGCGCCCCGTCGCCTCATTCCGCCACCGGAGACGGCGCTTACGCAGACAGAGGATGGTCCGGCCCAAAGTAAACCTCGCGACCGTTGGCAAACGCGCACCGGACTGCATTTGCGTGTTTAAAACGCAGCGTTTCTCTTCGGCTCCACGGTGGAAACAGCACGACGCATTGAAGATGCAATGCAGTGGCTTCTGTGAGCCGAGCACTTGCTTATCCACCGGCTCATGTCTGGAGAAGGACGGATTTTTACACAAGAGACTCTGGGAGAGTCTTTAGCATTTCATTTGTGACCCTGGACCACAAAACCAGTCATATGGGTAAATATTTAGAATTTTTAGATTTTACATCAACTGAAATGATTTTTGGCATAAAATAAAAATTGATAATTTTGATCCATATTTAAATCTGGAATCTGAGGGTGCAAAAAAATCTAAATATTGAGAAAAGCACCTTTAAAGTTGTTCAGATGAAGTTCTTAGAAATGCATATTATTAATACAAAATTACGTTTTGATATAGTTACGGTAGGAAATTTACAAAATATCTTCATGGAACATGATCTTAATATACTAATGATTTTGGCATAAAATAAAAATGGATAATTTTGTCAAATATACCTAACAATATCATGAAGATACATTTATCGCAACTATTTTGCTCAAGGAATACAGTCATGGTTATTAATAATTTCATTTTATTGATTTACTTTTACATTTAATCAAAATCATTGTACTCTGACATAAGCACAAACTAAGAGAATGTCAACTCACATAATTCCCATACAGCAAAAATAATCAAATAAAATCAGTGAAATGTTGAAATATATTTCAAAAATATGTTTGCTAAAATATAACTTTAGAAAAAGCATTTAAAACATATTTTGCCTTCCATATATTTCAATCCATTCACATTTTGAAGAAAATTAAATACTGAATAAAGCCTAAATGTGAGATTTGAAATGTATTTTCCTTCCCATGTAATACATTTTGAAATATTTTGTAAACACAATATATTTTAATTTTAAAAATCTCATTTTCAGTTGTTCAAATATCATTAAGCTTTGCTGTCTGCTGCATATGTTTGCAGCCTATATTTAAAACAATTCATTAATTAATGTATTTTTTACTGTATGGGTTTGCTCACAGATTTAGTCCCAGAAAACAGAACAAACGATCGCGAGAAAGAACACATAAATATTAAATAAACCACCGGAATTGTATCGATTTATGAAAAAAAGCTCTGAATGGAGGATTTAAATCTTGATCTGGCAACCGCAATCTTTAACGTTTGTGGAGGCTTGTTACCAATGCAAGAAAGCCCAAATTAAAATTCAATGTTTTCTGGATAAATAACCAGCTGACAAATATCACAAATGATTATGCTTAATAAATCAGGAGAAGCAGGAATCGTCACTACGATTAAAATACAATTCATTGTGCTGCCCTACATTCAATACATGTTGTTTAGTTTCTTGCTTTCGCTGGGATTCGAACCCAAAACCTTAGCATTGCTAGGAATCCTAGTTTATAAAAAGCTAGTTTATTTGACTTGGTACCATATTGCAAGTCTTCTGAAATGATAAAATCAGTTAAATATAAGTCTTATTTAATGATAAATGACTTGAGGGTGAGTAAATAGTGAGAGAATTGAGATTTTAGTGTGAACTGTCCCTTTAAATCATGTCTCTGTTGTATCATGACGTCCATGTTCACTTGTGAATGTACTTCACGATCTCTAAACCAGGTCACTTAATGTTGATCACAATATTCCCTTAATTAATTACCATGGTTAGGAAGTTCACTTCAAGTACATATGATGTATGAAATATCACTTTCTCTCAAGTTTACAGTTTTTATTACTCCCTGAATTAATAATTTGCATGTCAATAAATTAGGAATATTTAGTAAGTTTGTATATTTAAAGTTAATTTCATACGGTAAATTAACAGCTTCTTGACATAGACTATTTTCTGCCAATATTTTTCTTTTCTTAAAGATACTAAACCTCCAAAGCAATTTCTAAAACTATTTCTGTAACAACAAAAGTATGCGTTTAATAATATAATGTCTGCTTCACAATCATTCGGCATACATAAAGCATCTCGTTTATTAAAACATGCCATCAGAAAACATGAGGGCCAGATGTAGTATAAAGTTGAACACAAACTCATTAAGTTAGTTTGTTAGTTAGTTGAATCTCGCTCGTTAAACAGGGAAAAATACTCGTTTGAATGCACTAATTGACCGAGCGCACATGAGAAATGCACCGTGTCGCTTGGCCTCGTTCTGATGTAATTGATCTTCTGTTGCCTTCTGTAGTTTGTTTTATTGGTTGAGACCGGATTTAACGTATGTCATCCGTATGTGTTCTACAGCACTTCACACATCTGAGGATAGTTGGTTTATATCCTCCGTCTTCCATCTCAGTCGCCGCAGTCTTTCTCTAACGCTCCTTTAATGCTGGTCATCTGCTGCTTGTGCTGGACAGATGCGCTCTCAGAAATAAAGGTGCAAAAGCTGTCACGTGTCAGGGTCCATTTGGTACCTTAAAGGCACATATGAGTACTTAAAGTGTACATTTTTGAGCCTAATAGGTACAACAGTGTACCTTTTGAAAAGCTGACACGGTGACAGCTTTTGTACCTTTATTTCTGAAAGTGTGGGGCTAGTTGTCACACAGTGATTTTTTTATTTTATGCGGACTGATTTATTTACATACAAACGCTGTTGCTCAGGAAAATAGTTAATTTACATTCATGCATGTGGAAAATGCTTTTAACCAAGGAGAATTACATTGCATGCATGGTTTACATTTTATCAATTCATGCATTTGAGAAAAAATTAACTTATGAAAACAATTGGTATAGAATTAAACACTTTTCACTCCGAAATTGCTAGTTAATTTCACAAATAATGACAAGGAATTGGTAAGTAGCATTGAATTAAATGTTACATTTGGAAGTAGAAAGACTGAAATAATATTTCTTGTAAAACATATTCCAATAAATCATTTTTACAGTGTATATGGGGCATGTTGTCACGCTACTTCAAAGGAACCACCTGCTGATAGTGATGTTAAAAAGTCATTTGTTTGAAATATGTAATACGATCTAAATAAAACACAGCAACAAACACAAAAAAACATTGGTGCAGGCTATTTCACTTTACATAAAACCTTTTTACCATGTGACAACTTGCCCCGGCCTCCCCGATTAGAATGCAAAATGCTTAAAATTCAGCAAAAGCCACAGAATTCATTCCTGGATTAATATAACATACAATAATTACATAATGTACAGTCTGAATACTGTGGTAAAAGACCACTGAACATCATTTACCCTAACAGACACAGATATAGATGTAAGTCATTGGTTCAGTTGGGTCATGTGGCAGTTCTGAAGCTGAAAATCACTTACAAAAAGTACTGCGTCAATACCCTGGTATTCTTTGAAGTACCTTACGTCCCATGTAAATACCATGCTACATGAATATGGTATTCTCTGCGGTAACACGAAGTGATTTGAGTTGAATATCGTCACAGCTGCCTTGCTTGATTTCTTTCCATTTCCAAAGAATACTGTGTTTTGCCTTTGGCATCTTTTATAACGCTGTCGGTTTTGTTCCTGTTGTGTGTAAATGTTTACTTGAGGTCAGTTGGTTCTGAAATGCTTGTGAATGTATTTCTAAATGCTGTGGTTTTGTTTTCACTGTACAGACTTTCACATACTTTGTAGATCTCACAACAGCTTCTGTGACGCGAGAATCTGTCAGACAGGCTTGCGATATCTGAAAGTAAAGCTTTGCTTTAGATGCGTTTGTTAAGTGCATATGTGTTATTAGTGATTCTGCACCACTAGGATGATTAGTTAGTTTAACCAGCAGGACTCATGCGGTCAGTTAGCATCACCAGAATGACCAGCACTAACCAGCATACACTTGGCTGGGAAAACTCATGGTCTTTTAACAAAAACATGCTAGTCTTGCTTTTACTCCCAAAATGTAATCAAGATGACCAAAGGTTTTGCTTTTTGAATGTTAAACGCTTGTTTGAGGAAGAAATCTTTGCTTGGCACTTCTCAGAAACCAGGTTGACCGCATTATTCGTCATCTATGGAAGCCCGTTTCTGCCATGAAATAATAAACAAGAAAGATAATTGTGACTTTTTGTTTCAGAATTCTAACCTTTTTTTTTACTCGCAATTCAGATTTTATACCTCATAAATTTTAGTTTATAATTGTGCTTATTTCAGTTTATTTTATATCTCATAATTCTGAGTTTGTCTCGAAATTCTGAGTTTGAGTTTATATCTCATAATTCTGAGTTTGTCTCGAAATTCTGAGTTTGAGTTTACATCTCATAATTCTGACTTTGTCTCATAATTCTAAGTTTATATCTCATAATTCTGACTTTGTCTCATAATTCTAAGTTTATATCTCAATTCTGAGTTTGAGTTATATCTCATAATTCTGACTTTGTCTCATAATTCTAAGTTTATATCTCACAATTCTGAGTTTGAGTTTACATCTCATAATTCTGACTTTGTCTCATAATTCTAAGTTTATATCTCATAATTCTGAGTTTGAGTTTTATATCTCACAATTCTGAGTTTGAGTTTATATCTCATAATTCTGAGTTTGTCTCGAAATTCTGAGTTTGAGTTTACATCTCATAATTCTGACTTTGTCTCATAATTCTAAGTTTATATCTCATAATTCTGAGTTTGAGTTTATATCTCATAATTCTGAGTTTGTCTCATAATTCTGAGTTTGAGTTTATATCTCATAATTCTGACTTTGTCTCATAATTCTGAGTTTGTCTCAAATTCTGAGTTTGAGTTTTATATCTCATATCTCATAATCTCATTCTGAGTTTGAGTTATATCTCATAATTCTGAGTTTGTCTCATAATTCTGAGTTTGTCTCATAATTCTGACTTTGTCTCATAATTCTAAGTTTATATCTCACAATTCTGAGTTTGAGTTTATATCTCATAATTCTGAGTTTGTCTCGAAATTCTGAGTTTGAGTTTACATCTCATAATTCTGACTTTGTCTCATAATTCTAAGTTTATATCTCATAATTCTGAGTTTGAGTTTTATATCTCACAATTCTGACTTTGTCTCATAATTCTGACTTTGTCTCATAATTCTAAGTTTATATCTCACAATTCTGAGTTTGAGTTATATCTCATAATTCTGACTTTGTCTCATAATTCTGAGTTTATATCTCACAATTCTGAGTTTGAGTTATATCTCATAATTCTGACTTTGTCTCATAATTCTAAGTTTATATCTCATAATTCTGAGTTTGAGTTTTATATCTCACAATTCTGAGTTTGAGTTATATCTCATAATTCTGAGTTTGTCTCATAATTCTGAGTTTGTCTCATAATTCTGACTTTGTCTCACAATTCTGAGTTTGAGTTTTATATCTCACAATTCTGAGTTTGAGTTTATATCTCATAATTCTGAGTTTGAGTTATATCTCATAATTCTGAGTTTGTCTCATAATTCTGACTTTGTCTCATAATTCTGAGTTTGTCTCACAATTCTGAGTTTGAGTTTTATATCTCACAATTCTGAGTTTGAGTTTTATCTCATAATTCTGAGTTTGTCTCATAATTCTAAGTTTATATCTCATAATTCTGAGTTTGAGTTTATATCTCATAATTCTGAGTTTGTCTCAAATTCTGAGTTTGAGTTTATATCTCATAATTCTGAGTTTGAGTTCTCATAATTCTGAGTTTGAGTTTATATCTCATAATTCTGACTTTGTCTCATAATTCTGAGTTTGAGTTTATATCTCATAATTCTGACTTTGTCTCATAATTCTGACTTTGTCTCATAATTCTAAGTTTATATCTCACAATTCTGAGTTTGAGTTATATCTCATAATTCTGACTTTGTCTCATAATTCTAAGTTTATATCTCACAATTCTGAGTTTGAGTTATATCTCATAATTCTGACTTTGTCTCATAATTCTAAGTTTATAGCTCATAATTCTGAGTTTGAGTTTTATATCTCATAATTCTGAGTTTGTCTCATAATTCTGAGTTTGTCTCATAATTCTGACTTTGTCTCATAATTCTAAGTTTATATCTCACAATTCTGAGTTTGAGTTTTATATCTCACAATTCTGAGTTTGAGTTATATCTCATAATTCTGAGTTTGTCTCATAATTCTGAGTTTGTCTCACAATTCTGAGTTTGTCTCACAATTCTGAGTTTGAGTTTTATATCTCACAATTCTGAGTTTGAGTTTTATATCTCATAATTCTGAGTTTGAGTTTGTCTCATAATTCTGACTTTGTCTCATAATTCTGAGTTTGTCTCACAATTCTGAGTTTGAGTTTTATATCTCACAATTCTGAGTTTGAGTTTATATCTCATAATTCTGAGTTTGTCTCATAATTCTAAGTTTATATCTCATAATTCTGAGTTTGTCTCGAAATTCTGAGTTTGAGTTTATATCTCATAATTCTGAGTTTGAGTTTACTTCTCATAATTCTGAGTTTGAGTTTACTTCTCATAATTCTGAGTTTGAGTTTACTTCTCATAATTCTGAGTTTGAGTTTTATATCTCACAATTCTGAGTTTGAGTTTATATCTCATAATTCTGACTTTGTCTCATAATTCTAAGTTTATATCTCATAATTCTGAGTTTGTCTCACAATTCTGAGTTTGAGTTTACTTCTCATAATTCTGAGTTTGTCTCACAATTCTGAGTTTGAGTTTTATATCTCATAATTCTGAGTTTGAGTTTATATCTCATAATTCTGACTTTGTCTCATAATTCTAAGTTT